>CAXKWD010000001.1:27447635-28047635 GCA_964059195.1 Ectobius pallidus
ATGGCGACAAGTAACAGTGATGCGAACAAATTCATCGTAACCAGATGCAGAACGGCAGTGTCAGCAGTTTACTTCCTCATCCTTTTCTTCCGAGATACAGGTTAGTAATTGTAGTGCATGAAATACTTTAAAAGGATCCGGAATGAGATTTTGGGCCAAAATTTTTATTTTAATTTTCATTGACTAAAAATAACTCTGAAGTTTTAGCTTCAAAATGAGGTATAGATCATTGCTGTACTGTAAGTCTAAATATTTTAAATTCATTTTTTAAAATGTCTTGCATGGAAGGTGAACCAAGTTATGGGACTGGCTTGTTTTGATATTCCAACTTCGGAGGCTGTTTTCTGTAACTTTCTTTTTTAATTACTTAATGTACCTTATCTCAACGTCTACTACATGTAGGGTCTTGAAATTTTCACAGTTTATGTATCCAGATATTGTGCATATGCTGAAGCTCTCAAAGTTACATATTTCAATTTTGTAATCACTTAAATGATAATTATATGTTGTAAAATGTAGAGAAAAAAGTTAATCTAGTAAAAGAAATTAATTTATTAAACCTGAAGGCTAAATTTAAATGTCTAAGCTTCAGTGGAAAGAAAAAAAGGAATTCTTGTAAACCGCTATTTGAAAAATTAAAAGTCCTCACTCTTACAGGGGAGTATATATACTCTGTTATGTGTTATGTAGTGAATAATATTGATAAATTTCAAACTAATTTTAGTGTACACGGACGTACTACCAGAAACATGAATGATCTACACAGACCAAATAACTCGTTAAAACTCTTTCAGAAGGGTGCGTATTATTCTGCAGTACAGATATATAACAAGCTTCCAAACAACATTAAATTATTATGTATTCAAAGAAAAGAGCAAACATTTCAAAACAGCTGTCAAGGAATTTTTAATAACTCACACCTTCTACAATTTGGAGGAATATTTCCAGCTTCGATAAATTTGCAGCTTGCAGTTTCTGTAGACCTATATTATTGTTATAACATGCATGTATTTTTTGATCTGACGTGTCCTATTATCCTTGAGCCCCGCTCAACACAGGATCTACAGGACGAGATATCTACATCTACATCTACATCAGTATATTGTCAAAGTATGTACGGTACCTATAACATATGAAAAATTGATGTGTCTGTCAAGGATAGTTTTGGAGAAAGGTACATGGAATATTCATTATTTAACATTGTAAGGATAGGGCATTCCCGGTCCCCTTAACCTATAGCAAGATTGAGAACTTAGAAGACGAGGGAGATTCCATTGCATTTTAGGGTTTCTAGATTTGTGTAGCTCACTATGAAATAGCTCCAAACTTTACTTAAAATGACGTTTGTAGCCTATATTGTAGACTCGCTAGGAATTTCTTGGAAAACGATGTTAACTTAGTGAAGGATTTGGCCCTTTCTTTTAAATTTTATTTCATACCATAATTGAATTCATTTTCTACCCCAATATTCAATTTGAAGCTGAATGCGCAGATGCGTGACACAGAACCAGAAGTCCCGACATAAATTTTATTATGAAAAGTGACAGAAAGATGATTTTTCCGAAAATTGATAAAATTGTCAAAACAGTGGGGTCTAGAACAGTTCTTTGCTTGATACATTCCACGCTGTTACGCGGCCCGTAGGTTGTTCCTTAAGCTGCCAATAGCTTTACACGCAGATAAATTATAAGGTTAAATTTCTCACTCGTATGGACTAATTCATTGCTATAATTTTTCACACTTTTTGGTACATTATTTTCTAGATTGGAAAAGGTTGGTTTCACTCCTAATATTTAAGATAAGGTGCCCAATATTCGTCACCATGCGCTACCGGGTGTCTCGTTCACTGGTGGCAGAATGTGGAATATGTATCTAGGGCGACAGTCGAGAGCTTGCCGCGCGTAGAAAATGCTTGTATGTGTGTGTGTTTTTTTTTCAGTTTTAAAATTTTCTTCTGTTATGCCAGTAATTTTTATCAACCTAGGCGTCACTATTTATCCATCAAAGGCATTTCCACATATACAGCCTATAGTGACTTTTGGACTTTCATGTATTAAAATCGTGGTTAAATGTATATTGCATGATTATGATTACATTATACAATAATTCTCTCTCTCTCTCTCTCTCTCTCTCTCTCTCTCTCTCTATATATATATATATATATATATATATATATATATATATAAAAGAGGCTTTGTGCTGACTGACTGACTGACTGACTGACTGAGAATCAACGTAGAGCCTAACTACAGTAGGTAGAGACTTGGATTTTTATAGTACCTTCGTTTCACAATGTAAGTCTCACTAGGAAAATATTGGGAAAAAAATGATTTTAAATGCCAAAAACCAATGTTTTTGAGAATACTTAATCCCTTTTTACACAGAATTATCAATTACAAATCACAGTTCACATGACAACAGTGTATTGTTGGCATTTTTCTCAGGTAGGTTTGGAAATAAATTATACGGGACTTTGACAAATTAGAGAAGCTATCGATATAATTAATCGCTGTAAATAAATATTGAAGATGAGGTCCACGAAAATAATGCACAATATGTTGCAGTCACATAACTTTCTCTACCGTGGACTACAGAATACCGTACGAGGTATGGAAATATGTATATTATTATACCCCGGGTTTTTGGGGAGGGAAGTATGAAAGTGATATGGAATTTCTTTTAAATTTCATCCCCGAAACGGTTGTATGGTAACATGAGAGTGAGAAATAAAATATTCCGCAAAGACAATACAATTTTATGTCACCGTAATTTCTGTTTCATCTTATTTCAACTCGTACCGGACATGGTGTATAGAAGGGATGGGATGCAAAATTCTGCATCATCTATGAGCCATAAAAAGCTATATTAAGAGTTTTCTGAGGGAATAGTTTAAGTGAAATAAGTCGTTCGTTTTCATTTCAAATTCTAAATACCTATATAAGGACCTATAACATGTAAATCGAAAGTCCTTCATAAGTTAATTTCTAATTACAAAATACAAAACCCGGGCGACGCCGGGCCTTTTAAGCTAGTTGCTTATAAAACTTAGTATTTCATCAGCTTATATGCTATATATGTTTGGAATTATCGAAATCCTAGTTTTAACACCCTGTGATACAGTTCTGTTCTTATTGAAACTAGTTTATTCAAGTAATATTTACTTAAGCTATATTTGTCCTCGTGACCATCGTCCCAATCTCCTTAACAATACAATTTTAATTTGTACTAAACGAAACAATGTTAAAATTGTGTCCCTAGGTGCAAGGGTTACAATTAGGTCCGAAACTGGTTCAGATATAAGAATTATTCATTCCTTGAACAAAAGTAAGTACATTTAATGAAGTTGACAATTCCAGGAAGGAAAACTGCAATGCTAAGGAGATAGTGCTCTACCCTTTAAGCCCTATTTTGCAGGAGAAAGGGAGGGGAACGAATTTAGGAACACTGATCGTGAAAAAAAAAATGGTGATACTGTGTGTTTCCCATTTAGGACTTGAGTTTCATTTCCGCGATTTTAAAAAAATAATGATATATAAAGTGATCCAATAATGAAGCCAACGGACTTTACCGGTTAGGTTCTTAGCGCGCGGCCGTTCCAGTTATACAGGATTACCGATCACCCTGACAACTGTTAGGTCTTGTCTCTCTACTTCCATCTCTTGCCGAAGATTCAAATAACAAGATACCAAATGAAAAAAAAAATATATTGTCAGTATTTCACCTTCCTTTCTTAAGTACGAGCCTACACATATATGACACCGACGCACAACATTGTGGAACACTCTTTGAAGCTATATTTTGGATAGTGAAATATTGAACTTATGAATCGAAGAGCTCTAACCGCACACACATTCCTACTTCTCCATCATGTAACTTAATGGTATTTGGCGTACATCGTGAGGGATTTCAGCACCCCAAATTCTTGATTCTATGAGTGTATGCCACCAATTAAAAAAACCACGAATAATAGTTAGGAAGATGTAATCTATGAACAGCACAAACTTTTTATGGATAAAACTTCAAACTTTTAAGTCATCTTAATATCTGATGTTTCTGAAATCTCAACTTCTTGAGTTAAATGACGAGCTAAATGGACATTTTAGGACTTTAATTCTCGTACGTATATCATTAAGATTTTCTTGATTGAGAGCTGTCTCAGCTCAAGCTTTCTTCTTAATTAGAACGGATCCATTTTGCCGCCACTTTCTGAATAGTTTTATAACACGCGATTTTGAAGCTACGTTAAATCTAGGATAATATCTTTGAACTTGCGATTGCATCTTTCATACTTTTTTTTCCAGAAGATAATTTTCAACCATGATGATTCCATTATTATAAACACAAGAACTGTGATCTTTAGAACTACTGCTCCGTGACGACAGCGGACTGTTCGGTTGGCGGGAAGAACGCAAGCTTCCGCCTCTGAAGTTAGTGGCGAGCTGCGGGCGAACTGGGCTGGTGCCATGTTTGGTTCGCACTGTAGTTTTCAAACCATTTTATGTCATATCTATTAGCTTCCATAAGGTTTGTTCCCAAAGCAGTCAGAAAGCATGAACACATCGTTCGCGCATGCGCTCTTTCTCCATACGCGTTCCCAAAGCGAGAATTCGTGATTCTGATTTTCAATCTTCTGTTCCATGTATTCTCCCGGACAGTTTATGTACAGGGTCCGGCAGAGGATGCTGACGGTTTTCAAATTGAAATTACGACAAAACTGTATCGTTTGGGTGCATTATTTTATTTTAGAATTGCAATACATCTCAAATTATTTTACTTACATTAATTACTTTTTGAAAATTGTGTTCCTACTTCAATCCATAAAGCTAAATAAGTCCAGTACATCAAAATTATTATTATGGTTTCGTGAAAAGTTGGAATCAGCCGAAACTGCGTAGTGTCGTAACTCTTTGTCGCCAGTACATCTCGCGCTTGCTCATTCAAGTAAAAAACAATTACCACCCACAATAGTATGGTATTCCGACATGGAATATTCTCATTTTGATGAATGTTGAAATGGCGGCGAAACTGAAGCAATCTTGTTTACACGTAAATTTCATAACTAAGTTTCGCAATTGTTTTTTACTTGAATGCGCAAGCGCGACAACGAGTTACGACACTACGCAGTTTCGGCTGATTCCAACTTTTCACGAAACCATAATAATAATTTTGATGTAATGGACTTATTTAGCTTTGTGGATTGAAGTAGGAACACAATTTTCATAAAGTAATTGATGTAGGTAAAATACTTTGAGATGTATTGTAATTCTAAGATAAAACAATGTAAGCAAACGATACAGTTTTGTCGTAATTTTAATTTAAAAACCGTCAGGTTCCTCTGCCGGACCCTGTACTATAAGAAAAGTTTGCGGGCTTTACCATGAATTATTATCATCAAAGACATGCGCAATAACCTACTTTCACGCGCCTGACTCCTCCCTCCAATAACCTTGCGCCTGATTTATAACCATAGGCTACTTATTATGTATGTGGGCGTCCGCAGAAATTTTGGCAAGGGGGGCAAATGAACAAATTACTGCCACCATCACCATCAACCACTATTACTACAACCACTTTATTATTAACACCATTATTATTTTATTTTATTATATTATTATTATCATCATCATCATCATCATCATCATCATCATCATCCACATTCTTGATTTCCTGTAGTTAGACCTATGACGATGGATACACAGTACAAATTTAATGTAGCACAATCGCATGACTTTTTCTACCCCTTATAATTTCACAGATAGGCCTACTAATCATATAAAATGGGATAGATTAAATCCATTGCTTTACCTTCATTACAATAAATTGTTTGGCTGGGTATGATTTCAAGTTAAATGGAATTAATTATTCCTACATGCTCATACCTAAGGCAGTCACTGTTACAAACAACTAATATTATTGTGTGGAAACCTAAGCCTCGTCCACCGCTGTGGCTCAGGGGATGCGTCCAATCCTCTCACGCAGCGGGCCCGGGTTCGATTCCTGGTCGGGACAAGTTACCTAGGTGAGGTTTTTTCCGGGGTTTTCCCTCACCTATGAGACAAATGTCAGGTAACTTTAGGCCCTTGTGGTCCCCGGATATCATCTGGCCGTCATTATCATCTTCATCCTCATCCTCGCCTTGTTCTGAGTGAGTGTGTGTGTGAATGGTGTGTATCGTCCTATGTGTTCGTGTTGTCTCGGAGGTGGCCCCGGCATTGGGCTGATCACTCATCCGGGGAGGCCCTCCATGTCCTTGTCTGGTCAAAAAAGTATGTATGTGATCCAAAGGTAATCCCTCTCCCGACAGGTCGCGGCCCTGTAAGGCCCAGGCGGCTTGGGTCGCTTAAATCCTAAAAGGGAGAGGTAAAACTACGAAAAAGAAAGAAAACCTAAGCCTTACTTCATATTAGTTGCATATAGTAATTTAGTATAGATTTATGTGTAAACAAAATTTCCAGAGGGGGGGCAGCGGCCCTACTCTGCCCCCCCTTCCGGATGGCCATGTATGAATAAGGAAGATAATTAAAGGTTTCCCAAAATATAGTTTATATTGGCGATGCATATTGCCTGTATAACATGTTAAAGGGAAATACATATTCTATTCGCATATCATACCGATTAAACGCAGAAACTATCGATTCCAAATTCTTCTAACCTTCCAAAAGTGCAAAATCACGGATAAGTTATAGACTGGGCATGCGCAGTTCAGCAAATTCTCAAGCAGTCATGGGTTTGCTTTGGGAACAAACCTTTATTTAACGAGAAAGCAAACGCTTTTGGGTGACGAATGTTGGGCATCTTACCTTACAGTTGTAGCAATTGAATAGGTCGTTTCAAAAAGTCATGAGTCACAAAATTGGAATTTTACAGGAGAGAGAAAAAAATGCCTACCGTGCAAACTACCGACATTGTAAAATCTCATTGAACTGTCTACGATTGTAGACATGTAAAGTACTCATTGCACTAGCACTGGACGTTTTACATTTTTGGTTAGTACAAAATTAATTTTTAAAAAATCCCTGACGGATGCCCTGTTTTGCAATGAATGTGTGTATTTTACCGGTCACAAAACGATTTTACATAAAAAATCTGATTTTTTTAAACATAAATTACCTTAAAAAGTTACCAGGGTACAGAAGCAGAGATTACTTATTACTGCTCCTCTTCACTATTATAATTTGTATTTTTTAATGAAGTACAAGATATACGTAACAGTTTTTATACTTGCAATCGAGTCTAATGAAAATCTAAACATACTGAATTCCAGATGGATTGGATTTTTTTCCTAGAGTAATTTTTAGCGCTCATGATCATCTTCATTCTTTCCTCTTCCTGTCTGGACTTTGTGAAATTGGTCATAAACTCAACATATTATTCAGATGGAATATATTTCTCTATTTGAAGTACATCTGCTATTTTTCTCACAATAAGCACCTTTCTTGTAGGATAAACCGTTGCAACGACAAGTAAAGGATCTTTTTAATTGTTAAAAAAAGGCTGAATCTGTCTGTGCTGACACCATGGATGCACTGCTCAGTTCCCATCTGTCCAGGTTATGTCCAGTTGTAGCCAAATGAAAGGAAGAAATAATGGAATTTTCCCCATGCTTGAGTGTAAGAGGGGAATATTTAATACAATATGTAAGCCACCCTTTTAAATTCCTGAACTGGCAGATCATCAAGAGCGGCAAAGGACAAAATACGTATTGCGATGATCCCACTCTATCCCGGAACTTTGTTGTAATACACTTCTCTGTACGATTATTGGTCGAAAACCAACCCTTCCACTCTAATTTTTTAAAGTCTAGATGGGTTGCATATACTTTCACGTAATCTGCGAATGCTCAACCCTGCTTAAGTGTTTCTACGGAGAACATAGGCGACCCATTTTAATCGTAATAGCATACTTCTCAAGTACATAAACCCAGTCAAGACTACTTATGAATCTTTTTAAGGTTCTAAAATTCTTGTCGTTTGCCAGAAACTTCTGACCCGCTTCACGGCCTCAGGAAGGTGAAGACTTTGTAGCTTAGTCGGTAAGTCTTCTGGAGTTCTGCAGATGTCGACTTAAAGCCGCCCATCAGTATAAAATTGACACTTGATTAAACTTTCCTTTGAGATCATTCACCAAACGAAGATTTTGGATTAGATGTTCATGCATTGGGAATTTCCTTTCAAATACGACAGTAATGGCATATTATTTATCTTATTTACTGTTCTTTCAAGTGTGACATCAATGAACATTTTATTTTAAATTAGGGAAGCAATATTAAATATAGCCTAGCACATGTCAAACTTCATGTCAGTCACTGCAATAAGGTCATGAGTCAAGACCCATGACCTTTCGACATGGATTTGATTCACCCACTGAAAAACCATTTGAAAATATACTCATCTTCTTTTTACACAGATTGATCGGGCTACCCGTATTTAACAATTTTCATTATATAACACATTTGTGTAAAAAAGTGACTTCTTTATGGCCGATTCGGTTTTCTTCCTAATTTTTGCACTATTAGATTGAAAACGACTGGTCATAGGCTATTTCTCACTCTGGATCTCTGTCACATGATCATTATTCCCTTCCATCCCGTAGCGATTCTCCTGTACAGCAGCCAATTCTCGTACGTAATCACTAATTAATAACGTATACTGTACGACATTTTATGTTATATAAGAGACAACTCTTCACGATATTTCAGATATATCGCATATTTTAAACAACAAACAATGAATTCTGAAGTTAAAAGAAAAACACATTACAACTTCAAATGGTAAAAATGTTTGGTGCTTCTCAATACAACATATCACAGCGTATATCCAGCCAAACAAGGATGAAAACAATCTTCACTCTAATCTAACCAGATGAAACGTAACCAAATGGTACTCGTACTCGTACTAACCCGTCACTTATTTTATGACATTTGTTTTCAAATTCTCTCTTTCACAGGATGTAGACTGTAACCATCTGTCTGAAATCGTTCTCAAAATGATCTCATTATTAAATTGGAACAAATCGTGTGCATCAAGTGAAATTTTGAGATTTTTTAGGAGAGCATGCTGTTCTTAGAAACACAAACAGACCATATTTGATATTGTAACGCTTTTTAGTGCCTAGAATTAATATGTAAACGTAGTTTTTTTGCAAAATTTAAGCGAAATATTAAAAAATCACGAAAAGTGGAACTTTTATAACCTAAAATGGCTTAGATTAAATTGGTTACTCAGGAGATCCAATTGATGGACAAGGCATCCAGTGTGGTGGGGAAGCTGGAGGAGAGGTGCGCATAATCAATCTCATCGTGAAGCAGGGCAGGAAACTTGACGGGGGTGTTAACCTAACCTATCTCTAATCTAGGATTATCTGGTCACGAAACTAACCTGTCACTAACCTCGCACTACCTGTCACGATATGTCATTAACTTCACGCTACTTCCCATAAACTCCTTGCTACCCGTCAAATCTCGTGCTATCAATCACAAACATAACGCTATCTTTCTCTAACCTCGCTCTACTAATTACAGATTCTTCTACCTACGTCAAACCTTAAGCTGACACAAAATGGTTATACCCATTACAATCCTCGCGCTACCTATCCCAAATCTCGTGTTACAGTCACTAAATTCGCTCAGACTTTCACTAACATCGTACTACTGGCCATAAAACCCGTGCAACCTGACACAAACCTCGTGCTACCTTTCACAAGCTCGCGCTACCTGCCACTAACCTTGCGCCACCTGTCACAAACCTCACTCTATCTGTCACTAACCAGGGAATACCTGTTTCAAACCTCGTTCTATCTGTCACCTGCGAAGACGTTCACTTACCTCTCACGGGCTTTTACTAACTTCCCACAGACTTTCACAAACCTCGTGCTACATTACACAAATATTGTGCTGACAGAACGAACAACGCGCTACCTGTTACGAACCTCGTGATACCTGTCACATATCTCGTGCTACCCATCACTAACCTCATGATATGTCATACCTTGTGCTGCACGACATATTATTACCCTCTAACTTGCTGTCACTAACTTCTACCATCCTTTTACTAACCTCACGATACTTTTCACAAATGTCGCACTACAGTCACTCGCTTCGCAGAACCTACCTAAAACCTCTAGCTACCTGTCACAAACTACCTGTCGTGCAACCTCTCATTAACCTCTTGCAATCTTCGCAAAAGTAGCACTCAAATCTCTACTCTCACAACCCTAACGCTGTCCCTTACCTAGCGTTACCTGTCACAAATCTCGTGTTACTCTCACTAATCGCATGTTCGCTGTGACAATCCTCGAACTATCTCACAAACCTTGTTTGATCTATCACGAACCTTGTGCCACCTGTCAGAAACCTCGTGCTACATTTCACAGACTTCGTGCTATCTGTGTCAAATCTCGCGCTATCTGTCAATTAGTCTCGCGTTGTACTATTTGTTCTTCCTGCGTGTAAAGGCGTTGGCATCTTTGTTTGTGGCAACCACTGAAAGGAACGTCCTTAGGCAGCTAATCAGAGTGTTGGTATACAGTTTACGCTCCGCGTCGATTTTGGTTGGTCCTTGACGTGTCGGGGTATACACAGAAGTCTCTCACGTGTTTCTTTCCAACATCTCCCTAGCTTCATTCTCATTATCACTTTCACTCTATTATTATATTATTATATCTCTCCTCTTCCTGTCCTTCTTTGGTTGCGGAACATCCACCGATATTTTTGCCGTGCGTGATGGCCTTTTTCGAAGGGAATGAGTATCCTGGCGGTTGAGAGTGCATAACGTACATGGTGCTTCGTACAAGGTATGCTCTAAATATACCATCTGTGTCTTCGGACTCTTCTAGACAGGCGATCAGAATCTAATCCACCTCTGATCAATCAGCACGGTCTAAGTCTTATCGAATCACAGAGTGAGTGGGGTGGGCTAACAGTGTATTGAACTACCATGTTATATATCTGCGTATACCCTGGCATTTCAGTAGAATGTCCCCTTTTTGGGGTCCGTGGAGGGTAGGGCACAAGGAAATGGATTCCTTCCTTCCTGGAAATTTCTTCCCTCTTCCTTCGTGAAAAAGCGATAAGCGAGAAATCTGTCTTCTCAGCAGCTTCAGCCCAATGACATGTCCTGGAGGCACGCACTGACCAACAGATCAACACCCCTCGCTCTAAAGTCCCAGGATGGCCTAAGATCAGTGACAGTGCACATCACTCTCAATCTCTGTGAAGTTGTGGTCACCAAAGACGATTTAGCATTCGAATCTGAGGATAATTTAAAGGTATTTTTTAGCCAGAAGGTGTGGTTGCTATTAACAGAATGCAAAGGAAGTTTGATGGCAACTCAATCTCCACCTTCGATCTTGTTCAGTCTTTCGATCGTCTTTCTATGCCATAGAGAATCCGCTGTGGTGTCTACAATCTGAGAGTGCGGCAGGATGCCCCAATCCATAGTGCTGTTTTAAGTGTCAAAAGTTTGAGCATTCTCTGCTCCGTCGTAAGTCTGTTCACTCCATTTGTATTTACTGTGACCAGAAGTCAATTCAAGATTTGTCATAATCTTTACATGGAGAGGGAGATCCAGAGGATCGTGGTTGTGGACAAAGAAAGTTTCCTTGCTTAGATACCAGCCAAACTTCCTTTTTCTCTGTTAGCAAGCTTTGTCCAAATTGCCAAGGTGCCGGCAAAATATCCTCCAATGGTCTCTGTCTCCTGTCAGACTGAAGGTGGAAAGCAGTCTTCCAGAAATAACTTTGTGCTAAGGTATCCCTACGTCGTTTGCCAATAATATCTCCATATCTGTTTTAGTCATCTTTTCAACGAATTGTATGAAATATATTGCAACTGACATGCACCAGCGATCTTCGGCCCACGCTCAGATGTCCGCCTTCTCTTTTGTGAGGTCCCCCGGATCTTCCTCTCCACATATGCCTCGGCCATCATCAACATTCTTCATCCCGCCTTTTCATCCTTGGGCGTGGATAATGATATGGTGATTGGGAGGTGGGACCAAATGCCCCAGAAGGAGGACACACTTTAAAACAAGCGTTTGTTTCATAATGACTCTCGTCTCTAGGAACTTAAATGTTTATATCTCCCACCTTCAGGAAGAAGTTACTACTCTTTCGTCTTAGGTCAGTTTTCGTGCGTCGGGAGAGTCTATTATTCAAGAGGCGAATTATATCTCTGAATTCATCCCCGTCTCTCAACGACCACCCCTTCGCTGTTAGCTCGCACGCCTTCAGTGTATATTCATGCTGTTGAGGTTTCTGCTTATAATGTTTACAGGAGGCGATTAAATTATTGAATGACAACGTTGCTTTACTATCGAATACATTTCCCGTAAAAAATAAAATACTGATTCCCGAACAGATATAGTCATAATATTCACAGTATTTCCAGAATAAATCTTAAGTGCAGAGATCCAAGATAATGGTGGCGTATGCATAAGTCACTGCCTGCCGAGTCTCAAACTTGATTAGAATATAAATTATTACCTTTGTAGGAGGTGATTAAGCAAATTCGTTAAATATTGAGTGAATAAGGTCGGTGAATGTGATTGGCTGATTTCAGATTCATTCTTATATGTTATTAGTCCAAATCTGGCTGATTTCAGATTCATTCTTATATGTTATTAGTCCAAATCGGAAAAGACATATGAGTTAAATAGTCAACTTAAAGTTGTCATGAACATATACCATGGGCTTACATAATGAAATGTTCATGGACCGGGTACAACATGGCCACTGTACGGAGCAAGACACGCGCTTGACTGTGCACTGAGGTGCAGACAAAGCAGGCCAAGTCACGCGCGAACTGAGTGCACAGTTGCCAAATGTAACTAGCTGCAATTGGAAAGAGAAGGCGGTAACGCCAATCCAGAATACTTCTTGTTCGACCATACTATAATAATACGCTTGTTACGTGTGATATAACGGTATCATAACTCTATTAATTTCGAAACTCATTTTAATTATACAGTTGGTGTGGTATCGATTATTATTAAACACGGAACGATATTTAATCCTTGAGAGAAGCAACAGAAAACTTGATAATAAAGGGCCTGTAAGTCAATGCTGTTCGTGTTAGTTTTAATATCATACTAAAATGAATTTATTTACTGTTGTCAAAATCCGTTGGTTTCAAGAAAACCACCAAAAAGAAGCTTCGAATTGACCAGATGCCATGAGCTGTCAGCGGTCGCAGAAGGCAAGATTTACGAGCTGATTGCGAAGAGATGCTTGCTTGTTTGTTTGAATGAATCTAAAATATCAAAACTTAACATTTTATTATGGTCGAACAAAGACAGACGTATGCACCTTGCCTATGATGGTGAAGTTCTGGTAGTAGTTGATAGAGTAGAAAAACTTATTGAGGAAGCTTACAGGCTATAATTAGATTTACTTCATCTGCTTTTACTTTGATGTACACTATCTGTCATGACTATTCCGCCGTTTTTAATACACAATAATATATACAGGTAGGAAAAAAAGCGGACCGACCAAAATATCTAAGTTGCCGATATGAGCCACTGCGCATGCCTAGCGGCATTCACAGGTTAGCAGGGAATGTATTGGAATTTGTTCTACAGCCGATAAATTGCTTGAATTGAGAAATAATTTCACGTAATTTGCATTGTTTGTGAAAATGAACGTTTCCATTACATCTCTTACATTTATTTACGTATCACAAGGCTCTGAAATCAGCTACAAGAGTCAGTCCGCTTTTTTCCCCTACCTGTACACAACAATATATACACAAGTAGTTTCTAAACTACAAAGAAGGAGAACAGAACACTGTCAGGGTGTTCCGTTATCACCACCGTCTCGAGAATTACACTGCCTCTCCATGCTTAATTTTAACATGGGGTTCAGAGTATTGTTAAATTGCCTAATTTCTCCAGTAGAGGCGACACCGTTCACACCCAGATAGCATGAAATTCCAGCATATTTCAGTTTCCGAGTTTATACTTCAGAGGGCAACACAGCATACGGTAATGTAAAGGGTATTGCAGCTGGGTGTGAAAGGTTCTGCCATCTGTAATGTCGCCGCGTACGCAAAATTAGCCGTATAGGACAGGCAGTGTATACACGAGTAATACAGTCTAGAAGGCAGTGTCCGTTATACATGTCAGTTTCTTTTGGGAGCAGCCTAAATGTTAAGTTACACTATATACTCCCCATAGCGGCAGAGACGGTCTCCAAGAAACGTGCAGGAAAGTGGACTTCACGTCCGGACCTGGTGAAAGTCTGTCTAGTCGCATCAGCATGGGTTTCCTGTTGATGTTTAGTAACGGTATGGGGATCTTCTTTCAATAAAAAGGCTGGTTTTAGGTGGTCCACGGAGATGCGCTTTATCAACCCCCGATATCGACGTCAAAGAACTTGATAGGGCCCATCGTACGTTGGAGTGAGAATAACGAAGGTCAATGGCGTATGAAAACATGAGAACAGTCGGCGAGATGTTTGGACACTGAACCAGTTCTTTTGCCACGGGTCGACGTCTGCCTTTGTTTTAATCCTCTTATTGTCTCCTGGAGGTGTCTCACGAAATCTGATTGCGTTACGGTAGGCGGGTCGGAAAGCAGTTCTCCTGGAAGGCTGTGTGACATAGCCTAGTTCGGCGGCTGAGTGACCTATGCCTTCCTTAAGCACTGATCGCATGCCCATTTAAAAGTAAGGGTAATGAGTCTACGAATGACAAGGACCGTAGTAGATGGCATTTGAGTGTTGGTTTCATGGTGCTGTATTGGTGTTCGATGATGCCATTACTCTGTGGATGGTATGCGGTTGTCATGAGGCTCTGAAAACCTAGGTACTTGCTTAGGGATTTGAACAAGTGGCTTTCAAACTGTCGGCCTTAGTCGGTAGTTATTCTTCCAGAAATAACAAATGGAGAAAACCAAGTGGCTATTAGTGCCTGTGCAACAGAGCCAACTGTTTGGTTTACTATTGGTACTGTCTCCAACCATCTAAGGCAATCTGTCTTTAGCCGTGAGGAACCCTTGGTGCACGGGTAGGGGTCAGACAATGTCAATATTTGTGTGTTTGAATCTGTCATCGAGAACTAGGGACTGTCCAACTGGGGATTTGGTGTGTCTATACATTTTTCATCTTTGGCAGTTTATGCATGCCCGCGTCCACCGTCGACAGTCTTTCTTCACATAGGGCCAGATTAATAATTTAGTGATCATTTTGTGGTTGCTCTGATTCCTAGATGAGAAAGGTGATGAACAGATTGAAAGGCTGCTTTTCGGAAGTTGTGTGGAATATAGGCCTACGGGCGTATAATTTTTGTTGCTATGTCACAGTATAATTTTGCTATCTACTATCCGGCAAGCTAGGTTTAACTATTTTCAATACCGGATTCTGTTGCAATGATTCGATCGTGGTCTTCACCGGTGTCGATTAGGAACTGGGTTGCTGTCCTTTGTCACCGTTAAATAGGCGACTCAGCTCTAATCCAAGGCTCCCTGTCACTGGGGTGAGTTGGGGAACTAATTTCCGGCCCGTCATGAGGTGTAGATCGGAGAGACATGCTGCACGCTGTAAATATTGTAGGCCTCCTCGCAAAATTTATGGCCGAGTGCACCAATCTCGGTATTCAGAATACCGCGGTAAAGTTGCTTAGTTTACCCTGGTAAAGTCTATTTTCGTTGCATCGTGCTCGGTTTCGACTTTTACCGCGGTAAGATGCAAACCGGCCGTGAAGGAGCTGTAAAGTGAGAAAACCGCTGTTTTCTTTCCAAGATGGAGATCAGCGTAATGTATCATATTTATGATATCTAGGCCAAAAGCTAATTGAATATAAAGAATAATGAGAGACAGGTGGGATCTATTTGAAGAATAAACGATAGTGCATATCTTTGCAAATACTGTGCTGTAACATCGATTGAAATTACCTTCCTTTCTTACCTCAACTAAACCAGGTCCATCGAGTAGGCTAGTGGGCGTAACCACGATTAGTACGATTAGTACAGTATTTATGGTGTTTGAATTCAAACTTTCTATTCAGACGACATATATACGCAATATAATAATCCATTTTATCCTTATGAACATTTTTACTGAACAATAAGGCAAGAAATAAATGAAAAATGGAAAACCTGTGGGCCTAGGCTAACTTTGCAATGAATGGCTACATGCATCACGATATAGCCTATGTACCGGTATATAGTGTATGTAATCAATTTATCATACTTGCACACACACACACGAACATAATTATAACAGCCCTTTCATGGCTATGTAGATGATTTTGCACCTAAAATTTCCACTGGTCGAACGGGAATAAAATTGAGGCTATGTCGAACTCAGAACAGAGATTTCATGGTGTTGCTTTGCCTTAGATTTCACAGGTGTGAGAATTATTCTTTAAAACATAACTGTTATTTTATTGAAATGTACAGACAGGTGGGATCTATTTGAAGAATGAACGGTGGTACATATATTTGCAAATGTTGTATGTAACCTCGATTGAAATGACCTCATCCAAACCAGGTCCATCCAGTAGGCGTAATCAACTGATTTTCACGATCGTTACAGTATCTATGGTGTTTGAATTCAAAGTCAGACATATATACCCAATATAATATTCCATTTTATCCTTACGAACATTTATTGTTGAACAAAAAGGCAAAAAATAAATCAAATTTGGCCTATAGGCGAGCCACCGTGACTGGAAGACGTGCAGAGAGAGAGCGAACCTAGCGGCCATGGAAGAAACCAACACAAATCAACACAAACCAACACAAAATTTCTCCATGGGATTTGCTTCATAGCAGAGTAACCGCGATATTTCCAAGCATTAGCAAACCGCGATATTTTAGCAATGGTGCACAGAGATTTTGAAAATACCCCGGTATTACGTTTACCGCGGTAACGAAACGGCTGAGAACACCGGAGAATGGTGCACTCGGCCATTAGTGTGGCAGTAACCTTTGTTGTCTATTCTGTTTCTGCATTCCTACCCCTGGATATGGACCTAGACTTTGGCCTGCTGTATTGGCGGCGGCCGGTGAAAACATGTTTACTCAGTTCTACAACCTGGATGGAGAGCTCAGACATTTCTTTGCTCAGTTCATCTAATGAGTTGTTCTTTGGTTGTGTAACCGTAATAGGGGCAACATGGTACGAGCTTGTGGGTTTAGCTCCCAAATCTGGTCTGCCATGGTCGACAGATCGTCAGATTATCACTGCTCACTGACAGGATAGTATGAAATACCCTCGGTAGCCGCTGTAACCAGAAAGTTTTGAGGAAATTCTCGCTTGCGTTATTTGAAGTTAAAAATCTCATTTCGCAAATAATTGCGATAGTTTACAATTCTGGAGTTCCAAATCTCTCAACAGTCGCTGTGTTCGTTGAGTTTCGCTAGCTGCGATAGACTAAATAAGACGCTCTTTGAATGTAGCCTATCATATTTACCAGAAGACGGAGGGTTCGTGAGTATATCTGCCACTCGTGTCAGAATTTCCGGGCCGATTGAACTTACAACAGTGCCGTATTCAATTTGATCATGGTTGATCTTCGAGTTACGGAACTGGGCTTCGAATTGAGTGAACCATATCCTCAGGCCGGGATTCCAAAACGGCGGAGCTTTGATAGATACGCGGGCCACTACGGACTCTTTGGGGAAAAAATAAATTCCCAAGTCGCACCTTGGATGAATGTTCCCACCCACCACTCCCTCGCGATGCACTTTCAGTTATACCACTTCTTCTGTCCTCATATTACGTAGAAACTCGTGATTGGACGTTGGTAGTGTGACGTCTTACCGCTAAACGAAAGTTGACAGGCTTACTAACCTCTGGAAGATATAATATGCCACATTTTCGAAACCTACAAACAGTGTATCGTACATTATTCGAAAATGCAAGGGCGCTTCGCTTCGGCTGCCGCCTCCGCTCGCGCACTTAAAATATGTGGATAGTGTTATGCATTATTTAGACTATGGGCAGAGGTGATTGTGGTCTGATCGGGAGTGCCGAGATAACAAGCGTGTGGTCGCCAATAGCAACGCATTGTTCGGAGCATAAGGGGCGACTTACTCTTATCTTTCTTCTTCTGTACTTCTGTTCTTCTTCTTCTTCTTCTTCTTCTGTACTTCTTCCATCATGAGAATATTATGAGATTATCAAATAATCTGTAGCTCATGAATGCTTATATACCGTTCTTCCATCATGTTGGGGTCTCCACTGAAGTGCTGGTAATAAGTGATGCAATAGAAAACACTCCTTGAGGAACCTTATATAATTAGTTTTATTTTATTTGCGTCCACTTCAGTGTACACAATCTATCACCACTATTCCGGCATTTTTATACACAACAATAGGAAGTGGAAACAAAAGAAGGAAAACAGAACACTGCCAGGGTGAGTACCATACATGTCAGTTTCTTTTGGGAGTAGCCTAAATATTAAGTTGCACTACAGGCAATTAAGATACTCGTATGAAAATGATGAAACTAGCTTTGCTTGTTTCATAAACATACTCGTATCTTAATACATGCCATTATAGGCTCGTTGCATAATGTACCATTGCGCTGGTGGAATCATGTACAATAAATTAAATAAATCAGAGCAAATGCTATTGTAGGAGAACAGTATAATTCAACAAATTTCTTTGAGTAGAATTTTTTCGTCTGCTGAACTTTGCTGTCGGTTGTTAGTTGTTTTGGGTCGAACTTCCAAATTTTGTATTTATTGGAACAAATTCTATTCAGTATTCTGTTGTTCTCGAACCATGATGATTGGACCTCTTATAACCGCAGCTGGGGAACATTCTAGTTCGTAATGTGTTTCGATTGATAACTTATTTTTCTTAAACTAATATCTTGTGAGCCTTAGCTAATCTAGAGTAGGAATAGGAAGCGGGTGACGGATCTAGGTTGTCCGGCTCCTGGGGCAAAACGGTAATTCAGCGTCCCCCCCCCCCCAGTTAATGACGGCAGTCAATGTTTATTTGATACTATTCATAACTATGTAAATTAATACAAACAGAAGGTTTAATATGAAGAATGAAGCATGATATAAACAATTTATTGTGGTTCCATTACATTTTTTTGCTAATGAAAAGGTAGTGTATGACTTACATTGAGACAAAAGTAAATTATTTAAAAAACACATAAACGCCTAACGAACAAAAATTAACTTTAACACAGAATATTTTTAATGGGGTTAGTTTCCCATTCTACTGGATTCGTTAACTTTGTTTTTTACTCACGTAAAACGGCAAAATTTCATGTAATATTATTCTCCAGAAGTTTTAGAATCCATATAAGGGCACATTTTGTTTCTAAGAATATTTTAAATATGGGTAAAATCGGTAAGAAGTTCACAAAAAACTAACCTAAAATGGCGCTCAGATTGGAATCTCAATAATACAGAATCAGCTGCTAGAAACAGCGCAAGTGCATGCTGGGAAGAAGCCGATGGGTCACGTGGTGCTGGAATCAGCTGCCAACGTGATAATGGTCAGACAACCCTCCGGAAGATATAATATGCCACATTTTCGAAACCGACAAACAGTGTATCGTACATTATTCTAAAATGCAAGGGCGCTTCGCTTCGGCTGCCGCCTCCGCTCGCGCACTTAACTAATGTGGTTAGTGTTTTGCATTATTTAGCTTTATGTAGAGGTTGCAGGACCGTATGGAACAGACCAATGACATGCAAGGTCGTTGGGAGCCAATGGGAGTGTTGGTCTGCAAGCCAGAGACCGCATACCAACGCCGAACATCGCGTGCCGAAATCCAGTAGAGTGGGAAACTAAACCCTTTTTAATTAATACAAAAATTAAAGTACAGTATATCTGAAAAGTTATGCCTAAAAATAGGACACATAAATAAAATATTTAACAGGGTGTGATTTTCTTTACACAAACATTCAATTTTGATTTAAATATGAGTTACTCACAACGACTGTAAAAGTAGACTAACTCAATAAGAAAGAAATGATAAAGTTATAGGAATAAAAGCAACATCATTTCGTAATGTATAATTTTACTAACATTCCTTAGAGTAAAACAATTTTTACAATTTATTATCAATGAGATAATCAAAACTTGACGTAAATCAATAACAAAAAAAGCAATGGAGTAAACTTATGTTCTAAAACTTAATTTTACGAGCTTTTCTTTCTGAAAAAGTGTTTGAAGATAACCGATGTTGAATTGCATCTTTTTCCTTTTCTCTCGATTTTCTCCGAATGCTGTTCCCTATAGTTTTTTGACACATTGCCGCACACAAATAATAATTTACGCAACTCCTGTACAAAATTTTAACAATCATCGTTAGAGCCGTTTGCTAGAAAATTGCGAAAAGCGAAATTCTCTTCAAGTAAAGTGGCATTAAAAATAATAGAAAGTTGCCGCCATTCTTCATCTCACATCTCCAAAAGGTACCTAACCCAAATACAAAATTTTATTTTCGTGCGATTTTTTAATCTGGAAGTAGACTGTTCACAGACACATACACAAACATACATGTTTCTGACAATAGATTTTTTAATGAAGGGATCCTCAAAACGTGTATTTATGTTAAAAACTCATCCGGGGTCGAACACAATAGTTCCTCTACATATAGTACCTGTGATACAGGCAGAGGAAGTAAAAATTATAAGCATTGTGATTGTGACCGGCTGTTATGCCATGGGTCTTCAATGTCAATCAGGTGAGCAAGTTTCGTGCTGTTTTCATCTATTTTTTGTTTACTTGCTTTCGGCTTTTAAATTTGTTTTCTCTATTCGGCATTGTAGGCAACTGGTAGCATGGGCATTCACCTTTGGGATTTAGAAACTTGCACGCCCATTGCGTTTCATATCAAATTTACTTGGGAGGTAATTGGGTTCGTACCGTTAGGGTGGGGTAAAATGCTTCGTCATAACTTTATTTCCCCGTATGGCAGGCCTATTGCGACGGAGGTCTCAAAGCAAGTAGACCATAAGTGGTAAATGCTTAAAGAACAAGTTTATTGTTTTACAATTAATAAGGGAAATGCTTGCTCTAAAAGAAATTCTGTGATGTAAATTTCTGGAGTCATTCCTATCACATGTCAGCATTAATTATTTACCTCAAGATCATTCTGTGGTTGTAAATTTGGTGTGGGCTTAAAGTTTAGTGTTAAGATTAATGAAAAGTATTTTTGCTCTGAAAGAAATTGTATAGCCTAAATTTTTTAAATTATGAAGTTCATTCCTGTCAGATGTTAGTATTAACGATTTTTCTCAAGATCATTCTGTCGTTATAAATTTGATACGGACTAGAAGTTTAGTCTTGATCAGAATCTACTGATATAACTTCACTCAGGCTATTTAACTTTCTCACTAACGAGAATAAATGAATATGGAATGGGAATTATGAACTTGGGAATAGATAATGAATTAGCTTCGTGTTGACTTCTCTTGTAACATGATTCCAGGAGACCGATATAAATATCAAGAGTTCGTGTTAGGAAATTGTGAATAATGTATTTTGTGTTGAAAGCAATCTTGACAGAATAATTTTGTGGAACAAAATTAATATAGGCCTATAGGTTATGTGTCCTGATCGGAAGTTTCAGTCGTGACGTTTGAAGTATTTCCAGTAATAACAGCAGAATTAAAATTAATGACGAATTTGGAAAACATTTTTCATCATTAAAGTGAATTATATTACCGTTATATAATGTACATAGAGATGGATTTTAATATTTTATCAGATAGAAACAAACTCCTGAAGATTAATAGGAATTTTACAGACTGGTAATATTTCATATAAAGTAAACAAAGAAGTGTATTTTTGACACCCCTGTCTTGTAAAATATCAATAATATTTTCTATGCAATGCCTTTATACTTATCATTTCTAGAAAGTTATATTATTTTCACATAATTATGTAACTTAGAAGGTTTCATTCCTAAAATACAAGTGAATAAATTTTGGAAACCCCTGATTAGTAAAAAACTTTTGAAAACATTTTTTTTGTGTATGCAGTACATTTAGTCATTGTTTCAAAATGTGCTACCGCCATTATTTACACAGAATTTGTGATTGTTCAGCATTTCATTTCTAAGAAAAAACATTTTGGTCACCCCTAAATTGTAAAAATATTGCTAAAATGCCATTTGACATGAAGTCTTCAATGATAGCCAAAGGTAAGTAAGTATTATTTACAAATTAAACTTTCGATTTGACAATAATGGCCTTTGTGGACAACCCTCAATTATGTGTGTTGCATATGGTATACTTTATACTTTTTAACATGTTTGTTTTTGGGCATATGGGCCATCAAGAACAGTCTAAAATATGATTGGTAAGTGATTTCAGAATATTTGCATTACTTTTTGCATGCTAACCCACAATTTAAGAAAAAATTAAAAAGTGAAAATATCTCAGCAAGGAGGATATGTCAGCTTGCTAATATCTCAGCAGTGAAAGGGTTAAGTGGTCAGCTTGTATAACTCGATCGGTAAGACTGATTGTGAGCCAAACAAACGGCTGCGCAGTAGGCTACGATGATGTAATCTAGACCTGCCTGACCTTCATCTCACATGATGTTCTCTGCTGCACATACCGTGTAAAAACATCTTAGTTAGCCTCACAGCATTCAATAGTGAAGACCCAACTGCGATATTCTGTGAGTTACATACCATTACTTAAATAATATTCCATAACTGAAAAAACAAATACTTGATTCACTTTATTTTTGTTTTCATTAGTTATTATGAACCGCATAGTTTGGAATGAATAGTACAGTATATGCATTCTCTTTTGCCTCAACTCCATTGCTACCGGCGGACGATAAGCTATTTGCGCGTGTTTGGTTCAGGTCCTAGCGTTCCAGTTCTACAGACCTAGAGTACCATCATTTGTTACTGCATGTTATAGCTCGAAATTTTAAGTCCAAGTTTGAGTTATTGGTCGTTTTAGGGCCTTCATTCTTGAATTCAGTAAAGGAAGTAACTCCTAGATTAGGTTTTTGTGTCTGTGTGTGTTTGTGTGTGTGTGTATATATATATATATATATATATATATACACATATAGGCTACGTGTGTAGCTATTTATTGCACAAGGAAACTAAAGAGTGTTTAGGGTTAAAGATTCATAGAGAAGTGATTTTGCGAGTTGGATTTCTTTCCTGTAAATGTGTGATGCGCTAGACTGTTCTTTAAAATTAAATTTTCGGTTAATTATAAGACCAAATAAATTTCAGAGTAAGACTAGCCAGCTTGGTTTATGGTTGGGTTCGTGAGATGGTTTTTAAGCAATTCAGGGCTTTAAGCTACCGCCTTTGAGTTGAAGACCTATCCTTTGGCTTGTATTTGTATAAATTTAAAATATTGCTTCTAGTGCAAAGCAATCACAATAGAGATATATCAAATCAGGTCACATCGTCTTTTGGAGAAACCGATATTGTAATATGTTGTATTATGCTTGATGCCAGAGAGGGAAGCTTTGTATTTCGATCATAATGACGTGGTTGTTTGTATTCTGAGCTAAGCTGCGTCACTGTGTTATATCTAGTCTGACACCTCAATGTATATCGTGCCTTTAATTTGAATAAAATGTTGTATACATTATTAAATGCCAGTATGGTATTTTGTGAGATTGTGTGCGGGAAGGGAAAATGTTAGTACGTCTGTCTGTTTGTCCGTCCGTCCGTGTGTCTGTACGCGCGATAACTCAAATATGCTTTATCGGATTTTCATTAAACTTGGTATACGCATTTATAACATCCGTGGGAAGAAGCCTATTGATATTTGATCAAATCGGTTGACCGGTACCGGAGTAAAGCCCAATTAAGTGCCTATTGTATGGTAATATATTAGAAAGAATTTATCAAATGGAAATCAGTTATCATGAGAACATAAATTCTTTTACAGTGTTCTTATACGACTTTGGAAGTTGCAATACAGTTAGTTATGAGTGCTATGACAAACAACACTATTCTTTCACATATGCTTATCAAACTAGACCGTTGAACTGAGGGAGGTGGCCGAGATGGTAATGTCTTGGACTCACATTTTGGAGGTCCCTGGTTCAAATCTCGTAGCCGGTTGACTTTTTTTTGTATTTTATGTGAATGTGCGATTGTCAAGCTATTACAAATCAGTATAGTTCTGCTGATGCTGTACGATTTTAATCTGATACAAAACCTTAGACTTTTGTTCTTTCGTAATGAATCAATCTTGATCTTAACTCGGAACTCAATTTAAAAAAAAAAAACTTATTTTCTGCATATCATACATAGTAGCAAAAGCATTCTGGCACTTGGTTACATCAGTTTACCTGATATTATTTAAACTTGTTATACATGATGTTGAAGGTACAATACACGATAACCTATTCTTGCTTTCATATTATTATTATTATTTTTCTAATTTGTAATCGTAAGTGAAGTACCGGTAACGTACTGGGGTTCCAGTGGGCTTACTGAAAATATATGATTAAGCTAAAGCCGTCTTCTTTGTTTAGCTAAAGGAAGACTCCACATTCCCCAATGTTGCCAATGTATAAGCACATTAAAATTAGAAGAACCTAAAACCGCTTCACTTCTTATATAATGGATATTCCAAATTTCATTTTTTTAAAACTTCTTTCCACACTATTTAGATGATTTAGTTCTTATTCTCCTAAAAAGCTGCAATTTTTCACATAGGAGGTATTGTCGTGGCAGCGAAGATATTATTTAATTGCTAATGTATTTTGTAGAGTTCATTAAAAGGTGACAGTAAGCGGCCAATTCACTGATCCAGATTTACGAAAACATCTACGATTTTCCTGTACTTTTCAAGCATCATATGAAGATGGGATCCGTGGCGTACCAAGGCTACCTGGCGCCCGGAGCTAACTAGATGGTAGTCGCCCCCTAACACTAAAAGGTTCAAGGTTCAATGAGTTTAATTAAAACACATTTTAATGCTCACAATTATTTATTTTTAATAACTAGTATATTACTTTAACACATTATAAAGAGAAAAATACGAATGAAATAAAATTGTAAGTAGGCCTATTATAAGGCTAGTTTGTTTGAAAAAAAAATAAATAAAGAGAAAAGAAATTTCAGAGTCTCAACAAAAACTTAAAAATGTGCCTTCCTAGCCTTGATGGATGCAGACTTATTTATAATAGAGTTGAAGTCTATGGTAGCAGCCATATCATGTTCAATTCATTGATTCTTTCGCTCGTACACCGTCAACTTTTCCTGTGTGCTCGACGCCCACGACCTATTTCGTACTGTCTATAAATAGTTTGAAATGAAACGTTTATTTCATTTCTAAATAATATTACTGCAGTATTTAACAAAGTAATAAAGAAAATTTGACCAATAAAACCGTATATTTTGCCGGAAATAAATGATTTTTTCTTAAACTAAAAGAAGATGTTTTTCAATTTTGGCGCCCCCCCTTTACGGCGCCCGGTGCGGCTGCCCCGTTCGCACCCCCCTTGGTACGCCATTGGATGGGATACCTCTTTGTAGTACTTACAGATAAGGATGAGGCTGCAGACAAAATAACGAAGACCTGTTCGGGTCGCCTCTAGACTATTCCACTCTTCTGAGGGGGAGTGTCTATTACAGCGAATCTGTGGGAGAAGTGCACAGAAAGATTTCATGGGACCAGCGCAAAGGATCACATTAGTAGTATCACATTAGCGGGGTTCGCGCAAATATGATTACAGTTAAGAACATTCCGTCCCACTTCCCTTTCAAGACTTGGGACAGGAGAGAGTGCAGATTAATACTGACAGCTTCGACAATTTTTTCCTCGTCAGAAACAACTTCGTTGATTGAAATTTCTTTCACTTACAGCTTCCTAAACTTTTCAGAACGATCTTTAACAAAACTTCGCAACGTACGGCAGAGAATTGAAGCAACAAAGTAAATCGCAATTTTCAACATATTTGTATGAAGGTTTTGTTATTACGCCTGTCGGTTTTAGTGCCCATTGTTTCCTTCTCTTGCGACATTGAATATCAAAGTCTTCAGCTATAATTTTTGCGCTCAAGTCCTCTGCATATTCCGTTAGTTTCTGACTAAATAAACATTTGGATTACGTATTCCTACCATCCCATTTAACTTGTTATTCCAAGCATCAACAAGGTTATTTGTCCTGTGTCTTTGTGTTTAAACATTCCACATATTTTTTTTTTGTCAAAGAAGCATTGTCGAACTATTAATCAACGAAATAGTCAAGAAAGTGAGCCAGCTTGGTACGTGCAAGATGAAACCGGGATCGTCGCATGCTGCAGGTCGCAGGAAGAATGAAGTCATGTCTTCTTACGAAGGTGAACAAGACGCCGCTTGGATGGTCTCTGGTCAGGCCGCAGTTTGTTGGTAGAATACTAGCCCTCTTTTTTCATGTGACCAGCCGCTAGCGTGTAGTCTAGATTCAGGCGTTGCACAAACAAAGGACTGTTTATAAGAGACATCCTTTGTAATCAGCTCAGACCACCAAAATAAATATTGTTACTACTCAAAGAAGAGATTGTAGAGATCAGTCATGGCTACAGTTACTGACTTGTATAGTTTATATTCAGTATTTTTGTGTAATTTAGAGTAACCTAATAATTTTATATTATGTTAATTTTCATGTTGCGGGGTTAAGTGTGTTCGTTTTATTGTCTTCTTGAGCTCTGAAGATTGAATGCAATGGTTGCACCAACTCAAGAAAACAATAATAATAACAATAATAATAATAATAATAATAATAATAATAATAATAATAATAATAATAATAAGTTTGTATCCATACATTGGTTCTCCATCTCAAACCATTTAAAAAATATATATATTCCCTGCCAAAATCTACTTTTTTTGCCGAAAAAAGTTTTTACGCCACTTTTTCGGTGAACTTGTATCCTAGCACCTAAAGTATTGGGTTTACAACGAAACTTTTAGAAGAAAAGTTGTAGAGCATTAAATACTATAAAATACACGTTCAATTTAGTAACTCTGTGAAACAGTGAAATACTCTTGTGACAATTTTACGTGTAACTAATTTTGATGAAGCTTCCTGTAATGAATTTGAATTCATAAACTCATTCCCATTGTCTTCTGTGTCTTCAAAACCTTATGAATGAGAAGATAATAACAAAGAAATAAAAATAAAAATAAAAATGGAGATAATTCAGAAACTTAATCCATAACTTGCCACTGCCCACACAGATGTGCGACCTGCCGGTTAGCGACCAGGCTGCATCTTGCGCGCACACACTTTATGCTCGGCGCCTGGCTCAACAGCGTAGCGACCAGGACGGAGACCAACCAAGCTGCGTCTTGTTCGAACCCATAGCCACCTGCGCTTTCACCTGCAAGAAAACACCAATTGAATGTGTGTTTCACCCACGATTCTTTTATTTGTGTACACTGATCCCATAAAGGGCTTCTCTCACGTGCGCTCCTCCTACGACACGATTAGAGCACCTGAAATCAAAAAATCCCTTTAGGCAAACCTACAGGCTGAGGTAGATTTCGAAGTGCTTTTGGTTTAATTTATTGTCGCTGCGTAGCACTCTTCTTCTTTAGCCTTGGCATGACAAACCCGCAATAATAACTGCAAAAAAGAGGAAAGAGCACTTTTTAAAACTTTCTAATCTCGCCTTATATGAGAACTATCAAGAAACTAGTTATTGATTTGTGGAGTACTCACCAAGAGCTTTTCAACGATACCCCACAAGACGTAGTTTAAAAATTTTCGAATTTCCATCCCCCCACCCCTATACCCCACTCGTACCCCCAAAACCCCCGAATCGTTGGTGTCACTGTGAACTTTATAGGGAGTACTCTAATTTATTCAAACAAAGTTTCCCCCTATACTTCATAGGGGCCGAGATATAAATGTTTTAATATTTCAACCCCCTCCCCCGACCACCCCCTTTGGTCAATTTTGCTCATTAACGAACTTGTCCGAACTATTGGGCCTAGAAATAACATAATAAAATTTGGTTCAAATATCTTCAAAATTACGGCCGCTAGCGTGTAAATATATATATAAATATATATATATCACAATTTTTTTTTTGAACAGGCGGTGGATTCGTACTTAGGGAGGCATGAAACGTAAAGATATGAAATAATTTTTCGAAAGTCATGACATGGTATCAATTGCAATAAGTAGATTTTTCTTCGAAATCTACCTAACAAAGCACTCCGTTGTGGATCTGCACAAACATATGCTCATCCAGTGGACTAATATATGAAATCCATTGGAAGAAAACTTTTTTAATGTGTTGATATAAGGTAGATCAATCTCTGGTACACATTACTTTTCAATGTATGAAGGCATATCATGGAGTTTACTGAATACAAATTAACGGGACCAGTTTGAGAGACTTTGTTTCAACATGTTAAAAACTAAAAGCTGTGACTAATATTAATGCAGTAACAGTATGAAATGACATTATCATTTGTTCATGCCAGCTACATTATTCCAGCGTATTCCAATTGTCATTATTTATTAATTCAGAAAATTAAATCATATGCGTGAACAAACTTCTACTGTGTGCATAATCGCACATTATGTTTACTACGAGGATCGAAAAGTAACGCACAATAATTTTGTTTACAAAAAGTTTAATAGCTACAATTACAAACAAATGCGCTCTTGAAGGGACATCTTTTGTCTATTTTTCTATAGCCTATAGTGGCCAAGTTTCTCAACACATTTCTCCCATCGTGATACCGGTTTCAAAATACCCTGTTCATAGAAGTCCGTTCGATTGGAGTTTAGCTATCCGCGGACTGCTGTTTTCACTTCTGCATCTGACGTAAAGCGTTTACCGGACAGGAATTTCTTCAGCTAGGTGTACTGCGATTTTTATGGGCTGAAGGGCATAATCCGAGTGAAATTCAAAGGGACATGCGTGGCGTATATGGGGACGACTGTATGGACCGTAGCAATGTCTCCAGGTGGTGTGCATTCTTCGAAGATGACCGTGATAACCTTTCATCTGTTTGATCCCATGAAGAAATTCCTGTCCAGTAAGCGCTTTGCGTCAGATGCAGAAGTGAAAGCAGCAGCCCGCAGTTGGCTATACTCCAACCGAACGGACTTCTATGAGCAGGGTATTTTGAAACTGGTATCACGATGGGAGAAATGTGTTGAGAAACTTGGCGAGTATATAGAAAAACAGACGAAAGACGTGCATTTGTTTGTAATTGTACCTTTTAAACTTTGTAAAAAAAATGATCGTGCGTTACTTTTTGATCCACCATCGTATGTCGACTGAAATGGGATTGAACATCTTCAAGTCAAGAAAGTAATCTGCTCTAATGCATTGCTTGTCCATTGCACCATTCAACTTGTTTTTGAGTTCAGCACAGTGCATAATTTAGTATGTAGTATACAGTATTTTATATAGGATATAGTATAGATATTCAATTATATTCAAGAATGGCTGGAAGGGCTGAAGAAAGCTGTAAAATAGTAGTGAATGAGGGTGCTGGTGGTTGCAACTTATTCTGATGGATGGGTTGTAAATTCCTGTATGGTATTAAGCTATAATCCTTGGCTAACGCTGTGTAGGCTCCTGTCAAAACATCCGTCTCCCTTTGCTAAAATGGTTAAGGCATTCTTGTGTATCTGAAATCCTCAGCAAAATAAGCTCATTTTGTATTGCAAACCGAAGCAACCGTCTGCTATCTGAGGAAACGAGAAAACTAGTTGAGTTCGGTTTAGGAAAGAAACAAAATTCGGAATTGGTGATGAAAAAATCAGTGATTAAGGTATGTAGGCCTAACTGTATTGTTATTCTTACTTTTTTCAAAGTTTTTATATTCGAAAATTCGAAGTGTCCTCAGTCTCAGTTAGTTCAGATAACTGATGTTCCACTGTAATTCAAAGCCTTCAGTGATGTGGTAACAGTGGATAGGATTTTTTTTTCGACTTCTGACATAGCATATTCATTCCTGGCCAGTGAACGCTTTGCGTCAGATGCAGAAGTGAAAACAACAGTCCGCAGTTGGCTATACTCCAACCTAACGGACTTCTATGAACAGGGTATTTTGATACTGGAATCACGATGGGAGAAATATGTTGAGTAACGTGGCGACTATATAAAAAAAATAGACAAAATATGTCCCTTCATGTGTGAATTTGTTTGTAATTGTACTATTAAACTTTTTGTAAACAAAATTATTGTGCGTTACTTTTCGATCCACCCTCGTACTATTATCTGATTGCATGACTAATTTGTCGACGAGAAACTAAGTAAGCTTAGAAATATAAAGCTGAAAATACCGAAACAAACTTTCTACTAGATTGTGGTTCATTTAAGTTGCAATTTGTATTAAATTTGTAACATTTTTGCCACGCTCGCGCGAGAAGCTGTGTATAATACACTTTTGTTCCTTGATTTTTAAAATGCATTTCATTTCACAATTTGTTGAGATATACTTAAACTAGCTTGAAATATTGATCAAGGACATATGATAGGTGTTTGTTCCTTGAACAGTTCAAGTTTCAAGTTTGACATGGGCCTAGACCATAGGTAAGCAACTGAGGGGAAACGTTTTAGTCCTCATCCCTTGCTGTGACGTAAGAAACCTATTCTTCATGTTCAGTGTCACGTCGAAACTGCTTTATGCTGATGTCAAGGGCGACTGTAGTGGGAGAAATTCCCCTACCACACAGTGACACGATGTGCCACAGATGCGCACCCATGGCCTAGACATTTGTTCGTCATACGCTTCAATTATCGAGCTTCAATTTTGTTGTCGATTTAAGAACATGGAAACTAACAATGATCCTACATAATAAGGGCATCATGCAAGAATGTAATGCATGAACCAAATTGCATGTTTACGGTGGAGCCATTTAAAGTTTTTGTGATTTTTCCTTCTCTTTTTTACATAATAAGGTACTACCCGCGCACGATATCTTGGGCGCTGGTTTTATGGGGAAGCGAGGGTTGGGGAGAAGAAGAAAAGACAGCTAGCCCGCCTGTCTTTCTGCAGTGTTGTCAATCGAATAAACTTAATTTCAGCAGAATTTCACATATGGCAATCACGCATAACAGCGCAAGTGTAAGGTATGTGGACAAACAATAAATTGAATGCCGAATGGGATAAATATTTACCGTGAAACATCCTCGCTATTTCATCCTGTACCATATTCTTTTGAATTAATATCAGTTGGAATTTACTATACACAATTTAAAATACACTAACAATATAAAGTTGGCAATCAATAGTTGCATGGCCTACTGTACAGACCAGCGTTTCTCAACCAGTATGCCGCGGCACATTGGTGTGCCGTGAATGAGCCGCGAGAAAATTAAAATAAAGTTATCAAACCTTAATTGAAGATTAAAATGTATAACGATTTTAATGCAATGCAAAAAATATAACGTTATGACTGTATTGCGTAACGATTAATTACACGTCATAAGGTTTTGATTATCAAATAAGTCCTTTTCCTCCGAGAATAGAATATTAAATAATATAGGCTCAATATTTTTACATTGGAAGACTTGTTTTAAGTATGTAGAAGAGTCTTATACCAAAACATGGTTCATCATTTCGTGTTGTAAAATGTAAGAGAGGTAATGCATTTAAAAGTGGAGGAAACTTTAGACCTAATTTTAAACGTATTTGAACGTTTTGTGAAAAGTTCGCTCAACTTTCAGACCGTGAAATTGACATCTGAGTTCACTGGAGTGTCAGAAATTAGCACATACGGAATTCTTAAAGAGGCGTTAAGCACCAAGAAAGTGTTGGATGTAGAATGTGACGTGTTTGTGAAATCAGCAATTCGCAAAAGTGTGTTTTTTTCCCATAACAACTCCATACGCCAGAAAAGGTAATATCAACAGTAAATGATGACCCTGAGACAAAATGAAAGCTTAGTATTGAAGCCACTAGATGCCAGGGTGTATAGCGTACTTCGTGTTTGAATGTTGTCAGCTCTGCTTACGGAATTGAACGAAACTTACCGAATGAGGATAGGGAGCCGAGCGCCCAAGAAATCGTGCGCGGATAGTACTTGCGTTTTATTACTTTTTCATCTTCACTGTAACCCTCAATTTGAGTGTTTTTGTAAACGTAAATACAGTGAGTCCCACGCAAGAGTTGGCCAATGACGTGGGTTTCTGCGTCGCGGCTGGCACAGCTCCAACTCCCGAGCGATCGGGTGAAATATCTACGCAAATAATGCCGCGGTTGGTGTAATGATTCAGGTTCTCACATTTACAGTTCAAATTACAATGAAAATAACCACGTACCTCATCACAAGAGATGTTGGAAATGTTCTCCTCTTGCATACCCATAACACTGGCACCTTTTTTAGGGAATTTTCTTTCACGCGCGTAAATTCAGCTTCCGAGTTAGAGTTAATATCTCTTGTGATATTGTCTTTAAGGTCTTCTTGTGTATGGGAAATTGACCTATACACTTTATTTTTCAAGATTCCCCATAAATAATATTTACATACTGTTAGAAGAACTTGATGACAATCTCACATAGGCCTGTCACAAGAGAAAGTAACTCTGTCTCGGAAGCTGAACTTATGCGCGTGAAATAAAATTTCCTAAAAAGGTGCCAGTATTGTCTGGATGCAAGAGGAGAACATTTCCATCATCTCTTGTGATGAGGTACGTGGTTATTTTCATTGTAATTTTAAGTGTAAATGTGATAACCTGAATCATTACAACGACCGCGGCATTATTTGCGTAGATATTTCACCCGATCGCTCGGGAGTTGGAGCTGTGCCAGCCCCGACGCAGAAACCCGCGTCATTGACCAACTCTTGCGTGGGACTCACTGTAGTTTCCGTAACATTTAGGCCTACTGGCAGTTTTTATTTTTTATAATTGATACGACCTTCTGGCTTAAACTGAACTAATGGCCTACAATCTTAATATTTTGTGTGCGTATAGGCAATTATTGAAATTATTACAAACAAGATTTTACAAATATATGGGTAAATATACTGAAATAATTACAAATACATAGTAATCCAAACAAATGTAAAATACTCTGTAGTCAAATATTTGTAAAATGTAAATTCTTATAGACATATTTCACTAATGCAGGCAGAAAACTAAATTATAGTGGCAATTCTGCCAATGTCAATGTCAATGCCCATAGGAAGAATTTACTTTGTGAAATACTATTAACATCATCTAACATTTGGAAATAAACTTATAAGTAAACTGATAACATTTCTATGAAAGTAAGGAAATTTATAACGCACAAGGATAATAATTATAAACTAAAATATTTTAACAGCTGCACAATGCATATATATCCATATTTAATTTAGAAGAATTCTTTAATTTTATCACAGTTCTACTGTTAATTAATTGTAGTTCATCATCGTCTTCTTCAGCAGTAGTTATCAGATAAGTGTAAGTCAAAGAAATGTAAAATCCATGATATTCCACTGGTATGACTTTGCTTTTACACAGTTCTGCAGACCACGAAATTAGGGTTGACTTACTGGAAGCCTTGATGCGTACGCTCCTGAAAAGATATGATACGTCATTACCAATACTACTTCGGCGTCTCCTCCTACTTACATCCAGGACTCTGTAGTGTTCCTAATACTCATTTTTTAAGAACACACTTAGTTGTCTTTCTTGAACATGAGACAACTTACTGATTTCCAGGGTAATATGCTTCCGTATTCTGCTGCTTGTAAGTTGACCGTGGATTTGTCTTTGAAACCTTTAAATTCCATAAGTCAGTTGGTTCACCACTGACATGCGTGTTATCCTTTCTTTTTTCCAACTTGATTACGTTAGGTTGAACCATCACTAGGCCAATAATTTTTGGTAAACTCACTAGCCTTCTCAATTGCTGCATGCATGGAGTGTGACCTGGTTCAAGGAATTTCATCCCTATACGCTCCAATGTTGGATGACCCTGAATTGTATACAAAAACATAGCAGCAACAATAGCATTTTTGTTCTGTCCAGCAATCGGAGTACAGGATTAATGTTTTACATGAAAGTACGCAATGAACTTCTGCAAGCAAGTTGCAATTTCATTGCCTCCTCGCTTGCAATTCTTTCATCTCAAAGAAAGCAATGTCCCTGTTTCTTTGCAAATTCGTACACTATGAAATTGAACACAGCAAATTTCCTTTTATAGAATAAAGGCTCCCCGTGCTCTAGAGGGCAGTTTACCGCTGCCTGTAAATATAAATTTGCTGTAACAGTTGTCATCAGTTAAAGCTTTTGATTTAACTGCTTCTTTCTCGGACTCTGTGGCATTCTTCCTGCGGGTATGGAGCTCGTTCTTATTTTCTTTTTTATCTGCCTCCTTCATCTGATCATAGTTGTAACATCAACACTGGTCTTTTCGAGGAGTATGGATACCATACTATAAGCTGAAAGCTTTTGTTATAAATTAATTTTTGTAACTAGGTGACAAGCCCAAACGGAATTGCTCTGCAACTCTGTATTCAGCCGCATGAGTCATACGTCCTTCTGGTATGACATATATCACATTTCTAGATACTTCCAGACCAAAATAAAATAAAAACAAAAGCAAATGTTGATACGACTTTCTGGCATGATACCCTCAAATTACTGTTTCTTAAAATCCATGTAATATAAAATGCACTGATTATTGAAATGAATTCTTAAAAATAGTTTCTTTATAATCTAATTAGTTTAAAAGATTCGGAGTTTTCCGGGTTTTGCATTTTGCTTCTACTTCGAAGTAAACTTGTGAAAGACTTTCCAGACTCTTGGTCCCTAGGGCTTAAAATGAGGAAGAAACTGCTTATCCACTCCGATTATTCCCTCGGGAAAAGCTAGGTATCGCTTTTCAGCCCACATTTTCTTGGGATTTTGTACCACTTGCCTGGTGTGGGCTGCGATAAGAAGAAATGGCAATTCCTCTGCCATAAAATTCTACTGTGGACAAATTCGCTTTGATGTAAAGTGGAATTAAAAATAAGGGAATGTCTTTGCCAATCTTAGAGCCACATCCCCAGGTGATATTATAACACAAATATAAAATCTTGTTTTTATGCATTTTTTTTGGTTCTCGAGCTATGCTGCTTGTACACACACACTCACATGCAGATACATTTCCTGAAAATTCTATTTTTGGATTCTAGGAGCCTCAAAACATTGTTTATATTGAAAAAATGACATGGTATTCCATGGTTGAACACAGTATCTTCTCTACCTATAGTACAGCCGGCGACTTTAGTAATGTGTAGGACTGGGTGTGTGTGTGTCCTTAGGTTTAAGTAGGTAGGGGACTGGCGCACCCCGGTAACAAATCCGCTGAGAATATCCCCTTACGGGATCACCAGGGGTCGCTTGCGAACCTGAGGAATAACTTTAACGGATAATTTTACGGGATCTGCATAGCTCCACCCCTAATTATTAGAATCTAATCGTATCACTCATCCTTCTCTTCTCAGTAGACCTTCACCAGAGCAATCCACATTATGCTTTATCTTTTTTATGATTATGCTTTATTATGTTTTTTTATAATGTATTTCTTTCATACAAATATACTGCAGTACCGTAAATTTTTTTTTGTGATAGTAAAGTAAGTTGTCTTTAAAAAATAACATTAATGTGCTGAAGAATGAAAATCTAGTAATCCATGTCGCTCTCAATCTCTATATCATACTTTTGAGGTCAATTAATTGCAAGCTTTAGCTGAATGCTTTGACCATTTCTTTCCTATTATCAATTGAACCTTCCATACTCTGCCATATTTGAGGTATGCACTCAAGGTGCATACGTAAAAGTTTCCCCTTTAGAGGCACAAAATAACCTCCGGGAAACTCACGAATCCTTTGAATTGCTTTTACAGCAAATTTTGGCATGCTGCTGTTCATTGTTGCTAGAAATATTTTTAATTTTTGCATTCAATCTACTATTAGATTTTAAGCAGGCAGTTAATCTTCCAATAAATTATACTTTACATTAAATATTGTACTTTTATGCTTTATTGTGCTTGTAAAACTTCATTTATCCAGACCCTTTAAGCCTCCAAAATCATGTCCTGGGTAGCAACCACATGTCTAAGGCCCTGTTATGCTTTTTATGTTTATTATGCTTTTGGGTTGCTCTACCCTTCACCTTCCGAGGCCTCGTCACATGATCAGAAACTGGTAGTAAACGGAGAGGCATGCACATACCTATAATATGGGTAGAGGAAGCAACATATTATTATGCACAGTTTCATTCTACGATATTACTTTATTTACAGAGGATCAATATTTCTGCTTACAATAAATAAGTAAAAATAGTTATAAGTAGGGTTCGGATGTTTATGATATGTCATACTTTTATCCTGACCTCCTTTCTCGCCGCAAACACAAATTAAACATGAATTGCACATTTGTTATTCTAATCGGACCTTTTTTATTTTGCATATAAAGTCATATTTTGGTCATTCTTATGGTCTTGGTCGTATTTCGGTCATATTTGTAATTTAACATATTTCAGTTATAAATTCGGTAAACGAGTACAGTTTTGCAATGTGTGCACTAAATTGTACACTTAATTTTTTCTGAAAAAGAGTCACGAATATTTTGGTTTTATTGGATCTGAAATGTGAAGGGACAATAATAAGTAATAGCACAATTTCTTCTTCCTGCTTGTAGTTAACAACTTCCAATAGACATGTTTTAAAAATATGTTCTGTTCACATTTGCAGTGGTATCTGGAAATATTAACAGATTAGAAGTTTTAATAAATTTCATATTTTCCGCTAGTGCTTATTGATATTCTTTTATAAAGTTATTTTTTCCACCTTATGCACTAGTGTGGGAAGGTTAGAATTGGATAGATGTTGAAAAGGAATCAATATATCAATATTATTTTTTATGTAATTATTATTATATAATTGTGACAATGAGAAGGATAATTATGTAATATTACAATTAATCAAGTTGGATAATATTTAGTCACATACTAGATAAAACACTATATATATAATCATAAAGGAACTGAGAAATTTTTGACTGAGTTTGTACAATCGTTATGTAATACCTGCATACGGTATTTTTAAGTATTACAGTAAAAATTATGTTCTGTGTGATAACAACCTGGATTACAAAAAATCATAATCTAAAAGACACTCTATACACAAGCATAAAAACTGAGAATATATGTAGTAGTAATATACAATTCTTGAGTTTGTAAGATCGTCCCTTTGATCATAAAGTTGGATTTTCATATATAACTTGCCTTAGAACTGATGAAAGTACATTCACATATATGCATTTAGTTAAAATCAAGATATTATAGAAGACACGTCATATTATAAAACATATACACAAAATCCTGTAGAATAATCTTCTATAATAGAATTGCATTCATTGTTAGTTGTAAAATTCAGCGTCAGGTTAGATTATATATACAATTTACTATAATTTTTATTGCGGTTGTTGGACATAAGAGGAGTGTTGTAATATAATATGGTGTGACGTTGATTCTGTTTGATTCCTTATCAGCACGTATCATCAATTCAATTTCATTCTATATTTTGGATATGCATTTCGAAGCTACTGCTTCATCTTCAGTCCAAGAGTACACTAAATGAAAACTTTTCCAACCTTGTAAAATGGAATTCCAGAAAGCAGCTTGAAGACAGTGATCTCCAGGTCTTATTTATGTCACAAAATGGGAAAACAAAGGTCTAATTCAAACTATCACTGGCAAGAAAGAAAGACAAAAGAAAAAGACAAAAAACAAAAGAACGCTTTTACTGAAGGAGTTGCTGAACCAAGGGAGGATGACCAGAATATTCTTTGAATAGAGAAGAGTGCCCCTGGCACTAGAGATGAGGTATTTGGGAGTGACAAGCAAGACAATATCAGTCCGTGGGGAGAAGCACAGAATCGCCGATATTATCAACAATTGCTGGAAAACAACATGTAATAGTTCTCATTTTTCTTACAGTTGTGTTCAACATTGTGAAATTCACATAGATTACAACCATGATAAATGAATTTCCGTCCCAAGGATCATATATTGTATTAAAATACTACTGTCACACGAAAAATTTGCACTCCTTTCGTGGCTACAGTCTGAATGTCTCCTACTCCAATAATATTATATCATATTATAATATTATTCACGCAGAATATTTGTGTATTATCTTAATTATAATTAAGTCACTTCATTACAGTTCAGTGCACAACCAGTTGATTTATTCATTTACATTTGATATAAATTGCTATTTTCTTAAAATCTCGATTTGTCCCTTTATTTCAACATGAGAATATGGTAAACACAAGCCATGACATAGATTGGAGCAAGTGTAGATCAGAGCTGCTTGTGGTGGAATGGTTCCGATGGTACAAATGACGCGTTTCTATTTATATTTTCAAGAAGTATCCACGAGTGTATATTGTATAACAAAGATATCTTGAACTCTATAAGGATCTAGCTGACTTCAGCACTCGTGGTGTTGTTGTTACGACCACTCTATGAGACAATCATAACCATAACAGTATACGTGGCAAATTTCATTTCAGACATACTCATCGATCTAGGTGATTATTGTAACATATAGCCGTATTGAAATCGATTGTTTCCTTACCAAAAATACTTAATATATTTAAGAGTCCACTCAGATATTTATCATAGTGAAGAAACTGAACACAATGTAACATTAAGTTCTTATTTTTTTTAATAGATCAGGAGCTCTCGTCATTTTTCACTAAGTTACCATTGTTTATACTTTACCAGTACCTTAGGTACACAGGTAGAGGAAGTATTGTGTTCTACACTGAAATTCAATGTTGGATTTTCAGCATTAATTCATATTTTGATGTCCCCTGAATCCAAAAATACGGTTTTCAGAAAATTGCATTTGTATGAGTGTGTATATATTTGTGTGTTGTGAACAGCATAACTCGAAAACGAGAAAATTGTATCCAAAAGAAATGTTATATTTTGGTAGATGTAGTCAGGGATGTGACACGAAGATTGGCGGTCATGAGTCTATTAAAAACCATCCACTTGATCACTTGCCTCTCAGACTTCCATCACATTAAAATTCTTATCAGTCTTTGTTGGTAGTATTTAAGTATTGTGGCAAGGTGTTATCAATAGAATATTTACTTTTTAATATTTTACTTAGTCTAAAAACGACTAAGCAGAGGATGGAGTACCGCCAATGGTTCTTGAACCATAGGTTGAGAACAACTGCCTTAGCTAAAACACAAGAACTTCGATTTAAAGAATTTCAAAGAAGATAAATGTCGTGTGTCCGACCCAGTTGCTTTGTGCGGTTTGCGGAAAACAGTTTATGAACAGCCTGATTGTGACACCCGTAAAACACACATCTTGTTCCGATAGTGTTTGGGAATAGAGTGGCTCAAGCAAGGGAACTTCTTTTAAGAAAAAGGGAAGGAGGAAGATGGTAATGTAAGAATCGAAGGCGACAGAAAGCTACTCAAATTGCGACAAATGGTCGTTCTCTCTCTCTCTCTCTCTCTCTCTCTCTCTCTCTCTCTCTCTCTGTTTTATCTACCTGTACTACAGGTAGGTGAAATATTATTGTGTGCAACCTGAAATCCCATATCGAGATTTACGATTAATAAAAGTTTTGAGGTCTTCTGAATACAGAAATACTGTACAATTTTCAGAAACATGTTTGAGTGTCTGTATGTGTCTGCATGTTTGAACATCAACAAACAAAATGGGTTTAGTTTCCCACTCTACTGGATTTCCACACGCGATGTTCGGCGTTGGTATGCGGGCTCTGGCTTGCAGACCAACACTCCCATTGGCTGCCAACGACCTTGCATGCCATTGGTCTGTTCCATACGGTCCTGCAACCTCTACATAAAGCTAAATAATACAAAACACTAACCACATTAGTTAAGTGCGCGAGCGGAGGCGGCAGCCGAAGCGAAGCGCCCTTGCATTTTCGAATAATGTACGATACACTGTTTGTCGGTTTCGAAAATGTGGCATATAATATCTTCGGAGATTTGTCTGACCTTTATCATGTTGGCAGTTGATTCCAGCACCACGTGACCCATCGGATTCTTCCCAGCATGCACTGCGCTGTCTCTAACAGCTGATTCTTTATTATTGTGATTCCTTTCTGAGCGCCATTTTAGGTTAGTTTTTTGTGAATTTCTTACCGATTTTACCCATATTTAAAATATTCTTAGAAACAAAATGTGCCTATATATGGATTCTAAAACTTCTGGAGAGTAATAAAACATGAAATTTTGCTGTTTTTCATAAGTAAATAAAAAATTAACAAATCCAGTAGAATGGGAAACTAACCCCAACAAAATCATATTTAGTGAGCATTCACATCGAAGTAGCATAGCATGCGAATCGCACTACCTGGATGCAGGCTGCACGTCGAGTTGCATTCATACCGAAGTAGCATATATGCGACCTGCAATTTAACGTAATTGATATATTTTCACTTTAAAATTGAGAAACCCATTTAAAATAATGTAATTTACCTAAAGAGGTTATAGTTTCAGCAATCCCACTAGTTGCAATCTTTCCCACTAGTTTCGATTACCATATCGTATAGTCTACGCTTGTACAAATTGTATGTTAAATAGCTCTCTTTGTAGCAGTTTTCATGACATCTTTGCCATAATCTACCGCTACACAAGCGAATATGTGTTGAATTTTCATAACAATTAGAAAACAGCTGAAAAGGCAACTGTACGCATACGTCATCCCGAGTAGCGTCGCATGAAATAAGTCCAGATCTATTTGAAGAAATGAATGTCGTACTCTGTGAGCTGCACTATTGCCACGCTACTTGGTGTGAAGACCTCAACTTGTTTATTTGATTTTTAAAATGAGTAACGTGCAGCGTGCATCCAGGTAGCACGTCGCAAGTGGTATGCTACTTCGGTGTGAATGCTCCCTAAAACAAAATTTTATGGTTAGGTTAAGCATCTTCTGGTGACATACATTAAGAATGGCGACGACTTTCTCTTACTTTCACACTACTTTACATATAAAGGGTGCGGCAGAGGAAACGGACGTTTTTCAAATAACCATAACTCAGAAGATTTTCAAGTTAAACAAAATTTAATTTCACAGAAATGTAGCTTGTATAATGCAGTTTCTGTTGACTATTTCAGAATTACCTCCGAAAAATAACGTCCGTCAGGTGACGACCTTCTTTCTGTAAACACTCTCGTAACCTCACTTCGAAATTCTGCATTGCTCTTCCCAACATTTCTTCCTCCACATTAGTGATTTCTACACGAATGAACTCTTTTAGTTCTTGGATGTTGCGGGGTTTGTTTATAAGTAAACGTTTGATTTGAGGTAACTCCACAAATAATAGTCACATATGGACAAGTCAATGTCGCCAAAACGGGAGATCACATGTTGAGGAAACATGTCGCGAACCACTTGCATTGATGCTCTCGCAGTATGCGCTGTGGCACCATCTTATTGGAACCAAATTTGCTGCATGTTTACTCTTCGTCTGCGTAGTTCCGGAAGCAGGAACCTGTTGAGTATTTCAATGTAGCGTGCTGAAGTCACTGCCACTGTGGTATTGTCCTCTTCAAAAAAATAAGGACCGATGATTCCGAATTTAGCAACACCACACCACACTGTTACTGGATATACCCAGAAGAAGGCCACAACATGAGGGCCGAAACGTCGGTTTTAGACATGATGACACGGCGCCACCCGGACAGTCAAGGTTATTATTAATGATATTGCATGTTAGAAAATTCCATTCTTGCGTCACTTGACGGCATTTATTTTTCGGAGGTAAATCTGAAATAGTCAACAGAAACTGCATTATACAAGCTTCATTTCTGTGTAATTAAATTTTGATTAACTTGAAAATCGTCTGAGTTATAGTTATTTGAAAAACGTCCGTTTCCTCTGCCGCACGTATAAAATGTCATTTGACATAAAATGTCGTATGTACATACTGATGTTCTGCGTCTGAGGCTACGTGGCGAACAGTAGGTCTACACCTTGCTTGAGGCTGCGAGAACTGAATACCCTATTCCTACATTTTGATCTCTAATTTCATATGAGAATATGAAGTGAGAAGATTTTATTGCCCATGTTTAGAGTAGAGAAAGTAATGCAAGCGTATCACACAATTTCTTAAGTGTCAGAGTGGTACTTTATAAGATTATGTGGGGAATGGGAAAATGTCTGTCCGTCCGTCCGTGTGTCTGTACGCGCGATAATTCAAATACGCTTTATCGGATTTTCATGAAACTTGGTTTACGCATTTATAACGTCCATGGGAGGAATCCTATTAATATTGGACCAAATCGGTTGGCTGGTACCGGAGTAAAGCCCAATTTAGTCCCTATTTTATGATAATGTATTAGGCTTTATGAAATGCAAATCAGTTATCATGACAACATATTGTTTTAGAGTGTTAATATACAGCTTTGGAAGTTGCAATACAGTTAGCTATGACAAATAACACTATTCCTTCACATATGCTTGTCAAACTAGACCGTTAAACTGAGCGAGGTGGCCGAGATTGAAACGTCTTGGAGTCGCATTCTGGAGATCACTGGTTCAAATCCCATAGCTGGCCAATTTGGCATTTTTGTTTGTTTTTTTATGTGAGTGTGCGATTGTTAAGACATCACAAATCTGTATAGTTCTGCCGATGCTGGACGATGATAATCTGATAAAAAAAAACTAGACCTTTGTTCTTCCGTAAGTCCTGCTTAATGAATCAATCTGGAGCTTAACTCGTAAATCGATAAAAAAAAACTTAATTTTCTGCTTATCATAATTGCAATTATCAGTGATTAAGCGAAAGTATTCTGACACTTCGTTAGGCCTACATCAGTTTACCTATTTTATATTTTCTTGCATATATGTTGTATAGCCAAGAGAAAGTATTGTGATCGTGAAAAAATCGAACTCTATAGGCCTATAACACCGGGGAAACATATTTCATGATGCCTAGAGACCGAAAAAAGTGTTTTTGAAATGACTTCTGTCCGTCTGTCTGCGATTAACCGTAGCGGGGAAAAAAGGTACGTTGCATTTAAATAACGGACTTCTTTTTTGGGATTTTATCTAATCTCCTAGGTTTTGGTTTCTGTAACTGGAGTCTTAAGGGGACTTTTCATTGTAAAATGTATTTTAAAAGATTAATTTTTGAAAATAATATGGGTCAAACGATTTTAATAAAAATGCAAATTTCGAACTATTAACATAGCTCTTTTGTTTTTCTATGGAGATAAATTTAGAGGTATTTTACTCGTATTCATTGTTTTTTTTAATTTTTAGATTATCCCCGTTACCTGAGGACATACATGAAAGCCTAGCACTGTAAAGCTGTAAAGAAAATTAAATTAACATTCTTTGTGATACACATTTTTAATCAAATTAATTGACAAAGAAGTAGAAACAACTACAATGCACAGTATTATAGCACACCTTCATTAAAACTAAAAACTGCCAGCAAACAATTCCATGCCCTCTAGAAAAACTGTGTTACAAACGAACCATAGAAAATAAGAGGTAAATCATCTACATAGCTTTACTACATCACGTTAATTGCTTTAATACAATTATTGTAAGGAATATATACAATTCATCTAGACTATATGTGCACTACAGGAAAATTAAAAATATATCAGTGAATCATTCTCCAATCAAGCATGTGCCCGCGGCTTCGCACGCGATTACTTATTCAACTGCTAAATTAATTAGTATAATAGAAAATAAAATCAGGTAAACTGATGTAACAAAGTGCCAGTATGTTTTTGTTTAATCAGTTATGACTGCAATTATGATATGCAGAATATGTTTTTTTTAAATTGATTTCCAAGTTAAGCTCCAGATTTATTCATTAAGCAGGGCTTACGGAAGAACAAAGGTCTAGTTTTTTAATGAGATTAAAATCTTCCAGCATCACCTGAACTGTACAGATATGTGATATCATGACAATCGCACACTCACATAAAAATAAAATAAAAAATTCAAATTGGCCGGTTTCGGGTTTTGAACCATGGACTCCAGAATGTGAGGCCAAAGCGTTACCATCTCGGCCACCGGGGTCATTCTAACGGTCTAGTTGGATAAGCGCATGTAAATCAATATTGTATTTTGTCATAGCTACCTGTATTTTAATTTCCAAGGCCTTATACGATCACAGTAAAACAATAGGCAGTGTTGTCAAGATAACTGATTTTCATTTTTTTATATATAAATTCTTTCGAATACGTATATTACCATAAAATAGGCACTAAATTGAGCATTACTCCGAAACAGGTCAACAGATTTTATCCATTATAAATTGACGTCTTCCCATGGACATTATAAATGCGTATACGAAGTTTCATAAATATACGATAAAGCGTATTTGAGTTATAGCGCCTTTAAAGTAGACACTAAATTGGGGTTTACTCAGGTACCGGTCAACAGATTAGGTTCAAATTCAATAGGGCACTTCTCATGAACGTCATAAATGAGTATACCAAGTTTCATGGAGATCCGATACAGCGTATTTGAGTTATGGCACCTTTCTATTAGAAAGGCGCCATAATCTATTAAAATAGGCACTAAATTGGGCATTACTCCGGTACCGGTTAACCGATTTGGTTCAATACCAATAGGGTTCTTCCCATAGACATTACAAATGTGTTTTCCAAGTTTCATGAAAATCTGAAAAAGCGTATTTGAGTTATGGCGCGTACAGACACACGGACGGACGGACAGACAGATATTTTTCGTCTCCACACACAATCTCATAAAGTCCCATACTGGCACTTAATAATTATAACATTACATCGATTTACATAAATTTCATGAATTACACAATTTTATTCTCAATAAATATCAATAATGAAACGAATAGAACTAATCTTGTGCTTCCGTATGGGCGTAAAGATTCGAATTGAAACGACAAAAATGTACCACAGACTCATGAACCTTACCCACATCATGAATAAACAATTAACACAATTGATAACCGAGCGAGGTGGCCGAGATGGTAACTTCTTGGACTCGCATTCGGGAGGTCCCAGGTTCAAATCCCGTACCCGGCCAATTTGACATGGGGTTTTTCATGGTTTTCCCAATCGTAAAGGCAAATTCCTAATTGGATATTTACATACCATGAATCATCCTCACTATTTCATCTTGTATCATATCCATTTAAATTAATATCAGTTGAAATTTACTCCATAAAAATACACCAATAATAGAAACATTTGACAATCAATAGTTTCATGGCCTACCCTATTGTATAGACATACATCCCGAACTCCTGATACGGCCTCGCAGCTAAAAGGAATACTTATAAACACAACGAATTTTAAAAAAATGATGATTAATAAAACAATAAAATCCCGGTTTTGACGATGAAAGTGCGATCTCAGATTCGAGTACCATAGCTCCCCCCCCCCCCCCCCAAAAAAAAAACCCGCTTAGTAGTTTCGTCCAAGACATTCAATGCTCTTTTTTTCCTCAGTTGCTATGGCATTTAATCTCACGATTGAATACTATCTTCTTAATAGGTAGCGTTTACTGTGCATTTATCACATGTTGGAGCAGACATAAAGTACCGCTTAAGAAGTAGGATATGAATGTTTGTTTCCCATAGTTATAAAACAATACAATGTTGTGAAATGCAATACTAAAACCGATCCAAGCGAGGTGGCAAGCAAAGGAAGAGGTCCCAGGTTCAAATCTCAAACCTCGTGGTCGGATAGTTTGACTTAGGACTTTCATGGTTTCCTCATTCGCAAAGCCAAACGTCAAACTTGGAATTGTTTACTTTCCATAACTCATCGCCGCTACTGTAACATTACCATTCAAACCGAAATCAGTCAAGAAGACATCTCCGAACAATAGAAACAGAAGCACACGAGTGAATTATTACAAGAGCCCAGTGTGCGATTTAACGGGGGACGGGGGGGGGGGATTTCCCCCACTGGTCTGAACCATGTGGATATGGGTGATATATTCCTGCTAGTGATAATTGTTTCTCATCCACTAGATATGTAAAATTTGTCTAAATATTTAAATCTTAATTCTGCTAAAAATTAGAATTTCTAAGTAATTTCTCTGGCATAGGAATTTTTCTGTCTTCATTAAGTGCCAGTATGGTACTTTATGAGATTGTGTGTGGGGGACGAAAAAGTCTGTCCGTCTGTCTGTCCGTGTGTCTGTACGCGCCATAACTCAAATACGCTTTATCGGATTTTTATGAAACTTTGTATACGCATTTATAATGTCCACGGAAACAATTTTATTGTTGTTGAACCAAATCGATTCACCGATACCGGCGTCAAACCCAATTTAGTGTTTTATTTAAAGCGCCATAACTCAAATACGCTTTATTGGAATTTCATGAAACTTGGTATTCACATTTATAATGTCTATGGAAAGACATCTGTTGATATTGGACCAAATCGGTTGGCCGGTACCGGAATAATGCCCAATTTAGTGCATTTTTATGGTATTATATAACAAAAGGCCCCATAACTCAAATATGCTTTATCGGATTTTCATGAAACTTGGTATACGCATTTATAACGTCCATGGCAAAAGGCCTATTAATTGTGGACCTAATCGCTTGACGGGTACCAGAGTAACGACTAATTAAAGGTCACATGTTTTTTAATTTGTCTCCCGGTATAATTTGACAGTTAACACTATTCCTTCACGTATGCTTATCAAACGACACCGTCAAAGTAACTGAGTTGGCTAAATGTAACGCCTTGGACTCGTATTCTGGAGGTCCCCGGATCAAATCCCGGAGTCGGCCGATTTGACATGGATATTTTTTAATTTAATTTTTTATTTTTATGTGAGTGCGCGATTGTCAAGGTATCACAAATTTGTAGTTCTGCTGACTGGTCGATTTTAATCTCATTAGTAAAACTTATTTTCTGCATATCATAACTTCAATTATAATTGATTCAACAAAAACATACTGGCACTTTGTTATATCAGTTTACCTGATTTTATTAAGTGCCAGAATGGTACTTTCTAAGATCGTGTGGTGGCCGGGAAAATGTCTGCCTGTCCGTGTACCTGTACGCGCGATAACTCAAATACGCTTTATCGGATTTTCATGAAACTTAGTATACACATTTATATCGTCATGGGACGAAGCCTATTGATTTTTGACCAAATCGGTTGACGGGTACCGAAGTAACTTAATGCCCAATTTAGTGCCTATTTTATGGTAACATACCGTATTAGACAGAATTTATCAAATTGCAAATCAGTTCTCATGACAACATATTGTCTTACAGTGATCATATATGGCTTTGGAAGTAGCAATACAGTTAGCCCTGACAAATAACACTACCCACATATTCCTTCACATATGCTTATCAAACTTTAGACTTTGTTTTTCCGTTAGCCCTGCTTAATGAATCGATCTGGGGCTTAACTCGGAAATCGATTAAAAAAAAAAAAAAAAAAAAACTTATTTTCTGCATATCATAATTGCAATTATCACTGATTAAACAAAAGCATTCTGGCACTTCTTTATATCAGTTTAACTGATATTATTTTCTGTAGGTATAAGTCTGTTGTGTTTTCAGCAGTTGGTTTTTATAGTATTTAAAATGTCAACTTTTGATGAATGAACCGTATGCATAAGACTGACACCCCGCTGATTGCGAAACGTGTACCTCCCGTTCGATGTAGTTCATTTGTCCACAAGACACTCAACATTTGTTAGCTATAAAACTGTTTAAAAAGTATTGAGGATGCTGTCAATATAGCGTAATGAACTGAGAACATCTCTAACCACTTGTTTGATAAATGAAAGGAACTTGTTACTGCCATGTCTTCTAATGTTTTTAATTTATGCTCTCAATTTAATAGACAGACTTCCTTTAATATTTTCCTCCATGTATAACCTATTGTGAAGGATTTCTTTGCTTATAGGAAAACGGTCGTATACTTAATGCAGTATACGTTTTATTTACCTGTAGCGTTAAGTCAGTTTTCAGGGAGACATCGTACACTATTTAAAATTTCAAGTTTTGGTAGTGAACCTACTAGGCACCTCCTTCTGGTAAAATAACAAATCGCCCACGAAAGAGTCTACTGGTAAATTCAAACATTATAAACATGTGATTTGGCCTATTGGCTATGATCTATTTAAAAATAAGCTAATTAACATTAATAATAATAATGATAATAATAATAATAGACCTCCGGCGTGGTCTTCTGGTTAGCGTCGCTGACTACAGATCCGTCGGCCCGGGTTCGATTCCCAGTACCTCCTCGGTTTTTCTGAGGTTGGGAGGTCTGGTAGGGGTGCACTCAGCCTCGTGATTCAAATTGAGGAGCTACTTGATATGGCCGTGGGTGTCGGCATGCTGACCACATGCCCCCAATCCTGCCGTCTGCCTATGGTAGATGACGCAGCGGTCGGGTGGTAGGGCTTGTCCCTTCTGGGATGTTAGCGCCACGGGGTTAGTTAATAATAATAATAATAATAATAATAATAATAATAATAATAATACAATCATAGTAATAAGTAGGCATAGTGATATGCATTTACTTACCATAAAATAGTGAAAAATCAAAATGAATGCAATTATGCCCTAAAAATAGCAAAAAACGACCACTAAAAAGTCTGATGTGAAACTCCCATAACTGCCTCTGCCCAAATAAAATTTAGTCTTTTCATCGTCGTTACTGCAGAAGTCACTACTAAGAGTAATAAAAAAAATTAAACATTTTTAGTTTATGTTACACTACTACATTCATGAAAGAACGCTTTATAGGTAGGTAGAAGTCACTAGAACTATCCCGACCAATTTCCAACTAATAGTCTTATTTTCACTAAATCCTTAATATACAATGGTTTATTTTAACTTTAGTGACTTCTACCGTGACAACGACATTATGTATGACATTCTCTTTATTAGAATTTGTTGTAAAAATGAAGAGAATGTTGTTACCACATCATATCGCATTCCCGAAGGATACATAACCCAAATAATATTGGGACTGATCTAACAAAATGCCAGATGGAGTTAATAGGCCATATTTCACATGTCTCTGATATACATGGCACAGACTGTGTACTATTAATATTGTTATATAGACCTATGTAAAACCTAATTTTTTATTTTATTATTAATAGAGCACTGTATTTAAATATTATAAAAATACGTTTACTAAGCAATTCATTAGCAGTACAAATACTGACAAAATACTGGCACATATTTATCATGAACGTGTGAAGTTGCCTGAAGGTATAACATTTTCTCTGTGAATTACATATATCCATTTAAGCTGTTTGGATTCATTTTTGGGAAATTTCTCCCCATGGACGTCATAAATACGTACACAAAGTTTTATGAAAATCCGATAAAGCGTATTCGAGTTATCGCGCGTACAGACACACGGACGGACAGACAGACATTTCCCGTCCATCAGCCTCATAAAGTACCATTCTGGCACTTCATAAATTCTTATTAAAAACCTCTTTAAGCATGTCCAATTCACTTTTCTCACTTCACATTCTGATATAGAACAAAAGTCATAACTTGCAAAGGTCGCGTATTCAGACTGGGTGGCTTATAACTACCCGTTATTTATTTAAAGTTGTCGTTGAATCTCTTTATCGTTTGTGTTCCAAGACAGCCCTGGATGCGTTCGACTCTTATTGGTTTGATGTCAGAAGGGTAGCACTCAAACATTAACATTTGAACGCAGATCGCTTTCAGGTTCAGGAGCGAAGGATTTGGGGAATAAGACACACATTAAGTGAAGGGTTGATTAAATTGCCTTGTAAATCGTGTTTTCTATACCATACATAGTCATTTGAAGTGAATAAAGGACTTGGGCAACAAACAGAAAGTTATTTCTCTTATCGAACTAGGTTAAAATTAATTCTGATCATTAGGCGTATGTTCTCTCTACGAAACTAGAGGATCTGCCACTGCGAAAAATAGGGAAGGAGCAGGGGTGGGAATGGGCAAGTCGGAGCTGGTTTAGAACTGCCTTACCAACATAAACCACTGCGCATCATGTCGGAAAGATTCCGTCCACTCGACTGTACAAGAGGTATTATCTATCTTCTGCATTTGTTTTGGCCTTCATAATTTACGACTAATTTAGTTATGCTTATTTTCCGAGAGAAGAGAGAGGGACAGGTGATAAGCTCATTGCCTCAACAAACCCTCGAAAGAAAACTAAGGTTTCATTTGGATGTGAAAGAGCCGAGGAACTTTGTTCAGAGACTTTAATTTAGGCTTGGACTTCTTTCACGTGTCGTAGGTGTACGACGATCCCCTAAGGACTCATGTCCAGAAATTTTACGCACCGAAAAATCCATGACCGCGGCCGGGTTTGAATTCGTGACTTTTGGTCCAGAGGTGGGCACGCTCCCTCTGCACCATCGCGATTGGGTATCCTAAAATAGGATGCATTATTTTGAATGTGTCTCTTTTAGCGTATTTAGGCGGCCTAACACATGATTTTAATAAGCATCTTCAGCTTGCTTATGACTTCATGTTAAGGTTTTGAGCTACAAGACATAAATTTGCAACAGACTGTGCGATTCAAGTGCAGTAGACCTAGGTGTGCGGCCAGACGTATGCCGAGTTACTGTCTCAGCAAATCAATATACGACTAGAGAATCAAGACATCAAAGGAGAGAAAGAGATGGTGCTAGAGACTAAATAACGTATCAGCAGGATACAAGATATGGTTTTCTTTACTTTCTCTACTCCAGGGCAAGATATTTCAAGTCAGAAGTCAGTAGCTAAAACATAAATATTAGTCGCCATTTTAATTTTTTTCTCTTTTGCTGCAGCGTTGCTTGCTTATTCGGAATTATGACGAAATACACCCTCCTGTTTGTTCTATACATTTAATTACACAGCCCAAGAAAAAATAATTTTTTTTGTTTGGCGTCTCAGATGTTTTACCGGATTTTGGCTATACTTGGTGTGCTCATTCCAAATATGTAAACAGTTTTTCTCTACCAGCTCTACTTTTGTCGAGGGGGGATTTTATTCGTGAACTCTTAGTCTAGCGAAACAAAATTTCGCTTGATAATGTAACTAGTGAAGGTTCTTGACCATAATTTGGATACGTAGGACGAAAACTGTACGAAGTAAGAAATTATTTGTTGGCCCTCAAATTGACAGCTCATAAGTCATAAACGACCGTACAGTATGTGATAATAACAAGACCCCATGTTATATTGTTATTGTAATGTTAGTGTGTTGCTTTTTTCTTCACATGATTTACACGCTAAAATAAGGCACTGTTTATATCAAAAGTAAAATGGGATAATATGCATAATGGTAATACCATATCTCACAAAACTAAAGCTGATAGTGCAAAACTAATGACACATTTGGCATCAGCGACCTAAATATACCCTAAATTTCTAATAAGTCGCCAAAATGGCTGTTGGTCTGTGTTATAATAGTATGGGGCCTACATTCATTTTAGTTATCATGCTTTAGCATGTAAAATTAAATAAAAGTAAAAAAGGAACATTAACACATTATTATGTTGGTATAGTGCTAATTCTTTCGTAATGAGGTACCACATAAACAAATACCGCTTAGTGCTGTTTTCTTTTTATCAAATTATGACAGTGACTCCATTTGCAGATCCTGAAGTGAAGCTCCTCTGAACAGTCTTGATGCGATTGTTACAACTGATATATCTTCGCTATTAAAGAAAGTTATCATAGGTAATGAGCCTGCCATTTATCTTTACAGAATCCGGACCTGGAGTTACATTTATTGCGACTTATTTAGCGAATGCTCACAGAAGTAAGCGTATAATGAATATTATTTAAACCACTTGACAAAAATGAATAAAACACATAGCTTTTTGTTTTATTGTAAGCGAGTAAGCCTATGACGGAACAACCGATATTATATATGGGTCATTCTTCAAATACGGGAAAATTTGGAGTGTGTAAAATCCAAATTTTTTACTTTGTTTTTAAAATCTCAAAAATATTACTAAAATACTTCAGGGGTTACTTGATTATAATAAGCCACCAGCAGAGCTTAAATGTTTATATTTTTTATTTGTTATATTTTTAAAGCCATGTGAATGACATCCGTGTACATGTGGATGGCAGAAGGCCACCTTATGACTAACTTTGGCAACAATCTGCTTTTCTTTATGTGATTTCATATTTTTCTCAGTGTGCTTCAGTTGATTTTGCACCAAATTTGCAAATTTGTGTGCATACTCCGGAATTAATGTAATTTTAACAAGACTGTGTTTTTATGGTTTTGGGGGGGGGGAATCAAGCAGAAATTCATTTAATCAGTTTTAAGATTTTAAGTACAGGTCACAGACACCGCAAACACAATAGTACCTTACATTTATCATCTACATGACTTGAGAGTCATCCACATAGGCTACCCCTTCATGAGGCATGTGGATGACACAAAAATCAGGCATGTGGATGACAAAAAAGAAGTTTAAATGGTCTCAGCAAGCCATTCCTAAACATCTGTAGGCTGAACTTTAATCAGGCACTTTGAATTGGTAGGTTTATCATAGTGCATAATCAAAACTATAATATTCACTTTCTGCCTACTTTCAAGAAGTCATGTTAATGACGGGGAATAAAAACGCTTTCGTTGAAAATGATGCAAAGTCCTTTGTTAATCCAAACTGTTTGTAAGCAAGCAAAATTAAACCTTACAATTCAACCACAAGCTGCCCTGTTGGCTTTCTAACACCGTTGCCAGTTATACAAATTTCTCATTTCTGCAGAAAAAATTCCATTCTTTTCAGCCATGTGGATGACCAAAAACCCTGGGGGCATTCTTTATGTTCATTAGGTGGGGTGGCAATTTTATTTCATTTTATTTTTTAGGGGATAATATTCTTCACACATTCATACTCATTGGCAGGAAAAAAGTTGAAAAGGAAATAAAATTTTGTTTCGTGGAAAAATGCATTTGAATATACAAAACCGGGGTATGGCACAGAGCATGTGGATGACATTTCATTGAATTAAAATTGATTTTGGAATATCATAATTTAAAGTTAGTGACATTTCAGAGTGATAGTTGTAGTATGGAAGTAGTAGAAACCAACTTTTATTTTAATTTTTTTTAAAGTTGAATTTGAAGGGAAATATCACTCCGGAACACAAATTTTCCCGTATTTGAAGAATCACCCATATATATGTATATATATACACACACATATATATACACAGTATACGCCGCTTATTGTGATCATTTCGGGACGCATCTGATAATATTAACCGATTGATAACAGTAGCCGAAGGAAATAAATGAAGGTTATTTATTTAAATACTACACATCAGAATTAAAAATTTATTCATAAAATAATACGTAACTGTGAATCATTGAACCACTCATAGGCTAATACAGTAATAGGCTGCAAGCAACTATTTTTTCAACCAGTAAATTGTTTTTACTTTCCTTTAGGAGTCCATTAACCAATACTTCATACTCAATTACGAGTGTTTTTGAAAGTATACTGATCTGTGGTGAACGCCGCGTAGCACGACCTCTAACGCCTGTCTGTTCAATCTTTTCATTTTACACTAGCCAACACTGCATGTCAGCACTGCTATCTTCATAAATCAAAAGCTGCAGCTTAACTGTACAATGAAACATGTTTTATTGCTTAAAAGAGAAAGTTAGTTAATGCCATCCTCTCGAACTGGTCATCCTGTGAGCTGGGAACAGTAATGCTATCTCCACTACAACAGAATACAATTGAGTTAAAAACTCTTAAAAACGAAATTTTGAATGACGGACAGTAATTGGAAATAAAGTCGCAAAAAGGAAAATGTGATAACAAACCGAACATCTGATCACAATAAACAGCATATTTTCAATGTATCAGTACGGGACTAAATAAAAGTGATAACATTACCCGCGATTACATTAAGCGGCGTGCACTGTACTCAACTGCTGTGTTTTATGAGTATTTGTTTTTGATCAAAGAAGCTATACGTATGAAGATGTGTCAGTGTTCTTTCCTTGTGAATTTACATAACAAACCACATGGTTACGATAAGTTAAAAATGTTAAAAATAATACCATTAAATTATGACGATAGACACTTGCGATTGTAAATGTCTGTCATAATTTTACTATGAACGCCATATAATATATTCACATCAGACTTATATGTAAAAAAGCGTGTAAGAACATATTTAATAATGTATATTTTCTGGATAAAACAATACTTACACCATTGTAAACGGTTTCATTCGGTTAATGTCAGTGCTATTGTCATCATTATTATAGACTAACTTAAAAGGCCCGGCGTCGCCCGGGTTTAGTATTTTCTACCTTGAAATTAACTTATGGAGGACTTTGGATTTTGAAACTCTAGGTCCTTATAAAATATGTATGTAGAATTTGAAATGAGGAAGAAGACGTATCACACTCAAACTATTCCCTCAGAAAACGCTGGATTTAGCTTTTTATAGCTCATAGAGGATGTCGAATCTTGCATTCAGTTGCTTCTACATACCATTCCCGATAGGGGTTGAAATAAGAAGAAACAGAAATTCCGGTTACATAAGATCATATTGTCTTGACAGAAAATGTTATTTCTCACTCTCATATTACCATACAACAGTTTCAGAGCTGAAATAAAAAAGAAATTCAATATCACTTCCATACTTTCCTTCCCAAAAACCTGGGACATAATATACTGAAAATGTCCCATCCCATTTTGTCTTCTTTTAGATACTTAGGGCCTCTGATAAACATCCCTATTTCTCAACTAATACAAAGCCTAAAGCTATGAATAACATATCAGTGGATAGGATTTTTTTTACCGATTTCTGGTATAGCATTCTCATTGGCAAACCCTTAAGCTGTCCCTGCAATACGACCGCTTATTCTACATCAAAATGTGGAGTGAGAAAGTGATATTTTCCATGTCGAGGGTAGAGAACATTATTTGACTTTGTGCTTTATTTTCGTGGATTTCATTCTTCAAGAATTATTTTCACAAATGTATTACATCGATAGCATCAGAATTTGTTAAAGCCCAGCATTATGTAGTTCCAAAATCCCTATGTGAATACTGTAAACAATACACTGTTGTCATGATAATTGAATTGCATTTCATTTCTTCAGTATAATATTTTCTGAAATTATATAAATTTTCAAGGGAAGGAGTGGCTTGTTTGAATTTTAATGTTGATACACACATGTATTACTTCTCGGACTTAACTGGTTATGTGTGCAAAATTTCGGGCAAATTGGTCAAGAAATGTCGATTTGTTTAGGGAACATACATAGGCTACCCAAACACACACATACACACTTTCGAATTGGCTTGGTTGCAAGACTCATTTTTTTTTTTTTTGTTTTTTTGTTTTTTTTTTTGTTTGTTTTTTGTTTTGTTTGTTATGAAAACATTTGACAGCAGAACTCTCTAACTGAGCCAATGTTACACTTCTTTTTTCACACTTCTATTTTGTTATGAAAACATATCACAGCAGAACTCTAACTGTGCCTCATTTCCAATTTCCGACTTTTCCTGTGGATTTTCCAAAAAAAAATTTTATACAAACCTTGTCCTGACAATTACGAACACGACAAAAAAGAATCAGCCAAATCGGTCGAGCCGTTCTCAAGTGATGCGGTAACATACATTTTGGAAATTCATTTTTATTAATACAGATTTAGAAAATAAATAAATAAATAACACAGGCTTTCAACGACATGTAAACATTACTAATGTGATTTTCTCAAAACACGGTTTTCTGATATACGCTCTTTGTACATGTAACTTATCTCCCTACTTATAACCCTTAATTACTATTATTGAAAAAATATAATGTTTTTGTTAATTTCTGTACTTTCTTGTTTTGCAGGTAAGTGCACTCAACAGCTTCATTCTCCGTCCAGTAATTCCGATACCTACTGAGTAAGTAGAACATGAGTAGAACATTAATGTATCTTGCAATACTGGCAAGATACATACATCGCAATTTACACAGTCTCTCAACCTGGTTTGAACTTTGCATAACAACAAAGTTTGCCCGATATGGCCCGGTGACACATCCGTTATTTTACAGTACCGCTGCATGTCCGGACTGAATTGCAAATGTTAATGCACTATATTTATGCACTATGTCGCCATAGACATAGACATATGGAAGGAGAACGTGTATTTTCCGACTTTGTACATACAATAAATATAATATTTTTTTTTTATAATACTTTGACACAGACGAGACAGTATTAGATACATTCATTTATTCGTTCAAGAGTTATAAAAGATGGATACTGTACATCATTGTATATTTACGAGAAAATCCATATGAATTTACGAACTACTGCCTAACGATTATTCAATCATTTTAACGAGCTTGCATGAACAAGATACGTGGATGATATGAGATCATATCTTCACTGGAAATGCTAGTTAAAACTGTCTATGTCATTTCACCGGATGTGTGTATTGTGCAGTAGACATCACTTTTATTCCTGGTTTGTATATATTTGTCTTCTAGTTTTTTCTAGTTGTTTCATAAGTTTTTTTATATAGGCCTAAGTAGTAAATATGAGTTTTTCTTAATGTTTATTGTAAATGCTTGTAAACACTTCTTTGTGGTGTAAATTATGTTTTTTCTGTGTTGATAAATTTCATGTTATTTATCTCCTACGAGGGATTTGTATGTCGTGTATAAAATATTACCACCTATTTCCTCGTATAAAATGTTTGTTAAAAAATCAGCTCATAGCTTTGTCAACTCTAAAATTTATATTTGTCAATACAGTATTATAAAACATAGTTAAAATTATGTCTGTAAATTTTATAAGATAATTTTCGTATATTGGACAATATATTTCAGGTCCTTTTCTTACAAGTTGTAATGGATTAACCAACGGAGTAAGATCACCTGGTGAAAGAAAAGGACCTGAAGATGACTGAATAGCCGAAATATATTGTCCAATATACGAAAATTATCTTATAAAATTGACAGACATAATTTTTAACTATGTTTTATAATATTGACAAATATAAATTTTAGAGTTGACAAAGCTATGAGCTGATTTTTTAACAAACATTTTATACGAGGGAATAGGTGGTAATATTTTATACACGACATATGTTTTTTACGCTTTTCTTAGGGCAACCCTTAACTGAGGGAAGCTGAATGTAAATAAATAACATTAAAATATATTTTATTTACTTATGATAGCGAAGTTAAGGCAATCAGTCCTTTTCCTTCGCTTCACCAGTAAAACTATACATATTATAAATGTTACAAATAATATAAGATTTGATCAATTAGGAATTCAAATTAAACATGCCACAGACAGTAGTTGCAAGGATTTAATTATAAGTTTGATAAACTAAAACATAATTAAATATAACTAGTATTATTGCTAACTAATTGATGACTGATGAAATGTACATTCAGTTTATTTCAAAATTGTGGTACTTTTTGACATTCTCTTATAACTATAAGACAAGGCAACGAATTCCAAAACCGAGGGATTGACACACCAAAATTTGAACAACAGAAAGATGTTGCATGTCTGGGAATAATAAGTAGGTTTTGGTTATGGTAATGCTAATAGTATGTTGTGAATGAAAATAAGAGAATGGATCATTCTTCGTTGTTTTAGATGCATCCATGACAAGATTTGAAAAGACGGCGTCACATGGTCAAATCTTAAGAATTTTCATAATCTAGAATTAGAAGTCTAAGAAATGGTGCCATGTTATTATTTTCATTAGCCTAAATATCGTTAAGAAAAATTGACCCAAATAGTGACAATAGTCTGGGGATTTGACCCTCATACCTCACAGATGCTATAAACACTACGCTATGAGAGACATGCGATATTTAGTTTGGGGAAGTCACGTAGGGGTCGTGCACGACTTTATGGTTCTACACTCAAAGATAATTTATTTAGCATGGAAGCATTTGGGACATCTCGAGAGGAATGAAGCCGTGGACTGGGATTAAAAAGTGAACACCCTCAGGTCAGGCAAGGTAAACTCCTGGAGGATGCGTCAGTGTTCCCTGTTCGAGATATTTAAATCTGAAATATAAAAAGGTATTCATGAATCCACAGTATATTTTTTATGTTAATTAATATATGAGGATATTTTAGGATAAAAATTCCCTCTGATATCGAGATTCGAACTTGTAACAATAGGCTTTCCATGCCGATGCTCTATAAACTCAGGTAGCCAGAGAACTTTGGCAAGGAAAGGAAAGCCGATTGCCATGGGTTCGAGGCCGGTGTCCGAGGGAATTTTTCTCCTAAAATATTAAATCTTAAAGTAGAAATGAATAGGCATAATAGCATTCTTTGATCCATACAAGAAGCACACTTGTAAAAAAACCTGTTGTTATTTGTACCTTTACAAATGGTGGCAGTAACTTCCGCACAGTTGATCTTTATTTTTTTTCGAAATGCAGGAATATTGTGCCTATTTATACTCCGGCACATTACCAAGGTTTATTACTACATACGGGAGTGACAGACAGTGAGTGGTCATCGCTTCTGAATTTAACAGTCTATACATAGTCAAGATTTCCCCCAGTATACCATACATTGTTGCAATTTTCATTTATGCCAAAACTAGTGCCGGAAAATTCGCAAACTTGGACTCAAGTGTTCTCTGCACAGTGTGCAGAAGTGTGAACATTTTTACTCTATTTCTTTGGTATTCCTTTTCTGAAAATTCAAGACATAAACTACTCCTTCAGGGATGATTTCATGGCTTTGAAACCTAATTATGGCAAGCTGGATGAATTTTATGACTATATCTGTAACAATTACATCTCTAACGAAGCTGTATATCCCCCATGCATTATTGGTATACGAAAATATTGAAGAATGGGAAGAAACCACAAATGCAGTAGAATCATTTCATTTTAATTTCAACGTATCTTCCATCTATCCGAAAATTTTCAAGTTTATGAGCACCATATTACAATTTCAAGTGCAAACCTACATGAAGATCCTAAGCAGCAAACAGCAAATTCCTACCGGGAAAAATGTAAAAACAATAACTAAATATCAGCGTATTTCACATTTTGCCACTACGATACTTTCTAAAGAAAATATCTAGTTTTGATTTCGTTAAAAGAGCAGTTTATTTAAACAAAATTACAAAGTATCCATGTTTGTGAGAAGTGATTTCAATTTTTGTTTAGTAATGAGAAGTGGCCAAATATTTTAAACACATTTCGCATTGCCAGCCATCAGACTGGTAAAGTGGGAAGGAAAATATTATGGTGCGGGAATTTACTCATTGCTAGTGATTGAGTTTACACATTGCTAGTGCTGGAGTTTATACTGAAGTTTACACATTGCTAGTGCTTGAGTTTACACTGGAGTTTACACATTGCTAATGCTGAGTTTACACTGGAGTTTACACATTGCTAGTGCTGGAGTTTACACATTGCCAGTGGTGCTGGAGTTTACACTGGAGTTTACACATTGCTAATGCTGAGTTTACACTGGACTTTACACATTGCTAGTGCTTGAGTTTACACTGGAGTTTACACATTGCTAGTGATGGAGTTTACACATTGGTAGTGCTGGAGTTTACACTGTAGTGTACACTGGACTTTACACATTGCTAGTGCTTGAGTTTACACTGGAGTTTACACATTGCTAAAGCTGAGTTTACACTGGACTTTACACATTGCTAGTACTGGAGTTTATACATTGCCAGTGCTGGAGTTTACACTGGAGTTTACACATTGCTAATGCTGAGTTTACACTGGACTTTACACATTGATAGTGCTTGAGTTTACACTGGAGTTTACACATTGCTAATGCTGAGTTTACACTGGACTTTACACATTGCTAGTGATGGAGTTTACACATTGGTAGTGCTGGAGTTTACACATTGCTAGTGCTGGAGTTTACACATTGCTAGTGCTGGAGTTTACACATTACCAGTGCTGGAGCTTACACATTACTAGTGATGTAGTTTACACATTACTAGTGATGTAGTTTACACATTTTTAGTGCTGGAGCTTACACATTGCTAGTGCTGGATTTTACGTTATATGAATGCTGTGTTTATATGACCGTGCCGGAGTTTACCATCTACACTTCAAATGATACCAAATGATTTTCGGTACACATTAACTTCTGAATTCTCGGTAAAAATTCCTTCTATTTGTGATGTTCTTTCGCGGATTCTTTTATGTACAGGTTGTAAGTACAAGTGAATGCCTTTACTTCAGACGAGTTTATTCGAAAGTTGTATTCTTTAATACAAACAAAATATCTCACGAACCACAAGTCTGTCATTAAACTCGTGGACTGTTGCTCTAGAGGGTAGACCACACTGGTTAATCCTTCATTTGGCGACACTCAGATTCTCATACAACTTATAAGCCCATGCCGGACTGATAAAACAATTGACGTAATGATTATGCCCGTAGTTTATTCCGTAGTCTCTCAAAATGTATATGGAATTTAAATTTTCTTTTAATTTATTTTCCCTCGTTTTAATACAAATTTACGAGAAACATTTTATCCTATAGGATATATTGCCATTTTAAGGGTTAATATTTGACTTAAAATGAATCACTTGAAGATAAAATTGTCTTAGAAAAAAAAATGCAAATATGTATAAAATAATATCTTAACAGATATAATGTTCACTGAGTCCTTTCCGCAACCATTTTCTACTCGAACACATAAATGTTAATCCTCTAAAAATGTATGACATGATACTATAAAGTAATGTATAGGCCCTAACTCGATCGGTGAGACCTGAGTCAAACACGCGCAGATAGCTTATCGTTTGCTGGTAGCGATGGATTAAGGGCAGAAGAGAATGCATATACTGTACTATTCATTCCAAACTATTCGGTTCATAATAGCCCGTAACTGTTGAAAACAAAAATAAAGTGAATAAAATATGTTTTTTTTTAGTTATGAAATATTATTTAAGTAATGGTATGTAGCTCATAGAATATCGCTGTTGGGTCTTTGAATGTTGTGAGGCTAACTAAGATGTTTTTACACGGTCTGTGCAGTATGAACTGGCAACGAACATCACGTGCTATGAAGGTCAGGCAGGTCTGGATTACGTCATCGTAGACTACTGCGCAGCCGTTTGTTTGGCTCAGATCTTACCGATCGAGTTATATGTATGTAATGTAATCAGCCTTTTATCGTTTTTATTATCACAATCATTATTATTATTATTATTATTATTATTATGCTGTACAATTTCACAACTTTTGTTGTTTATAGGGGCCTACTACTGAGAAGAATTTCATCTTACTCAGCAGCTCAGAAACTTTCTCACAAGGTGGCATGTTTGGAGTAATGTTCCTCGTTGTATATTGCTGCTTATCTTCACTGGAATTCCGATGTCTTGAATATTCTTTGATACGAATATTGAGACCACACCTTCCACTGATATTCCAGATGTTTTTTATCTCTAATGCCAGGTTCTGGTATTTACTGACTTTGTGCATTTCTGTTTTCCTTAAGTTTTGAGTGGATGGGATGCTGACATCAATTACAATTGCCTTAGAGGTCTTGTTATCTATCAATAGCAGATCTGGTCGGTTGTAGTCAACTGTTTTATCTGTTGTTATAACTTTATACCAATATAACAGGGATTCTTCAGACTCAAGAATGGGTTCTGAAGTGTATCTGTAATACGGTGGTGGATTCTGAATGAGTTTATGTTGGAGAGCTATTTGTATGTGGAGAAGTTTCGCTACCTGTTTATGTCTAGCCAAGTATGAGTTATCTGCTAGAGCTTAATAAGCAGAAGTTACATGCTCTGTGGTTTCTCCTTGTAACTTATATTGCATTTCTGACATCTGTCTATTGTATTTGCAATCATTTTATTATTATTATTATTATTATTATTATTATTATTATTATTATTATTAGGGATCTAGGCCCACCGCTGTGACTCAGGGGATGCGCTCAATCCTCTCACGCAGCGGGCCCGGGTTCGATTCCTGGTCGGGACAAGGTGAGGTTTTTTCCGAGGTTTTCCCTCACCTGTGAGACAAATGTCAGGTAACTTTAGGTCCTTGTGGTCCCCGGATCTTCATCCCCATCCTCGTCTTGGGCTGAGTGAGTGTGCGTGTGAATGGTGTGTCTCGTCCTACGTGTTCGTGTTGTCTCGGAGGTGGCCCTCCATGTCCTTGTCTGGTCAAAAAAGTATGTATTTGATCCAAAGATAATCCCTCTCCCGACAGGTCGCGGCCCTGTAAGGCCCGGGCGGCTTGGGTCGCTTAAATCCTAAAAGGGAGAGGTAAAACTAAGATAGAGAGAGAGAGAGAGAGAGAGAGAGAGAGGGGGGGGGAGAGAAGAGGGATCTAGGTTTTCTCCCGCGTGTAAATAAACTGACATCGTTTTCACATAATTTTCATGAATAAATAATGATCATAATCTTTACTTATATTGTTACTTTTAATGTTTATAATTTTTGGTTGGTGGTACAATCAGTAGTATAACAATTTAAAAGCCCGGTATTTAAATAAAAGTATAATGTTTCCTTAAAGAGTTTCCAGATAAACTACAATAAGTATACTTCCATTTGGAGCTAAGATATTTGCATTTCCACCTCTTGAACAGCCCACGTACAGTTGACGATGGGAGAAGCAAGCTTTCTGAAGATCGAGTCCTACAACTTTAAGTGACTTGTTGAAGCTCATAGCGAAACTTAATCAGGGAACTGCGGGCGTCTAAATTGAAACGGTATATCCGAAGGGACGAATAGTGGTGTCCAGTCATAATGATGGCTTCAATAATATTCGACTCAGTTTCTTGAATAAGAGCAGTATCCCAATAAAATTTTATTTTTGAAAAGCAATTCTAATTAGATAAATTTATTAAAATAGTCTAATTAAAAAGCCAATTAATATTTAGAAACCTGCTTATAAGCGAATGAAATCTGAGGTAAGATTTAACCTGTCTAAGGAAACAGCATTTTTGAATGAAGAAAACCTTCCTACTAACGGAAATAATCCTGTGTTTTAATAACGGTAAGATCTTGCGCTACAGAGTTTTTAACAATTTTTTCACCATTCTTCGCTCATAACGCGCGAACGAAAGCGAAAATAAAAAAAGCCGATTTCCGTCTATCTATGTTGAAAATTTCAGATCTCTGTGGCCGTAGATTTGGCTGGCCATTGCACACAAACCTTTATTACATACACTAGCAGGTACTTTCAATGTTGAGCATACCAGGTTGATTGTTGCACATTGCATTTTCTAAGAAAATTTTGGAATAGTTTGGAAAATATCCTAGGCTTCTCCCAACTATATTTATGGCCGTGGGCGTCTGCATGCTGACCGCATGCCCTAATCCTGCCATCTGCTTATGGTATATGGCGCAGCGGTCGGGTAGTAGGCCTAGTCCCTTCAGGGATGTAGCGCCACGGAGTAGTTCTCCCAACTCTACTCTTGCAGGATTCAACCAGTAATTAGTTAGTACCCTGGACTTGTAGGATTTACATGTTTCTTTATTGTCCTTTTAACTTCCCTTGAAGAGAAAGGTTTAATGGGTGATACTGATAACTGTTGTGGGTAGACAAATAAGGAAAGCTCTTTTGCGAAGATGGTTCGAAAACAGTTGCTTGTTCCGCCAACCGTTCGGCCTTTTCCTTCCCAATGCGAGTCCCAAGCGTTGTTGTTCCTGATGGGTGGGATGTAAGATTTTGGTCGATGTACGAGAGCTGAATGAAAAGTAATGCTTCCACCTTCATAACTTGGGATTCGATGGGAGTATTTTAATAAATCAAACACAGAAATACTTCTTAGAATGTGCCCTTTAATTACTAATATTCACTTTTCCACATAATCACCAGACAACTGGTTATACTTCTGCCAACGGTGAACACGTTTTTCGAAGCCGTCACGGTAGAAATCGACACTCTGTTTCTGCAACCAGCCTTTCACAGTTCTCTCAACTTCATGAGATCATAGTGAAGTCCCCGCAGATCTTCTTTCATTATCGGAAACAGATGAAAGTCAGACGGCCTAAATCTGGACTGTACGGAGGCTGCCGAATTGTGGTGGAAGTTCTGCTGTGGTGTGGAGACTGACCACCATACAGCAACCTCCATACAGTCCAGATTTAGCGCCGTCTGACTTTCATCTATTTCCGATATTGAAAGAAGATCTGAGAGGACATCACTATGCATCTGATGAAGAAGTTGAGAGAACCATGAGAGACTGGTTGCGGAAACAGAGTGTCGACTTCTTCCGTGACGGCTTCAAAAAAACATGTTCATCGTTGGCAGAAGTGTATCCAATTGTCTGGTGATTATGTGGAAAAGTGAATATTGCTAATTAAAGGGCACATTCTAAGGATTGTTTCTGTGTTTGATTTATTAAAATACTCCCATCGAAACCCAAGTTATGAAGGTGGAGGCATTACTTTTCATTCAGCCCTCGTCTTGTTGTTGCTTTTAGAATTGAATAGTTTGATTCTACAGTTGGGCTTAATGATTGAAAGTACTGGCTGAAGGTTTCATTTCGATAAGAGTGTAATTGACTTTTAAATTGAAGGGAAGCTCTATCAAATGCACATTTATCTTCAGATTGTCTTGAGCATTGTCATTACCTTTTTCTTTCTTTAGTTTTTTCCATTATGTAAAGTGGATGTTTGTTTTGTTTGCTTACGAGTAGGAGGTGTCTAACCCCATGCAGCTTTTGGTGTAGTGATTGCTAGATGCTCAATTATTTCGTCTATTCCTATGTTATTTTGAAGGGGCATACGCGTTAATGTACTTTATTTTTAAAATGTTTACAATTTGTGGAATTATTATACCTAGGTAATTATATCTTTGAAAGTGCACAATGTCCAGTAACAGAAGAGGTCAGACTTATTAATACTGGAGAATGATCTGAATTTAAGTCATAATTATCGTTTATTTCCATTTTTATAAGGCAACTCCTTTGATTAGAAGAAAATCCAAAGATCTGGAGTTTAATTTATATCGGTGGGCCTATAAGTTGGTTCTTCAGTAGATGTTGTTAGAATATTAAGTTCTGTTAAAGTTTTAAACAGTTCTGAACCTGTTGTGTTCAGACAAAAATCCCAATATTGATGTTTTGCTTTATAACTTTCACCCAGTGCTTTAGTTGGAAAATATTTTTGGGGGGTACTCACCTTACTTCAAAATTTTCCATATCGCCTCATACTGGACGTCATCCTTCGGTTGACATTTTCTGCATGCAGTTTCTTCTGCTGACCTAGTGCCTCCTTGTAGCCATGATCTGACGTATGGAGCAGGATCAAAAACGTCTAATGGTGGTCCCACACATTTTATGAAAACAAGGTGGCTGGCCAAAATGTAATCTAAGGAGAAAGTAACTGTAGAAATGCGCACGAAGGTGAAGATTAGAACGCATATCTGTGGCGAATTTAATAGTGTTTGTCATTTTTAACAAATACACTCTGGTATTAAATTAGACATTTAATAACTATTTTAGGGCAATATCGTTCCTGTACTGCCAGTACGACGTACCGGAGCACATATTTTTCCCGGTATGGTAGAAGGAAAATAATTTTATACCGGTACGCAGTACCGGTGCGTACCGGCCCAAATAAAGCACTGCTTTCACCCACTATAAATCTCGTTCCAATAGATTATTATGTATGTATTGTATGTATTTTATTCACATTGCAATTGGGCTTTTCCCAGTGGCAGTGGTGTAAGTTACAATAAGAAAACATTAAAGATTAAGAAAACGTTACAGATACCCAATCTAATAACTAATAACCTAATATTCCTAACAACTATGGAATTAAATAAATACATGCCAAGTTAAATAAAGAAATTATATAAATACTTTACATATCAAGTTTAGTAATCACACTTCTAACTAAACAGTTACGAGTTAAAATAATTTATTATATAGCTTAGACAGAAATAAAAAAAAAAAAACAAAGAAACTCATATTAAACAAAGTGGCTATATGAAATCTAAATTACACATTTTAACTTTCTATTGAAGATTCCTAAAGAAGGACAGGCCGTGAAAACCTCTGCAGGAAGTTCATTCCATTAATTTATCGTTCTGTTTAGGAAAGAGAATTTACCTACATCTGTTCTTTGTGTACGGTTTTGGATTTTGAACGTTTCTTCCGTAATAGGTTTATTTTTCTAAAGTGTTGTAATATCAGCCCATGCTTAAGAAGATGTACAAGTAAAACAATTTAATTATTTAGGATGTAATATAACGTATCATCACAACCAAGTTTTAAATAATAAAGTAATTAATTTCCAAAACAATTGCGGAATATTAGCAAGAACATTGAAGAGGAAATCAAGGAAAGAGACAAGCATGCCGTTTTACAAAAAGTGGTGATTCCAACGTGTGAAACATGGACGATAAAAAGAAAAGATTTGGATAAAATAAATGCTCCAGAAATGAGAAACCTAAGAGCTATTAAAGGATGCACAATACATAACATTAAATGAAGAAATCAAAGAATTAGGTATTGATCCAATAAAGGACAAAATAAGTAGTGTTCATATTTGAATACATTTTCAAATTTGAGAATGATTGTTGAATAATGGTTGTGATATCAGTATCATTATGTTTGACTGCTTATGCAGTGAGGACGTGAGGGAGAATCCAATGGTTAAAAATCCTCCAGCATTTGGCTTTGGATGACTGAATGAAGGAGAAGTCGGATATCACCTACTTACAATATCCCGATAAGCAGTGCATCCTTTGTAGTTGGCCAGGTGATTTCCCGATCAAAGAGAACATATTGCAAGAGTAGAACGCTCCTTCCGACATTTTTCAGATAGTTGATAATCTCCACTCTTCACGCATCTAGAAAATTCCTTGCAGTACTTTCTCATGTGGCCGTACATCTGACGGCGGATACATTGGGCTAAATTCTTCAATTTTGCATGCAACAAAGAGTCAATTTTATAGATATATTCAGTGCTCAGAGTTCTCTGGCAAAGTAAAAATCTACACTTCAACGCTCTGGTATAAGTTAAATGCAAGGAGAAAAAATACACGTGAAATCGGCGTATATTTTGGTAAAACTATTTAAAGTAAAGAACCATTACTAGAGTCATGATCTGTTCTTATCGCGATAGTTGCCTTGCCTACGCGGATGCCGTAGATTCAGTGCGTAAGTGGCGAAGTTAGTTCCATTGCATAGCGGAGCGCTGAGTGCTCTAAACGACACCGCGCTGCTAGTTAGTGCATAATAGTGTATAGGGGAGATTGCCCCGACACGGACTCTATGCGAGGAATAAAGTACCTTTTGTTCCTGACTACCACTTCATAAATGTTTTCTGCTGCTATCTCTAGCCACTTTAGAGGAAATCTTGTTGACCGGTAACGGGGCAATCTCCCCTATAAATTTATGGATTCCTCCTAGAAAAAGTTTCCAACTTCAGCACTGGAATATTTATTATTCACCTGGGGTTCTAGGTCAACATAAAATCAGGTAAACTGATGTAACAAAGTACCAGAATGCTTTTGTGATAATTTTGTGATAATTGCAATTATGATATGCCTATGCAGAAAAGAAGTTATTTTTGTAATAGATTTCGTGAGTTAAGCTCCAGATCGATTCATTAAGCAGGGCTTACGGAAGAACAAATGTCTAAAGTTCGATTATTAACATTCTCGTGTACATTGATAGAAGAAATTTTTAAAATATGTCAACATTTCACAAATAGCACGGGTAATAATATTAATAACTGAAGCATAGACCTACGATTTGCTGACATGTTTGTTTCAGGTTTAAAGCAGCAATATAGGTTATGAATGAATTAAATTCAATCTGAAATCAATCTGTCAGGAATATTACATTAAGGTATGATTGCTTCCACAGCAACGTTAAAATTCGAAAATACGAGTACTCACATTGAAATATACTGTAGGTGGGTGTACATTTCAATAGAATGCACAATATTATATCAATATCTAACGGGTAGTTGTGTTTTCAATCCTTTATTTACATTTACTTACACTGACATCGTTATGAAGAGATGAATAATTCAAGGCGGACTAACAATATCAATAAACGATTGGCAATTTGTTACGTTATGTGTAATGTATTGTGGGCCATGCAATAATATTATAGCGTCTTATATCCATTACAAAATTAATATTTATATTGGGGATAGTTTCTCACTGTACTGGATTAGTTAATATTTTTTCTACACATGATAAACGGCCAAATTTCATGTAATATTATACTCCAGAAGTTGTAGAATCCATATATAGGAATATTTCGTTTCTAAGAATATTTTAAATTTAGGTAAAACCGGTAAGAAGTTCACAGAAAAACTAACCTAAAATGACGCTCGGAAAGAAAGTCACACAACGGAATCGGCTGCTCGAGACAGCGCAGGTGCATGCTGGGAAGAAGCCGATGGGTCACGTGGTGCTGGAATCAGGGCTGCCAACATAAGGGTCTGACAAACCTCCGGGAGATATAATATGCCACATTTTCGAAACCTACAAACAGTGTATCGTACATTATTCGAAAAATGCATGGGCGCTTCGCTACGGCTGCCGCCTCCGCTTCGGCACTTAACTATGTGGTTAGTGTTATGCCTTATTTAGCTATATGTAGAGGTTGGCAGCTAATGGGATTATTGGTTTGCAAGCCAGAGCCCGCATACCAACGCCGAACGTCGCATGTGGAAATCCAGTACAGTGGGAAACGTTACCCTTTATACTGAATTGGAAATGAAAGCATGCTCATTAATAAGTAATTTAGCCTATTATTTCTCCTTACAGAAACTGATACATCTGAAGTGTCTTGTATACATTAGTTACGGGAGCTCGACCGCTGATTGGCTGTCCACGAGCCAATCAAAATGCTTCGGATTTTCGGAGAACTAATATTATATCATAATAGATGAGACCGTTAACTACTCATCATTTCGGTACCAGTCAACCGATTTAGTCCAAATTCAATAGGTTTTTTCCCATGGACGTTATAAATGCGTATACCAAGTTTCATGAAAATCCAATAACGCGCATTTGAGTTATCACGCCTTTCTAATATATTACCATTAAAATAGGCACTAAATTGGGCAATATTCCGGTACCGGGCAACCGATCTAATATCAATAGACTTCTTCCCATGGACGTTATAAATTCGTATACCAAGCTTCATGAAAATTCGATAAAGCGTATTTGAGTTACCGCGCATACAGATACACGAACAGACGGACATACAGACAGACAGACGGACAGACATTTCCCCGTCCCCCATACAATCTTATAAAGTACCCTGGAAGCTCATTGCTGTTTTATTTCATATGTGAGATAATTATATAGATTTTTTTCATAAATAATAACTATAAGCTTCTACAGAGTTTGGTAGTATGTTAACTTCATCTTTATACATTTTGTGTGGAAATCTGATACAGAAACATTTTGCTAAATGCAATTTAATCGTTCTGACACTTTTCCAACATCTGGAATACAAATAGGAGGAGGTTTCAGTGACATTGATGTCAAGGAAGACTCTGTAGGAGTTAAATTGTCATTTATCATCGTAATTGTATCAAACTGATTATGCACAGGCATTGGTGCGACTGTAGGTGAAGGGAGTGTAATTTCCTTTTCACTTAATTTGCCCTTCTTAGAGCGTACAAGTTGCCATTCAGGGTTGGTTTCAGTATCACAGCACATTTCTATAGGCAGCTTTTGTTGCATGAAGGAGTCAGGATTTAATACCTTTGCTTCTGTTTCAACGGATGGAATAAGATTCATTATCGTTCAATTTGACATACTACTTTTATTAGCTGATAAGTCACAATTTTCCTGCTTCAATCTTTTAGATTACTGTAGGTTCAGGTTCATGAATAAAAACTTTTGCAGTTAATGATTTTCATTTAAAGGCCTCTCTTTTATGGGTGTAGTGTTGTCAGAATCAGCATTGTCTTGTGTTCCCACATACTGGTAAGTCTTATTAATTTAAGTTAAGACATTAAACACTTATTTGTTATTTAAAAATAACACTCACATTATTAAACCAGGTTTTATACAATTTAACACTAAATATGAAGAATAAAATTATCGCAATATTTTTATTTCTATTCAGAATTGGCTGTCGGTACAAGCAAGGCACTATCTCTCTCTCTCTCTCTCTCTCTCTCTCTCTCTCTCTCTCTCTCTCTCTCTCTCTCTCTATATATATATATATATATATAAGTTATATGTATGTATGTAGGCCTATGTATGTGTATGCATGTCGAGTACATTAGATTCAATAAAAGTTCAATTGGAATAATCTAAAGGCTATGATAAACAGATTCTACATGAAACTTTTTGAAGTAAACTCAAGGGATTAAGATTTGTTTTTAATTCAACCTGGGCCTACTTCCTGAACAGTTAACTGAAATAAACTATGAGCAGAACAATTTTATAGCTTTACAGGAACAGAGAATAATACATTTATAGATAATTGCCTCTCAGCATTATTACATAAACTGTAATGTGTTTATCCCATCTTACATGTTGATAAAATATAATACCTAAATATTTTATATGGGCAGATCCATCCCAATTGGGGCATTCACAGTTGTTGGAAATGGAACAGTTATAAAAGTGAATTATTCAATTATTAAATTACTATTATTACATAATTATAATTTCTGTAATCCAGTAATAGTTAATGAAAATGAAAGCACGGTATATTTCTTGATAACTACGGAAGTGAATTTGAATCCAGTCATGTTTAAACCAGGTTCATGCCGTCGTTATCCTTCCGCTACGTCTTTAATGATGAGATTATCTTTTATAAAAATCCATACTTGTGACAAAGACATATTTCCTTACCAGTTAACAAGATCATAAATTATTAGGTATTGCCATTGATTCTGTACCTTCATGGGAAGAACATGTGCAGTATATTACTTTAAAGTTATCGAAAATTATCCAGTCGTTTAAGAATCTAAGTAGAATACTTTTTATTTTCGTCTTGTTCATTTTGAAAATGTTATCAGAGTTAGGATTTATGTGCACCCTTAGAAAAAAAAAAATCCAGGCTGCAGACTGAAAATTAAACAAAAAATGACAGCTTTAGATTTTTATGTATTTTTTTGTATTTGTAATAAAATCCTTCCTTCATTTTATAATTCAGAAAAAATATCAATAATTAATTCTTGTAACAAACCAATTCCCTCACGTCGAAGTCCAAACCGGAAGACTTTGGCTGCATTCGTCTGAACATGATAGGCCAGTAGGCCACACACGCAGACGTGTCGTGAATATTTTCTACGCTCCACTGCCACAGATAAGGACCTTTTCGCACTGAGACAATATAGACCTACATTAGTCTGAATTGGAGTTTTCATACTGGAGCACAGCAGGGACTCATCAGGGACGCTACAGTGTCTCACCCCGATCACATGTGACGGTCACCGTCACTATTACCATACCGGTCACTGCCAGAGAAGCATTGCTTTTAATTGGAGCGTTCACACTGGGAAACAAGTGATGGTAACAGCGTTTACGAATTGTCAACATAGCAAAGTTGTTTGTGTGTGTATATACCCGGTGTTTCAAAATGAATATCGGGGTTTTAAGGCTTTATAGAATTTAGTACATTTAACATACAATTATAAATATTACATCAAATGAAAGAGCAACTCAAACAGTTTTTCCTACAAGTATTCAATGTGAGCACCATTCCTCACATGGCACACATGGAGTTGATAGGCGAGTTCTTCCCAAACCTTGATCAGTGTGTCCGGAGTAATTGTTGCAACAACTGCTTCAATCCTGTGTCTTAAGTCGGGTAGGTCAGTTGGTAGTGGCGGCACATACACTTGATCCTTCATGAATCCCCAAAGGTAAAAATCACATGGCGTCAGATCGGGTGAACGTGGAGGCCATGCGAAACAAGCTCTGTCACCTGGCTCCTTCCGGCCAATCCAGCGGTCGGATACAACATTGTTTAACCATTCGCGTACTGAATGATGCCAGAGAGGTGGTGCACCATCTTGCTGCCAAATACCACGTTCTCTGGTTCAGCTTCTTCCAATTGAGGAAAGACCCATAGTTCTAGCGCATCAAGATAAGAATTTCCAATTACACTTGTTTCAAGGAAAAAGAAGGGCCCATAAACTTTCCGCCGGGATATGGCACAAAAAACATTCAATTTAGGGGAGTCTCGTTGCAACTGTACCATCTCGTGGGGATTTTCGGGTCCCCAGATGCGAACATTATGAGTACCAACAAAACTGTTTGAGTTGCTCTTTCATTTGATGTATTATTTATAATTGTATGTTAAATGTACTAAATTCTACAAGGCCTTAAAACCCCGATATTCATTTTGAAACACCGTGTATATATACACACAAACATATATATACATGAAACTTATAGCAGAGTCAGGATAGGGAAATTTATTTCAGATACGTTTGCCATTAGATTGCGGCTTGAAGCAAGGTGATGCCCTATCACCTTTACTGTTTAATTTCGCTTTGGAATATGCCATTAGGAAAGTTCAGGAAAATAAGGTAGGCCTAGAATTAAATGGCAGATACCCGATTTTAGCTTATGCAGATGATGTTTGCTTGTTGGGCGATGACGTAAACATAATCGAGAGACATAGATCAAGTCTTTTCGATGCCTGCAGGAATGTTAGCTTGGAAATTAATACAGAAAGAAACTAAGTATAAGGTCATGGAACGTCAAAATAATGCTCCATAAAATATTAGAATACCCGATAAATCGTTCGAACAAGTGCAAGTGGAGGAATACAAATATATGGGAGCAATAATTACAGACACAAATAATATTAAGGCAGAAGTTAAGTCTCGACTCAAATCAGGAAATGCTTGTTTTTATGCGGTTCAGAAACTTTTATCTTCTCGTCTTCTGTCAAGAAATCTAAAAATTAAGATTTATAAGACTATTATCCTGCCGGTTGTATTATAAAGATGTGAGACATGGCCGCTTACTGAATGGGAAGAACATAGTCTGAGAATGTTCGAAAACAGGGTGCTTAGAAAAATATTTGGGCCCAAGAGGGATGAAAATGGGGACTGGAGAAAATTGCATAACGACGAGATTCAGCGGATATAGTAAGGAGGATGAAATGAGCTGGACATGTTGCACGCATGGGGAGGAAGACCTAGACGTAGGTGGGAGGACAATCTCAGAATGGATTTAAGGGAAGTAGCATTTGTTAGGGATGATTGGATGGAGTTAGCACACAATTGATTTGAATGGCGGACCCAGGTAAGCGGGGTAATGAACCTTCGGGTTACATAAAATAGATAATATTCCTTTAGCTTGCTGAGGAATTGTCTGTTGCCATTGAGTAAATATATATGTATATATGTGTATATATATATATACATATATATAAAGCTTTGTCCTGACTGACTGACTGACTGAATGAATGACTGACTGACTGACTGACTGACTGACAGGAATCAACGTAGAGCCTAAACTATAACAGGTAGAGACTTGGAATTTTGACAGTACCTTCGTTTCATAATGTAGGTGCTCACTAAGAAAGGATTTTGCAAAATTTTGATTTTAAATGCCAAAAATAAAATGTTTTTGAGAATGCTTAATCCCTCTTTACACAGAATTATCCAGTCCAAATCACATTTGACATTAAAACATATTGTTGCCAGTTTGTCTCAGATGGGTTTGGAAAAAAAATGAAAGTAGAATAAATTTGACAAATGAGAGAACTATCAATATCCACGAAAATAATGCAGTCACATAACTTTCTTTACCCTGGACATAGAGAAAACATTACGAGGTATGGTAATATATATATATATATATATATATATATATTATTATATCGCATAATGAAATCCACGAAAATAATGCAGTCACATAACTTCCTCTAGCCTGGAAATAGAGAAAACAATACGAGGTAAGGTAATATGTTTTGGGAAGAGATGTATGAAAGTGATATTGTATTTCTGTTTAATTTCATTCCCAAAACGGTTTTATGGTAACATGAGAGTGAGAAACAAAATTTCCAGCCACGATAATACAATTTTACGTTACCGGAATTTCTGTTTCTTCTTATTAGAACCCCTACCGGGCTTGCTTTGTACTGTACAAGCGATGGGATGCAAAATTCTACATCCCAAAATTCTATATATAGCCATAAAAGCTATATCAAGCATTTTCTTAGGGAATAGTTTGAGTGTGATAAGTCGTTCTTCCTACTTCAAATTATAAATACCTATAAAAGGACCTAGAATTTAAAAATCTAAAGTCCTTCATAAGTTAATTTCCAATTACAAAATAAAAAACCCGGGCGACGCCGAGCCTTTTAAGCTAGTATATATATAAAAGGCTTTGTCCTGACTGACTGACTGACTGACAGAGAATCAACGTACAGCCTAAACTATAACAGGTAGAGACTTGGAATTTTGAAGTACCTTCGTTTCATAATGTAGGTGCTCACTAAGAAAGGATTTTGCAAAATTTTGATTTTAAATGCAAAAAAATGTTTTTGAATATTGCCATGGCCAAGAAAGCATTTATGAAGAAGAGAACTCTGCTAACTAGTAGTCTGAACCTAGAGCTACGTAAAAACCTGGTGAAGTGTTATATTTGGAGTATTGCTTTGTATGGATCAGAGACATGGACTTTGAGGAAATTAGAGAAGAAATATTTAGAACGTTTTGAAATGTGGTGCTGGAGACAGATAGAAAATATAAAGTGGATGGACATGGTGACAAACGAAGAGGTTCTGAGTAGAGTGGGTGAGAAGAAGTCAATCATACACACAATTCGTCAGAGGAAAGCAAACTGGGTTGGGCACATTCTCAGAAGGAACTGCTTATTACATGATGTCGTAGAAGGAAGACTGGAGGGTACAACTGGACTTGGAAGAAGAAGAATTCAGCTGTTGGACGATTTAAGGGAAAAGCGGAAATATTGGATGCTGAAGGAGGAAGCAGAGGATAGACAGTTTTGGAAAACAAAATTCGCGTACCAAGTTTGAAAACCTGCCGGAAGGCAGAATACTTACTACTACTACTACTACTACTACATAATTAATCCCTTTTTACACAGAATTATAAAATCCAAATCACAGTTGGCATGGCAATATATTGTTTCCATTTGTTTCTCAGGTGGGAGTGGAAATAATTGAAGTGGGACTTTTAGAAAAGCTATCAATACAATTCATGTTATAAATGAATATTAAATTATGAAATCCACGAAAATAATGCAGTCACATAACTTTCTCTACCCTGGACATAGAGAAAACAGTACGAAGTACGGTTATATGTATATTATTTTATCGCATGCTTTTATGGAGGGATGTATGGAAGTAATATTGCATGTCTGTTTAATTTCATCCCCAAAACGGTTTTATGGTAACATTAGAGTGAGAAATAAAATATTCCGCAAAAACAACACAATTTTTTTTATGTCACCTGAATTACTGTTTCTTCTTATTTGAACCCCTACCAGGCTTGCTATGTACAAGCGATGGGATTCAAAATTCTACTTCCTCTATTAGCCGTAAAAAGCTGTATCAAACGTTTTCTGAGCGAATAGTTTGAGTGTGATAAGTCATTCTTCCTCATTTCAAATTCTAAATACCTATAAAAGGACCTAGAATTTTAATATCGAAAGTCCTTCATAAGTTAATTTCGAATTACAAAATACAAAACCCGGGCGACGCCGGGCCTTTTAAGCTAGTATATATATATATATATATATAATTCAGTTGTGTAGGTAGTCGAGCTCAGCGAAACTAGTTAGTTATCCCGCCATGAGTTTAGATTTGATTAATACAGAAGATGTTATAGTGCGGAATACAGACATTCGGAAATAAAAAAAGAATTTCCTATCGTCTTGTCTTAGGTCGTCATACAGAGTGTAAAACAAGCCTTTCTCTAGCCGATCACGTAGCAGTGGATGTACGTGTAATGAACGTTTTCTCTTCATTTCCCTCCTCTCCCCTCCAGCTGTTCAAAAACAGTATTCCTAAGAATAAAGATCTTCTTCGCTCGAATCCATTTCACTAACGGTTCACAAATTGTTTTATCATGTAGCTGCTATTGGCAACACTAGCAGTGACCGTCACCAGTGACCCACGTGTGTTCACTGCAGTCACCGGTGTGACCGTCACTTGTGTCCCAGTGTGAAAGCGCTCTAAGAGGGTCTTGTGCCAAAGTGAACTAACCCACTCAGGTTCACCTTAGACTAATAAGCACTATTTTGACTGCCTTTGAAAATAAAATTGTTTTCTCTGTGTTTGAGTAGATGTGCAGATTACCTAATTTAAAATGCTTTAATTGTATTTAATTAATTTTTTCCGGGTTTGTGATGTTCATGCCGTGTGAACAATAGAGTTTATAGTTTACCTAACAAGATGGTAATTATTTTTTAGTTTCATTTGCTGTAATGAACTAATTCCAGAATTTTATTAATAATTATTGATAGGTATATTGAAACAATATGATGCTCCAACATTAAAATTTACACATTTTCAATAAGAATCTCCATAGATGACACGGAAATGAAAGCATAATACATTTCTGCGATTATTATTTTCATTTTTACAACACAAACTTTTAACCTCATTTCCCGAAGATCGCAATTTCGAAGTTGGTTCACTCTGGCCTCCCTTATGATAGCTATATCGAGTGCTTCTTGAAAGGAGTTATTACTTTTCCTACGTAGCGTGGGCGGTAGCATTGTGGTCTAGTTTGTTGAAGATCTCCGGTTCGAACTCTGTCAAAACTTTTTTATTCTTATTTTTCTTGTGTACTGATAATTAACAATATTATGAAATATATAATACAAAGTTTAATAATTGCAAGTTAGATATAATAATAAGAATCCTTTCCCTTGTATTTAAACAAACTAAAATAAATCCTTCTCCGGTAGGAATAAGAAAAATTATAATTTCCCTGCTTTTAAAGAAATCCAAGAAATAATTTTAGAGACAAACAAAACAAAAATGAAAATAGAAGAGCAATTCAGTATGGGGTACATAATCCCTCTATAATCGATTGCACTGCACATCAATATAAACATAATCATCCAATATATATACTAGTGTCCAAAATTAAAGCAACAAACTAATATTTCTCCTTCCTGTGTCTACTATACGAGATATTCATATAAAATGTAAAGCTATGTCCGTACAGTCGTGTTCTGAATTGAAGATGGCATTCCTGTCATCTTACAAACATGCAAACGATGACGTCAGTGCACCAATCAAAAGGGGAGTGCTCTTGTCAAGAGGGGCACTGCAGCCTTTATCAACGTTTGCTGTGTAAACATTTACTGCAGGTACAGGATGGCATAGAGAAGACGCCTAGAAGATTCTCTTCGGTGGAGGGATATAGGAAGAATGGAAGCAGGACAGTCTCAAGTTGATGTGGTCAGATGGCTTAATGTGAATTGTTCTGTTGTTTCTCGGATGTGACAACAGTTTGTAGAGTCCAAAAATGTATCCCGAAGACCAGGGCAAGGACGACCAAGAGTGACATCAGAAAAGAGAGGACCGTTATTTGGCTGTAAGGGCACGACGGTACCGCCGTAGTACTGCACGACAACTGGCATCTGACCTCACACCATCCATTGAAACAGTTGTATCGAGGCAAACAGTGTACAGAAGGTTTCGGCAGAGAGACCTTTATTGTCGGAGACCTGCTGTATGTGTACCCCTGACGCGTATTCACTGAAGAGTACGTCTAGAGGGGAGTCATCAATATGCCAACTGGACGGTCGAACAGTGGGCCAATGTTCTCTTTACAGATGACTCCATATTTTGTCTTGAGAATGATTCTCGACGGATTAGCATCTGGAGAGGACCTGGAACACGATTTCGGGACGCAAACATTGTGGAAAGAGACCGATATGGAGGTGGATCAACATTGGCGTGGGCAGGAATTCTGTTGACTACCCGAACACCTCTTCATGAAGTTGTACGGGTAAATCGGCAAGGTTTAACTGCTGTCAGGTATCGTGACGAGATCTTGGCACTTCATATACGGTTGTTTCGAGGTGCTGTGGGCCCAGACTTCGTACTGATGGATGATAATGTTCGTCCTCATAGAACACAGGTGGAGAATGTTTTCCTGGAAACTGAAGATATTGCACGCATGGATTGGTCTGCTCGCTCTCCCGATTTGAATCCTATACCTAGAGCATGTCTGGGATGCACTAGGGAGACGACTTGCTTCACGTGAACATCCACCAACCACTCTCCAGGCCTTGCGAGCTGCTCTGCAGGAAGAATGGGCGTTATTGCCTCAAAATGAGATTGATGACATTATTCACAGCATGCCACGCCGTTGTGAGGCCTGTATTGCTGTCAGAGGTGGTCACACCCCATACTGAGCACATTAACGTGTTTTTCTGGATATGTGTGAAAGTCATTACTAGAGACAGGCACAATATGAAGAAAATTTTGCCAAAATATGAAATTTATTTATGCTAAATATGAAATTATGAAGAAAAAAATTAAAAATATTATGAAATGCAACACACAAAGGAATATCTACCATATTCACAATGAGAGGGCAAAATAAAAACACTAGTTAACTGGTAATTAATACGTTAAATACTAGGGTGTGCCCGCGGCTTCGCCCACGATAATTAACTGAAAAATTAAAAATTAATAGTATAATAATTATTAAAGCATTATATTTATTAATACTTGCACGCGAATCATTCTTAAACTAAACCATTAATAATTAAAGAAACAGCTAAAATTCCGGCTTTAGAGTACATTCCACGATTAGAAATTGCCACCTGGGAAAACGATCTCAGATTCGATTATGTAGTTCCAAAGATAACTGTGATCCACTGTCTTCTAAACTGTATAGGCTAATTCTCGTGCGTAATTCTCGAGACGGCGGTGGATAATGGCGTTTTTCAACTGATTGTTGACAGATGAATGAGATGTGAATTTTATTTGATAAATTCAGTGTAATTTTAAGAAATTATATAATTTTTCAAGAGAAGGAGTGATTGATTTGGATTATTATTATCAGCGATATTTCAAGAGTTAAAACCATCAATATTTTACAGCTGTTGTCCCCGGCTTCACCCGCCATTATTCATTGACTCCAGGATTTAAAAAAAAAATTACACTGGTAGATTATTAAAAATGTTTGTGGTTCAGAGCTATGAAAATTGTAAGTAAAAATAAAATTAGAATATTTGTTCATTGTGTTCATTTCACTTAGGCCTTATATAATAAAGAAACGGTTTTCCTAATCTTGTAGTCGTCATGAAAGTTTAGACTGCGAGAGACGAACATCGCCGAGTATACCCGATGTCTAACGAAGCGGGCGAGCAAGCACGCTATTTAGGGCCGTTGAATTGTATAAGAGTAGATTCACAATATTCTATTCCCCTACATTTTTCACATCACATCAACTAATATTTATTACAATAAGATAAAAGCAGTTTTTCAATGTTTTCTGGCAAAAAGTGCATCTTCTGTCGGTAAGAAACGTCTGAACTGTGTGTGTGTCTTTTTAATTTTCATTTTTTTATGTATAATGCTAGTTGTGTGTTGTTTCAGCTGAAACTTTGTGTTTGCAGATACCAGAATTAAAAAATAAATTAATAACAAAATTATTATGTAATTCAGTCACCCATTTGTTCAGAATAAAGATAACGGCGAAAGCCAAACAAATATTAAGTGCGCTTTAAGCTCCGCCCACTCGATCACTCAATATTCACATTTTGTTTCTCAGGGAAGCAGGTGACAAACTATCCTTGTATATTGTCGCCGACACTCCCGACAGTACCAAATATTAAAAATGCGAGAGTGCCCCTTGTAACAAATATTAAAACTGCTACCGAATATTAAAAATTCTAGAGCACCCCTTGTACCAAATATTAAAAATTCTAGAGCGTCCCTTGTATCAAATATTAAATGCGAGAATATGTGCCTTGTACCCAACGGTTTGTCAGCCTATTCATCCTCGAAGAATTCGCTAGATTACGGCATAAAATGAATTGCTTCACTGGGGGAGGACTGGCCGGGATATGTCTCATGCGAAGATGCATCTTATATTTGTTCTTTCCTAAGATATCAAATGTAGCGTAAACATAATTTGAATGTTAGTACAAATTTGTCTTTAGATAATATTACACAGGTAATAAAAAGGACTATATTCCATACTTAACACTTTTGTTACAAAATGTGCACATAACAATCGTTCCATCTGTTTTAAAACAGTTTAACTCTGTCACCAATTGCACATTCCAGATTTAGGCACACGATCCAAATCACCACGAATCGCAAACAACACATAAATGAATATTCCCTCCTCCCTGCTAGTGAGCTGGTTCCTCTAACTGTAAACATTCCCTACCCCCGCCCTTGCTGTCGAGTTATCTTTTGGAATGCAAGGAATGTGACTACTTCCAAACAATACGTAGAAATCCCATTCCCGTTCATAGTGGAAGTAGGCTATTATTAGAGTGGAATTGTGTTGGGTACCTCTTAACACTTAGAAAGTGTTGCCAAATTTCTTAGCTTTCTGGAGTTTGCCGTATAGGGATTTGAGATGCGATTCCCGGAAAACTTTTCAAAACATTTCAATAATGTGGAAAACTCGATTTATTTGTCATAGAAGTATTAACGAAGGAAAAATTTGCAAATCATACAAAATATGAAGCTTTATGAAGATTTTCACGAAATATGAAGATTTTACCAAAATATTATGAAATATGAACTTTTTTCTTGCTTGCATTGCCATCTAAACTTCGTGATTCGTAAAGATCCGAGTTCTCAGAGCGCTAGTAGCCATATTTTAGAATATGAAATTTCATATTTTGCCTGTCTCTAGTCATTACGTGTGAAAAAACAGGGCGCTTTTGTTTTAATGGTATGCACAAACGTTGCAATAGTTTACTTTCATTATTCCTCATATTGTTTATACGTTACTATCACCTGTTTATACTGTTTTGTGGCAAAATAAACCACCAAAGAGGAAATTTCGGTTTGTTGCTTTAATTTTGGACACTAGTGTATTTCGTGCTGTCTACTTATCTGTTCTAAATTTGATAATTGTTTACAACACTTGAGCGTTTGAATGCAGGCATTCAACAAGACTCGGTTAATAGAATGTTTCAGCGGGAAAATACTCGAAAATAAATAATTTTCTGCAAATTTTAATTCGGGTGTTGATTAACCTAAGTTTTTGCAAACATCTCATCTTAAAATAATTATTATTGTGATTTTGAAATTATTTACTACTACCAGCCATTTCAATTGCCACTTCATTTCATAGCTTGGTAAAAATATACCTGTTCAGTGCTCTTTTTTTTCTAACAAAAAAGATTGGCGGCACTCGCCGAAACTTTTAAATTGAATCTCACGGGAGCTCCCACACTTCTCCCAGAAGTAATTTTTCTCAGTTAATGCTCAACAATCGGGCCTATCACGGTCATAATTGTTTCTCCCCTGAATTGCAGTAAAATTACCGGTACTTGCGAAGTTCTCTTAAAATTAATTTTATTCAATGTTTGCAGGATTATTGGATACTTCACAAACATCCTTTTATTGCGCACCGGTACAAAATAATTACTTATTTCACTCATTTCACTTCTCTACCTGTGTACCATGTGCACCCGTTGTTCTTACAATCATACTAAACAACTTTGAATTCACAAGCCTATGCTGCACAAACCAAGACCACAGGAGCAGTTTGCTGAGGGGTAGAAAAAACAACCCCAACTCTCTTGCAGTCCAGTAGCCACGGCAATTTACAGAAACTATCATGTGCTTTTATGTAGGCTATTATGCATGTAGAGATATAACAAAACCAACAAATAATCTTGATTTTAAGTAGTACGTCAATATTCCGAATAATATCCAAATTTTATTTTCTATTTAAAAAGAGGCGCCAGTACTGCGTACCGTTGCGTACAGTAACAAAAAGCACTGCCTGTTCTGGTGATCTGGATGAGCCATTCCAAAGAATGTTTCCTCCGAATACTTGAAGTTATCTTGCTCTTCTTCTTTAGTCTTCAACCCTTGGATTGATTTACAGCGATTCTCCATTCTGAACTTCTTTATGCCTTCCTTCTTAATTCTTTGTATGTTTTACAGTTCATGTCATCCTTAATTTGCTCCATATACTGTAGTCTTGCTCCTTCTTTGCTATTCTTGCCTTCAATTGTGCCTTCGATAATGATTTTTAAAATACTTTGGTGCCTTAGAAAATGCCCTATGAGTTTCATTCTTCTTTTTCTTATTTGGTTCCAAATTTCTTTCTCTGCTATTGCTCTCTCATAAACTTCCTCATTGGTAATTTTATCGATCCAGCTAATTTTCAGCATTTTCTGTAGCACCATGTTTCAAATGCTTCTATTATTCTTCTTTCTGATTTCAGGAATGACCAAGTTTCACATCCATACAACATTATGCTCCATACATATGTTTTCATTAAATTCTTCCTTATTTCTAAACTAATATTGGTATATGTGCATAATTTATTTCTATTATTGAAGGCAAGTTTTGCTTGATATATTCTATTAATAATTTCGTTTTTTACTTCTTCCGTCAGATGTTATTTTGCTGCCTAGATATTGAAATTCTTATTTTCATCCAATAATTCTCCGTTCAATCTAATTTGTGTTTTATTCATTCCTTTTTTCTTGCAAATTAAAACTTTTGTTTTCAATTTATTAATGCTTAAGTGATAATTATTTCTTAATGTGTTTTCCAATTTATTAATAAAAAGTTTTAAATCTCTTTTATTTTCCATTAAGATTGCAATGTCATCTGCAAATCGGAGCATGTTAATTTTAATTCTCTGTATTTTTATGCCCATGTCTATTTCTTCAGTGACTTTACTTAATGCTCTTTGTATATATGCATTGAACAGTATTGGTGATAATGAACATCCTTATCTTACACCTTTCCTTATACAGAGTGCTTCAGAAAAAATGTATACACACTTTGAAGTGTCATAGAAAATCTATTTTCCGTTCTACGAGGTTAAATTTATGGAAATGGAAAGCTTCAAGTTCAATTTGAAAAATAAATTGCTTTCTAATGAAAATGTGATTGTTCAAATGTTCAAAATGGTGGCCTTCAGCATCAATACATTTCTGAGTACGAGTCACCACTGATGCCGTACATCGTACCAAACTGTCCAATGAGACTTCTGCGCACACCGCTTGAATCTCATTCCAAAGTGTGTCTAAGTTACGTTGTTTACGTTTGTACACATCTTTTACTGGGCCCCATAAGAAGAAATCCAGCGGCGTAAGGTCTGGAGAGCATACAGGAAACTCGATTGGCTCCCTGCGTCCTATCCACTGCCTTGGAAAATTTTGGTCCAGGTATGCTCGTATGTCCTTTGACAGTGCGGCGGAGCGCCATCTTGTTGGTAATAAAACCGTATAATGCACGAATGCCAGGGAATATGGAATGAGCAAGCATTGTTTGTTACTTTTCATTGTTGGATGATTATGGCAATTTTGTTGGACGATTGTCGAATCTATTCTGCTGCCATCTGTTGAAGAAATATAACATTACTTTCTCCCAGAAATTTAACCTTGTAGAACGGGAAATAAATTTTCTATAACAGTTCAAAGTGTGTATACATTTTTCTGAAACACTCTGTATGAGGTATTTCTTGACAGTTTCCACAGTTTATTATTGCTTTTTCATCCTTACATAAATTCCATCTTGTTTCTTGTTATAATTCATTATTATTGCCGCGATAGCACGTGCACACGTACAAACTCCTGATGCTAGACAACACGCTTTTGAGGCTAGATGCTGGAAGGAGGGGAGTAATTCACGCAGTAGGCAGTTGGCAATCCAGGTGACAGATGCGAGACCATCCAGGCGGCGTCTTGTTCAACGCCGTGAGAACACATTACTTCAATGTTTCCCGCTCAGTGGACCTGCGATGAGCACGGGTTTGCTTTGCGTGTATCCTAAGTAAATTACGGGTAATAATGTAAATTTTACCTTAATAACCAACATTCTGCGAGTTTCTAACAAAAACACATGTTTTGAGGTACTCCGAATCAAAAAATGAAAATTGTCTAGAACTATGTTTGTGTGTGCATGTGTCGAGAACGAAAAATCGGATAAAAACAAAATGTTATATTTCGGATTATGTATCTTCAGGGGTTAGGCTGGCACCCTAAACTGCTGTGCATATCCTATAAAAGGGGATCTCCAGAGATCGTTCGCGATCTACGGACCTACTACTACTATCTTCAGGGGATGTGACACAAAAATTTGCCACTTATTCTCTACCAGACATAGGGCCTATGTTGGTAGAGAAACAAAATTTCAAAAACAAATTTTTGAAAAACAAATGTAACATTTCATTTCATTTACATTTCAATGTAATTAAAATTAATTAAATTTCAACAAATGTATTTCAAAAACAAAAACAAATGTATTTCAAAAACAAAATGTTATATTTCGGATTATGTAGCTTCTGGGGATGTAACACAAAGATTGGCCTCTTATTCTCTACCAGACAGTGAAATGAGAATGCTTAGGGTAAAGAAAGTTACTGGATTAAGCCTACATTATATCAGATTTTATTTCGGTTGTGTGACTTAGGGGAAGCGATCCGAAACATGGTAATACTTTCTATTCATTTTTGCTTTCACTTTACGCAAAGAGAATGACATTTTTCCCATTTTCTAGAAAACGACTTAACGGCTTTGATTAAAATTGCTACGCGAGTTCCTCAATTATGTTACACTAAGAGTCAAAACGTTCAATTTAGTTTTTGTATTTCACGTCAGACTTTCTTTTATGCACTGCAATCAATTTATTTTCCAGAGTAATCAGTTGACTGTAACATAAATAATAAAATATAAACACTGAGTTTGTAAGTACGTATGAAAGAACTGTCTGTTCTGAAATCAATTAATAAGTTATGAATTGTGGGTGGTTAAAAGCAATAGAAAGGATAGGATCTGAGCAATTACTAAACGAATATGTGTTTGAAATCATTATTAGGAAGGAGCCCAGTCCCAAGTAGGCTACATATGAGAACTGCAACATTGAAAATATATATTAATCCTACGAAAAAACTGTATAGGACCTTCTTTGTAAGAAATATCATGTTATTTATTAAGTGCCAGTATGGTACTTTAAGAGATTGTGTGTGGGGACCGGAAAATGTTTGTCCGTCTGTCCGTCCTGTGTCTGTACGCGCGATAACTCAAATATACTTTATCGGATTTTCATGAAATTTGGTAGGCCTATACGCATTTATAACGTCCATGGAAAGTAGCCTGTTGATATTGGACAAAATCGGTTGACCGGTACCGGAGTAATGCCCAATTTAGTGCCTATTTTAGTGGTAATATATCAGAAAGGCGCGATAACTCAAATACGCTTTATCGGATTTTCATGAAACTTGGTATACGCATTTATGACATCCATGGGTACAATCCTATGGAATTTGGACCAAATCGGTTGTCCGGTACCGAAATAACGAGTGTATCAATATTAATTTTCTAATGTATATATGACGCTATAATATTATTCCTGGGCCACAATATATTAAAATAACGTAATAAATTGCCAATCGTTTATTGATATTGTTAGCCTTCCTTGATTGATTCGTTTCTTCAAAACGATGTCAGTGTAAATAATAATGTAAATAAAAGATTTAAAACACAACTAGCCGTTGAATATTGATATTATATTGTGCATTCTATGGATAAGTATGGCTACCGATATCTACATTTTAGTTTAATGTGAGTATTGCTCTTACTCGCTCCTGTGCAGCAATATAGGCCTACCTAATGTAATTCCTGACAGATTTCAGATTGACTTTTTATTCATTCATAACCTATACGGCTGCTTTAAATTTGAAACAAACATGTCAGCGAATCGTAAGCCTATTATACCATTAATATTATTGCCAATGTATTTTGTAAAATGTTGACGTATTTTAAGAATTATTATATCGGTGTAAGTTATACGAATATGAATTAAGGTTAAGAACAAACTTTAGACCTTTGTTCTTCCGTAAGCCCTGCTTAACGAATCGATCTCGAGTTTAACTCGGAGATATATTACAAAAATAACTTACTTTCTGCATGGGCCTATCATAATTGCAATTATCACTGATTAAAAAAAGCATTCTGGCACTTCGTTATATGATTTTACCTGATCTGATTTATTTTAATTTTCTATATGTAAAATAATTTTTGCTAGATTGATAGTCACACACATACTGAATATGAAAAAATATTGAAAACCCACTTCAACAGCTTTCCATCCCCTGCTCACACTCCATCATATAGGATTTGTAATCTGATGTACAGTAGGTACCATGTCAGATTTCAAAATTCTGGGATTTTTCCCCACTCAGTCACAATTTTCTCTAATTCGACTGGGTTATAATGAATGTACATCAACACTAAAATCATCAGTGAAAGCACACCAATAAAATATGTATAAATGTACAACCACTAGGGATTGCGTATCAACATTTACTGCGGTCAGTTAATGTATACAACCAGAAGTAAATATAGATGCCAACAATTAAATGCAGTTAGATGTTACGTTATGTGTACATAAGCATTTCACCTAAGAAACAAGAATTGCTGCCTCGTTTGGACAACTTATTATGTAATTAGGTTTCATAACTAAGTTTTGCAATTGTTTTTTACTTGAATGCGCAAGTTACGACACTACGCAGTTTCGGCTGATTCCAACTTTCCACGAAACTATAGGGTAGTTTACACGATGATACTAGGTTTGATGCGGGTCCTTGGTTCAAAAGCCCGTGACGTCAATAATACTGGAGTACTTACTGTGTCGACTTCTGTCCGCACCAGCCTCGGTTTGCTCAGTCTTGGCGACGAAGTTCTCTTACATTTAATCTCAGGGTTCTGCAGGTATTGGATCGTCTTATAGCTACTTTAATTAATGTTTCCAAATTGAATATTTAGCACAGAGTTTATTGGAATTAGTACAGTACTGTAGTTAGTTTCTTAATGAACTATTTTACTTATTCGGGAGACTGTTTTTCAGATGCCTGTTATTACAGAATATGGTGACGTAACACTTTATCAGTTGAATGATCTTATAGGTTACCGGTCTCTTCACAGTTATCGTACTTACTTGTATCACTGAAGTTATGTGGTACTCCGCTATATATCAGCTGTACCGTAAATTACATTCGTACTAAACTGAATTTATATTTAAGTAAACTGCTTTGTATTGGTTTACAAACCAATACAAAAATGCTGAATAATAAATTCACTCCACCCTTGGTAGAGTGATGTATGGTACACGTGCGTTACTCGCTCCGTGTCCTAGAAAAATACTTATAGATTCACTTCACCCTTTATAGAGTGACGTGAATTCCGCGTCCGTCACTATCGACGTGTCCACGAGAAGTGTTTTAGCAATCACCCGCTTTCTGTAATATCCACCATCTTCCAACTTCCCTTCCACTCTTAATCTAGACAAATCATCTTTTCCCTTATACCATTTTCACCTGTTTTCATTTGTTAACTTTTTAGTGATTGGCTAGTAGCTTTTAAGCGTCTGTACGCTCTCGGCCTAGCCTTCTGAAATTTCCTACCATCTCTTTTTCTGCTTACCAGAGTCAAGTTCCAAGTTTTGCTATTCAGAATCTTTTCCCAGTCAAGTTTTCAAGGAAAGTTCTATTCAGTGCAGCTTATTCGCTATTATATTCGTTTTTACTGAAAGGGCTTGCAACTGAGTAACAAAGGTAGTCGCCTCTCTCCTGTAGTGTTCCCATAGTACTTGCAACTCACAAAGCCTTTTTCTTGGAATTTCGTCTGAGCCATACTGCAGTACTGTATGCCCGTGTTATATTTTATATTTTAATACCATATTTCTATTTCTCTACATTTTATACTATTTGAGATTTATTTATTGATTAATGTTTATTTTATTCTCCTATTATTAATTTTAGTATTAATATCACTTGCTGTGATATTAATGCTTTATTTCTTTATTTTGTTATTTTACCGTAGCCTTGCGTATGCTTTCATATGCATGGGTACGATTATCTCAGGTTTCGTACCTACTTTCGTGAAACTAATTACACTCATGCACCCATGCAAATTAATAATAAAAAAAAGTGTAACGATATTGCTAGGCAGGAAGTGTTTTCGGAGATGAGAAATTTTAAATCGCTAAAATGTTATGCAGATATGAAATCGGAATGGGGTATGGAAGCAAATTTATGTTCATGATATCTGGAAGAAAGATTCAGTTTGGCCTAGTGGAGACTAGGAATCTGGAGACTGAAAAACTTGAGAGAATCGGTACCTAGAGGAATATGCCTATTATGTAACGAGGTAGAGGATGCAAGACATATAATTTTAGAATGTAAGGAAACTGAGAGGTGGAGGGTAAATTTAATTGATAGTAAATTACTAAACATTAATAAAGGGGTAGCATGTAAAAAGCTATGCATAACAAAAAATTCTGGTTTATTAAAGAGAATGGGAAAATTTTTATTTGTAGTTAAAAGGAAATGGTTAGCCAAAATAGAAGAAAATAACAGTATAAATTCGAATGAAGTAGGGGATAATATATAAACATACATGGTTGTTGTATTTAAGTAATAGGTAGAAATAGTTATATAATGTTGTTTTAGTAATCAAGGGACTGAATGGTAAAACAGAAATGTAACCAAAAGTCCCTGTTTGTAATGAAGATGAAATAAACCTATTTGTATTTCTATTATAGTTTAGTTTATAGTTTCGTGAAAAGTTGGAATCGGCCGAAACTGCGTAGTGTCGTAATTCAACATTTCGCGCTTAACCTAATTTCGTCGTGTAAACTAGCCTTATAATAGTAATTTGATATTTTACGCATATTTATCTTGTTCGCATTTCGTAAAATGAAGTGGGGAATTGAGGAAATTGTGATTCATACATGATTCAAACGTGTATGTGGGATTTCAACAACATGAACTTCAGAAATAAGATGAAACGTGCGGTTGCATTGGAATTAAGTTTTAAAGAAAATGGGTGTAATTAGTTTCACGAAATCACTTTCATAAAGTGGTTACGAAACCTAGTGTTATCGTGTAAACTAGCCTTAAGGTACAAAGTTAATTAGCACAATGTGTCCATTAACATTCAAGCTAAGAACCAAAGAATGCCATACATACCATTATAGTAAGATAATGAATTTCAAGTGATTTCGTTAATGTGCGTTTCGGCTTCGATAGCAGTTATTGTCGATTGGTTATTTTTATGTCAGTGCAATGGATTCGATAATTGCAGTGCAGCGAGAATGAGTGTGAATGAAAACAGCAATGCAGCTATGAATCAGCTTTTATGAACATTTTTCAATGGAACTTCATGAACAGAGTATGAATTATTTATCTGAATTGTTGGTAAAATAGAGCCATATTGACAGTCCTGTGAGATTAAAATGTGGTTAACTCCGCCTTGTCAACATAAAATCTAAAACGTTAAAAATAAAATATATTTCGACCAACTTGTAGTCATCCTCAGCTACGTCGAACCAACATAATTATTGTGGTTTGGCCTACTGGTTATGTAACGTAGTGGTTGAGGTGCTGCGCTATAAACCGGAAGGTCGCGAGTTCGATTCCTGATGAGGTCGTTGACATTTTTCAATTGGTCTAATCCTTCTGTTGGCACTATGGCCCTGGGGTCGACTCAGCCTCTAACAGAAATGAGTACCAGGAGCAATCGTGGGGTAAAGGCGGTCGGTGCGTAAGGCTCACAACCTTACCACCTTCACGTGCCGAATTTTTAAAAAATCTGGGAGCCTCAACCTTCTGGAACCCTTTGGGCCTCCATGGCCTGTATAGGGATCACTTTACTTTACTTTACTTTACTTTACTGGTTATGTACCTATGCTGGCTGGCTCTTTACTAAGTTAACCTGGTTCGACGTAGCTATATTTTTATTTTTAACTTAAAGATTTTTATCACTAAGGATTCCACAAGTTGGGCGAAATATATTTTATTTTGAAAATTTAAAATTTAATTGTTGCCGCATTTTAAACATTTATCAGAAATGTGAAATCACTAAAATTGGAGGAAAGAGGGATGGCAGTGACTATACGTTTTTGAAGAGATTTGACGTTTTCAAGGTGAATGCAATAACGAAATTAATAAAGCCTGTTAGTGAAGTCAGGGTTTTTATATTTAAATATGACTTTTTCATATTATAAAATAAAATCAGGTAAACTGATGTAACAAAGTGCCAGAATGCTTTTGTTCAGTCAGTGATAATTTCAATTATAATGTGCAGAAAATAAGTTCTTTTTTAATCGATTCCCGAGTTAAGCTCCATATCGACTCATTAAGCAGGGCTTAAGGAAGAACAAAGGTCTTCCAAAGTCGTATATGAACACTCTAATGCCGGTTGTCGACCAAGAGCTAAGCTAAATTAGTTTAGCTTAGCTCACATACAGTGCGATATTTCATATGTAGTTGTGCCGACAAAACTACATATGAAATCCGGCACAACTATATATGAAATCCCTCACTGTATGTGAGCTAAGCTAAACCGGCATAAAACAGTATGTTGCCATGAGAACTAATTTTCATTTGATAAAATCTTTCTAATATATAGCCATAAAATATGCACTAAATTGGGATTTACTCCGGTACTGGACAACCGATTTGGTCCAATACCAATAGGCTTCTTCCCATGGACATTATGAATGCCTATACCAGTTTCATGAAGATCTGATAAAGCGTATTTGAGTTATCGCGCGTACAGACACAAGGACAGACAGAGAGACAACCGGACAGAAATTTCCCGTCCCCCACACAATCGCATAAAGTACCATTCTGGCTCGTAATAAAGTTGATTTTCTGGAAGATGGCTATGTTTTGTTTAGTGTAGTGCATTGGTTCACATTCCCTACCTAGAGATGGTGAAGGTATACAACACTAGCAATGGTGCACTATCACTTAGGTTCAATATTCTACTTTAACTAAAGGGTGTACCATCACTAAGAATGGTATATCTTTACTGAAACTTCCATTTTCACTATAACATAATATTAAATGGATGTGTAGATTGCTTAAACGGAAATCGAGGGTAATAATGCTGGTTGTTTGGGAGATAAAGGATACAAACAAAATTGAATTACGTGACACATATAAGTTTACTAAACCGAAATCACAACAGAAATGGAAGATATATTGTTTCCTGATGCTCACACTGCTGTGATTCCCAGGAAGTCTGCATCTTGATCGAAAAAAAAAGTAGTTGTGAATCGAGGAATAGACGGAAAGTGAGGGGAGTTATCGAAGGTACTTCTTTTAACTTACCTTTCAGAATGGAAAAAGAAATGTAAAATACGTCATTCTAAAGCGTTTTACACAAAACCCGCTCAAACATATCAACCTAAAGAATTTATGGTAATTTATGAGATTGTGTGATGGACGAGAAATATCTGTCGGTCCGTGTGTCTGTACGCGCGATAACTCGAATACGCATTATTGGATTTTCATGAATCTCGGTATACGCATTTATAACGTCCAAGGGAAGAAGCCTATTGATGTTTGACCAAATCGGTTAACTGGTACCGGAGTAATGCCCAATTTAGAACCTGATTTATGATCATATATTATACAGAATTTATCGAATGCAAATCAGTTCTCATGACAACATATTGTTTTAAAGTGTTCATGTACTAGGCCTACTTTGGAAGTTGCAATATAGTTAGCTTTGACAAATAACACTACCCACATATTCCTTCACATATGCTTATCAAACTTTAGACCTATTTTTTTCCGTAAGATCTGCTTAATGAATCAATCTAGAGCTTAACGCGGAAAGCGATAACAAAAATAACTTATTTACCTGATTTTATTTAGAGTTCATATCATAAGATTACACTTTGTGTCCGTTATCCCCAGATGCGCTGTAGTCCCTTGGCAACAATTTCTTACATCAACTTATATTTATTTATTTTTTACTTCAGCTGTGTTTATACTCCTTTTAGCTTCGAGGCTATACCAGGAATTCGGGATTTGTGTCTGTACAGTAGGGTAGGCCATGGAACTATTGCTTGTCAATTGTTTCTATTGTCGGTGTATTTAATGAAGTAATTGTCAACCGATATTAATTCTTTGCACGACGTAACTAATTAGTGGTACTTACGAATATTGTTGCCGTGGATCGTAACTTGACATTCCCGCACGCAATCTTGTTGCTATGGAAAGAAAAGAAATTTCCGTGCGGTAAAAATTACAAAAAGCACAATTACAAAAAGCACAACCTTTATGGAAGACCGGAATCAAGGCCCCCTAGTTTGTGGCGACTTGAACAGGACAAATATTCGGTTCCCATAACAACAAACACATGCGAATCACTTTCTGAAATATAACATCCATCTTCAATAGTGTACATACATAATATTTTCAGCTAATATCTCAATTAATATAAATAAATTCATATAAATAATCATCGTGAAAAAAATAGCATGCAATACTCGTGCCGCTTACGGCACTTGTATCGCAATATACTATAAATGGATATGCTACAGGATGAAATGGTGAGGATGATTCATGATATGTAAATATTTTATTTGGCATTTGCCTTTTTACGACTGGGGAAACCATGAAAAACCTATGTCAAATTGGCCGGCCACGGGATTTGAACCTGGGTCCTCCCGAATGCGAGTCCAAGACGTTACAATTGTCGAACTTGGCGACTGTATAACGCAATAGATAGTGAATACGTAGCTAACAGTACATAGCTTCAGCTTTAGGACATGACCTAAACATAACTCGAGCTTCCAATTCTCTGAAAATAAATTTACTCCTGAATTTATCGATAAAATCCAGAACCTGGAGTTACATTAGCAATGATTATTGTACTTCGGGCTCTGCACATTATAGCACGCGGCATTCTGGAGGTTGAGAACTGTAGGCTGTAACGTATCGATTGATCAGGAAATGTAGAGCTCGTACATTCCGTGGTCGCTAGGGACACCTTGACATTACATTTTTTATGTCTGTCAGCGATGTGACCTAGGTGCTGATGCCACTAAATTCTCTAGTAAAATTCTTTATTTCCATCGTGGACCGACTTCGCTGATGTTTGGACGAGGAATATGGTAATGCGGTATATATTTTTCTTTTTTCATGTTATTCACAAATAGTCCAATGTAACGAGTACCAGTAACACAGGGAAGGTATTCGAGGGGGAATTTCAAATACAGTGTGCTTCAGAAAAATACATACAAACTTTGAAGTGTCATAGAAAATCTATTTTCCGTTCTACGAGGTTAAATTTCTGGAAATGGAAAGCTTCAAGTCCAATTTGAAAAATAAATTGCTTTCTAATGAAAATGTGATTGTTCAAATGTTCAAAATGGTGGCCTTCAGCATCAATACATTTCTGAGTACGAGTCACCACTGATTCCGTACCAAAGTGCCCAATGAGATTTCTGCGCACACCGCTTGAATCTCATTCCAAAGTATGTCTAAGTTACGTTGTTTACGTTTGTACACATCTTTTACTGGGCCCCATAAGAAGAAATCCAGCGGCGTTAGGTCTGGAGAGCATACAGGAAACTCGATTGGCTTCCTGCGTCCTATCCACTGCCTTGGCAAATTTTGGTCCAGGTATGCTCGTATGTCCTTTGACAGTGCGGCGGAGCGCCATCTTGTTGGCAATAAAACCGCATAATGCACGAATGGCAGGGAATATGGAATGAGCAAGCATTGTTTGGTACTTTTCATTGTTGGATGATTATGGCACGTTTGTTGGACGATTGTTGAATCTATTATGCTGCCATCTGTTAAAGAAATATAACATTACTTTCTCCCAGAAATTTAACCTTGTAAAACGGGAAATAAATTTTCTATGACAGTTCGAAGTGTGTATACATTTTTCTGAAACACTCTGTATATTGAATATCATTTATAATGACCATTTAACGATTAATGTGTAATAAATGGTTAATGAATTAGGCCTACATTTGCTACTAGCAAATATGCTGTAATTAAATTATTTGAATTTTATAATAGAATGTGAATTGGGAAAAAATGTTTGGAGTACTCAGAGAATTAGGAATTAAATCTAGAGATAGCCTACGAGAATCATATGGAATTTATGTAAGGATGAAAAAGCAATAATAAACTGTAACAACAGTTAAGAAATAGCACATATACGGAAAGGTGTAACAAAAGGATGTTCATTATCACCAATACTGTTCAATGCATACATACAAAGAGCATTAAATGAAGTCACTGAAGAAATAGACATGGGCATAAAGATACAGGGAATTAAAATTAACATGCTCCGATTTGCAGATGACATTGCAATTTTAACGGGAAATAAAAGAAATGTAGAACTTTTTGTTGATAAATTGGAAAATACATTAAGAAATAATTATCACTTAAATATTAATAATTCGAAAACAAAAGTTTTAACTTGCAAGAAAAAAAAAAGAATTAATAAAAACACAAATTAGATAGAACGGAAAATTATTGGATGGAACTGAAAATTTCAATATCTAGGCAGCAAAATAACATCTGATGGAAGAAGTAAAAAAGAATATAGAATATTATATCAAGCAAAACTTGCCTTCATTAAGAAAAATAAATTATTCACATCCAATAATATTAGTTTAGAAATAAGAGAGAATTTGATGAAAACATATGTATGGAGCATAATGTTGTACGGATGTGAAACTTGGTTAATCCTGAAATTAGAAAGAAGAAGAATAGAAGCATTTGAAATGGTGCTTCAGAAAAATGCTGAAAATTAGCTGGATCGATAAAATTACCAATGAGAAAGTTTATGAGAGGGCAAAGGCAGAGAAAGAAATTTGGAACCAAATAAGAAAAAGAAGAATAAAACTCATAGGGCATTTACTTAGGCACCAAAGTCTTTTAAAAAAAATTATCTTGAAGGCTAGTCCAGTCAATGAAAAGTTGTAGAGGGAAATGGAAGGAACACAATTTTTGACTTTGGGACTTTGTTTGGACTAGTAAGGAGGTAAACATACTAAAAGTCCCCACTCCTAGGAGGTGAGCGGGGGGCAGGGGGCCCTTAGAAGGTCCCTTTTTTCGGTTTTTCGCTTATATCTCGGAAAGTATGGGTCCTAGCGATAAGATCTTTCTATACAAAATTAAAGATGACAAAATTCTCCACAAGGTTGATTATTTTCATTTTTTCGCTATCTACCCGAGTTTCCGAGATATCTGCGCTCAAAATTAGCTAATTTTGAAAAAAATAAAATTGCCTCGCGTTTTTCGCCTTATTTTGTTAGCTAATTCTTCGGCCCTTCGTCCTACAAAAACGTTATAAGGAAAGAAGTCTTAGAGAATTAAATTTACTTCAAGAATATATGTTAGTTTACTTTTTATCTTCAAGCGTTCAAAAGGTAGAGCAGTTTTAACTTTATGTGTAAATTCCGGGATTTTGCAGAAAAACTTAACTTTCGTATTTTCCGTTCTTCCACTGCTGAAACTCTATATAAAAACCAATATATGTGTATTATATATATTTATATGTATAAATAGTATGTATTATATATAAATGGCACATAAAGAAATTATATGTATATATAGGCTATGTATTTATAATATATTTTCAAGTATATATGGAGTTCTTCAACACTAATATTGTTTGGTGTCGTTTACTAATTTCGAACCCCGAACCTAGTGGAACCACTTTGAGAGCTCCATCATTTACCCCAGAAAAATACAATTACTATAATATATTATGGAAATTTTTGATAATACTAAAAATTTACAATTTATCGAGGATCGACGAATCTTTCTTGTTATTTAGGAGCCATAATTACCCTCTACATAGGCAATAATACTTTTATTCAATGTATATAATCTATAATGTACAGTTAATATAATATATAGGCCTATATTAACTATACATTCGCTCCGCAAAGACATTGGGGTAGGATGATTCCAGAGTCAGCAACAATTTGTACATAACTTTTTTTATTAACACATTAACTCGTAAATGTTTCTTGAAACTGTTTTACATTTACTTTACTAATATATTTACACCTTATAGTACAATTGAACAGCAATAATAATTATAAATTCCTGACTCTCTTGGAAGCGGAGGGTCCTTCTGCGTCTTGGTAACTTGGTCCTGGGTATAATTCTGCTTCGTTTTCTTCTTCATCCATTGAGAAAGGGGATACATCTTCTAGGATAACTGGCAGAGGATCGATGTCGAGTTCTTCATCCTCGTTTTCCAAGAGGGGACCCCCATTAAGACAGTTCCCCTGGCAGTTTTGGCACGCAGGGGAACACTTGAGAGATGCCTTTCTGCATCCGCATTTGGTGGTGGCACGATCCTTTGTGCACCGACAAAAAAAAAATAATAATAATATTTCATCCGGTGCAGCCTGGTGCTCACTGTGCACCGGCGTTAGAAAGTTGTTGGTTAACTCGCACCCATACATCTGAGGAGGCAGATAATGTCCCAATCACATCTCGACTTTGTGATGTGTCCTCAGAATGTTGTTTCGCTGCCCCCTCAGTTGGTGGGAGGCACGAGATGTCCGGTTAGATATTGGCTACCGATTTTACATAGGATTGGTAACGGTAAGCGTTTAGAGATTTCTCTTTATGTGGGGCCCCGTACCACCTCAAAATACACTTTTCCCCAGATTCCTCTACATCATCCTTGGTTGAGGAAGGGTCTGAGATAACTGCAGCAGTTCCCTGGATATCTGGAGACTTCAAATACAGTTTGATGTATCCCAGCTTACTCTTTCAGAAGGCTGCTGTGGTGGTATCGCTCCCAGTGAAGGCATGTAGAAATAGTATGTCTCGCAGCCCGTGGGTCTGAAGCTCCTGGGTAGAAAACAATGTAGGTTTTATGTTTCCACGCACAGGCTTGACAGAAATTATGTTCTGTTCACTAGGTGTTTTGGCCACCAACAGGACTATTAGGTCGACATCCTCACCACTGCAACAGCGGTGGTATGTGACAACTCCATAGCCATACCTACAATGAGGACATCCTCATAATTCCGTGCTTGCAGGGTTCTGACTCCATGTGCCTGTAGTGTGACTTTCAGCATGTTAATCAGCAGACTTTTGTTGTAGAAATTTGACAGGAAGTCATCCTGCTTCTCAGTTATGACTGTTTACTGATTGAAATTTATGTCGGCTGACTTGCTGAGACGGTACCGCCTTTGCTGCTCAGCGACCTTTGTACTTGAGGATGAGCTCGTGTACCCATCAAACAGTACAGTGCAACTCCTTCCACGATAGTGACTGTTCATAAAATTGACGTATCCATCACAAATGGCAGATGTCGTGGAACCTCTTTGCCAAATAACTTTGTGCAGGAGAAGTCCTCCGTCTATAACAATGTCAAAGTGTGTCACACGTACATCTTTGATAGTTGGACTGAGCTCTTTCTAGAGAACTGAATTCGTCGATTTCCGCATCCCATCCCTCATTGAAGAAGGCCAAAGGGAAAAGGGCTAATTCATATTGCAAATAAGTTTTCAAATCTTTGTCCGTTTTCTTACTTATGGATTTGCGCTGGAATAGCAAAAAAAGATCCACAGACACCCTTTCGTCGTTGATCTTGATCGATGAGCTAACAGTCGAAAGGGGGAGTGCTCGATCTTTCCGAGACAGTTTGATACTTATTTTCAAGCTTTAGAAAAAAAAGTTGTTATTCTTGAAAATTAATTTCCGATCACAAACTGTGCGAGATACCGAAAAAGTGAAAGGAATCAGTCTTGATGGAACATTTTATCAGGTTTAATTTTGTATAGAGTGGTATTAACGCTAGGATCCATAGATACAAGCAAAAAACCGAAAAAAGGGACTTTCTACGGAACCCCCTGCCCACCGCTCACCTCCTAGGAGTGGGGACTTTTAGTATGTTTAACTTCTAACTAGTCCACGCAAATTCCCAAAGTCAAAAACCGTGTTCCTTCCATTTCCATCAATTCATTCAATCACTGAATGGACTACACATAAGCATATATATTTCTTGAAAATATATATATATATATATTCATTTATGTACAACTTATATATATAGTACATACTATTTATACATATAAATACGTAATATTGGCTTTTATACAGAGTTAGAGCAGTGAAATAATTCAAAATACGAAAGTTAAGTTTTTCTGCAAAATTCCGGAATTTGCACATAAAGCTAAAATTGCTCAACTTTTGAATGGTTGAAGATAAAAAAGTAAACTGTCACATATTCTTGAAGGAAATGTAATGCTCTACAACTTCCTTCCTTATGACTTTTTCGTAGGACGAAGGGCCAAAGAGTTAGCTAACGAAATAAGGCAAAAAACGCGAGGCAATGTTATTTTTTTCAAAATTAGCTAATTTTGAGTGCAGATATCTCGGAAACTAGGCGAGATAGCGAAAAAATGAAGATAATCAACCATGTGGAGCATTTTGTCATCTTTAATTTTGTATAGAAAGTTCTTATCGCTAGGACCCTTAGTTTCCGAGATATAACCGAAAACCCGAAAAAAGGGATCTTCTAAGGGCCCCCCTGCCCCCCGCTCACCTCCTAGGAGTGGGGACTTTTAGTATGTTCACCTCCTAACTAGTCCAAACTAAGTCCCAAAATAAAAAATTGTGTTCCTTCCATTTGCCTCTACACCTCTTTTTGAGCATTCATTGACTGGTCTAGGCAAGAATAGCAAGACTACAGTACATGGAACAAATTAAGGATGACATGAGCTGTAAAATGTATGGAGAATTAAAAAGGAAGGCAGAAAGAAGATCAGAATGAAGACTGGCTGTAAACCAATCCAAGGATTGAAGACTAAAGAAGAAGAATAGAATGTGAATCTACTGTTAAAAAGCGGTTATGACATACATAGCCTATGTTTGTGTTCCTTGTAAATCAAAACGACCGCAAGCATTGTTTGATGAAACAATATGGAAGACATTTACAGTAGAGTGTGCATAAGTAGTCTGATTTAAAATCAATTTGGTAATTGGGTTGTTCCGCATTAAAGTGCTAGTTTCAATGTGGCATCTACTCCCTATAATTTTTCGAAGACGAAAACTAAAATAATTAAATCTTTAGAAAATGAATTATTACAAACGTCTCTGTGTACAGTAATGCATGAGATGTAACATTAAGGAGTATACTTGAAAACTTGACATTTTTTGTGAATTTGAAAAGAATAAAACTAGGTAAACTGATATAACGATATGCAGAAAATAAGTTATTTTTGTAATCTATCTCCGAATTAAGCTGCAGATCGAATCATTAAGCAGGACTTACGGAAGAACAGAGGTGTAAAGTTTGATACTTAACCTTAACTCAAACTCGTATACACTGATATAAGACATTATTGAAATATGTCACCATTTGACAAGAAGAACTCCACTTAATGTACGTAGGCCTAATTATTTCACAGTAATATACCTTCTGTATATAACAGTAATCAACTTGATCAACGAAATAAACATGTGAGTAGTTTGGTAATCAAATGCGATATAATATGTCATGGCTAACTGTATTGCAAATTCCAAAGCCGTATAACAACAGTGTAAAACATATATTGTCAGGATAACCGATTTGCATTCGTTAAATTCTTTATAATATATTACCATAAAATAGGCACTAAATTGGGCATTACTCCGATACCGGTCAACCGATTTGGTCCAATTTCAATAGGCTTCTTCCCATGCCCGTTATAAATGCGTATAACAAAGTTTGATGAAAATCCGATAAAGCGTATTTGAGTTATCCGCGCCTTTGTGATACACTACCATAAAAAGGTACTAAATTGGGCATTATTCCGGTACCGGCTAATCGATTTGGTCCAATATCAACAGACTTCTTCCTATGGACATTATAAATGCGTATATCAAGTTTCATGAAAATCCGATAAAGCGTATTTGAGTTATCGCACCTTTAAAATAGACACTAATTTGGGTTTTACTCCGGTACCGGTCAACCGATTGGTTCCAATATCAATTGGGTTCTTCCCATGAACATTATAAATGCGTATACCAAGTTTCATTAAAATCCGATGAAGCGTGTTTGAGTTATCGCGCGTATATACACACGGCCGGACAGACATTTTCCCGTCCCCCACACAATCTTATAAAGTACCATACTGGCACTTAATAATAATTATTAATATATCATGTTTTTCAATAACATTGTAATTATACCCTTATGATTGTGCCGGAAACTGATAAAATGTTCTGTTTCCTCACAGAAACTTTCCTTGTATTCAAAATCCTTACCCTTTGTTGGTGCATAGACATTTATAACTATGATGACACGCCACCATCCTCTTAGAATAACATAAGAAAGCCCATCATTAATAAACTCTACTTTCTTAATGGCTCAATTAATTCTCCTATGTATGAAGAACCCGGTCCCTAATTCATGGTTATCATTCCCTTTCCCATAGAAAAAGGCATACGCGTCTGTCTGTACTGAACCTTCACCCTCCCATCTAACTTCCTAACTAACTAACTAACCCGTATTTTTATAATTCTGTAGCTAATGATTTAAGCACCCCAGGCCTGTACAAGCGTCTAACATTCCACGTTCCATATCTATAGTTCCTACGATTTTAAGACTCCCTCAGTATAGTTCCTGAGGGACAATTGTGTAATTGAAAGATGAGTACTAACACGTGTAACGCTAAAATTGTCTGGTCCTGAGCTTTGAAATTGTTCTGGGTATTCCTAAAGTAGTTATTTTTATTTTATCAACGATATGTCACTATTTACGCATTTGTTAGTGGTGACTTATTTAACATAAGCATTCTATGATTTATATTATCTTGTTTAAATTCTCTAGCAAATTATTTCAACTCCATAAAATTCAGATTAGTATTCAGTCATGTGCCGCTCATAGTATCTTTAGGCACAATTATTTATGTTTATATGTATATTTCAGATACAGTTTTCGTCATCCCTTCTCGGTGAACTATTTTCTAAGCCTTGTATTTGTTTGCAGTGTTTTCCGTGGTGCAGTTTTTTCTTTCAATCTCGTTAGTTAATCTCGCTACCTAAATGATATTGGCCGCGTTCAGTGTCTGCTCGCTTCGCTCGCTTCTCGGGAGGGGGGTTCCCGCGGTCTGTATCAGGCAGTCAGTTTCGTACCCTGAAGTGTGCAAACCTACTTGTGGTCCTACTAGGCCTTCCTATCTGCAGGTATGCTAGTTTAGTTACTTTGTCAGTTCATTTCATTTCTTAATTCTTTATTTCCTGGTGGGATTTTTGTGCTCTTTAATTTATTGAATTTCTAATTTATATTATGCTTGGTTAAATTTATATTATCCACCGCTGTGGCGTAGGGGATGAGTTCGCTCCTCTCAAGCAGGGTTCAAATCCTGGTCGGGAAAAGTTACCTAGGTGGGTTTTTTCCAGGGTTTTCCTCACCTGTGAGACAAATGTCGGGTAACTTTAGGCCCTTATGGTTCCCGGATATCATCTGGCCGTCATTATCATCTTCATCCCATCCTCGCCTTGTTCGGAGTGAGTGTGTGTGCGAATGGTGTGTCTCGTCCCATGTGTTCGTGTTGTCTCGGAGGTGGCCCCGGCATTGGGCTGATCACTCATCCGGGAGGCTCTCCATATCCTTGTCTGGTCAAAAAAGTATGTATGTGATCCATAGATAATCCATCTCCGACAGGTCGCTACCCTGTAAGGCCCGGGCGGCTTGGGTCGCTTAAATGTCCCTAAAAGGAAAAGGTGAAACTAAGGTGAAGAAAGAAAGAAATATTTATATTAGCCTCCCACCATTGTTTTGTTTTTGTTTGATTTATTTCGGTTAAAGCTATTGTTTCTTTTCGATTTGCATTGGTTTCGATGACCCACCGACTAGTTAGTTACTCTTGGTGTTTTAGGCTAAATCAATGTTATCGTATTTTATGGGAGTTTTCTAATGCAATTAGGTCAACATACCTAAACTCAGCAATTGTGCTTATATCGGACAAGTCATAGTCCAATTGTTATTGTATTCAGAGTTTAAATCAATTGTTATAAATGTACTTTTTATCCGAGTTATGCGTTGAATAATGACACATTATTATAAATATCCTCGTCACCTCAAGGAGTTAATTTATGGGTTAAAACTGGTACAGCCAGTAAAGTTTAAATAGCAGGATGGTAGGTTATGAGATTGTGTGGGGGACGGGAAAATGTCTGTCGGTCTGTCTGTTCGTTTGTCTGTACGCGCGATAACCCAAATACGCTTTATCGGATTTTCATGAAATTTGGTATATGCATTTATAACGTCCACGGGAAGAAACCAATTTTTACTGGACCAAATCGGTTGACCGGTACCGGAGTAATGCCCAATTTAGTGTATATTAGAAAGAATTTATCAAATGCAAATCAGTTATCATGACAGCGTATTGTTTAGGACAGGTATGGGCAACCTTTGGAAAGATGCGGGCTAAACTTTACAATATCTATGAAGTCGCGGGCCGTAGATAATAGGTAGTTGTGACAAAATAATCATGATACGATTTTTTATATTTATAAAGTATAATGTTAAAAGATACATGAATGAGAACAATATCAAAACTGATTAGGCATTTACTTACAATCAGCAGAAATTAATGAGAAGCTTGAGCTTCAACTTGAGAAACAAGATAATCAATGTTGGCATCAATCCCACTAATACACAAGCGCAGAGTGTTTTCCAAATTTTCATCTGTAAGTCTGGTTCGATACTTTGATTTAGGCCTATTGCAGCATTTTTCTAGCGCTGACCGGAAGGAACACCCTCGTAGTTCAGGCTTTTGTTTCCCCCCTCTCACTCTCTAGTTAGCGAGAACCGAAAATATTTACTCTTTCGAGCGCGATTTTAAAATGTTCCGCGGGCCGGATCTAAAGTCAGGGCGGGCCACATCCGGCCCGCGGGCCGGGCGTTGCCCATATATGGTTTAGGGTAATAGGGAAATGTAGAAGCGTGTCACAAAAGATTGGCGGCCATATTGATTACGTCATCAAAACCGCTAGAGACCAGGAAAATTTGTGTCCCGGGCTTTTTAGACTCGTCTAACCATGTACTATCTGAATCCAAAGTGGCACATTGGTTGCCGGTTGTGAAGTTTTTTCCAGCTAATTCACCCCCACTAAAGTGTACGTCTTATGAAGTTGCAATGCAGTTAGCTATCACAAATAACTCTACCCACATATCCCTTCACATACCTTTGTTTTTCCGTAAGCCCTGCTTAATTAATGAATCTGGAGCTTAACTCGGAAATCAATTTAAAAATAACTTATTTTCTGCATATCATAATTGAAATTATCATTGATTAAAAAAAGCATTCTGAGCACTTTGTTATATCAGTTTACCTGGTTTTATAAAAACTTTACATACCGAAGAGAAAGAATTTATATCGCTCATGCACATGTTCTCAAATTTAATTTACTAGTATGCTCTTAGAGCCTCGGCAATTTGCCTTCCCGCTTGTTATTGAGGAAAATTAAGGCTTCCCGCTTGTTATTGAGGAAAATTAAGGCTCTCTTCCACTACTCACCGATTGGCGCTGACGCCCGGCCCTAGCACATCATCGAGTAGCAGTTGTGTAGCTGTTTTTTTAACGGTAGTTAATTTTTGTATTATTATTATTTACAATACAAGTTTACATGACCAATGTTGCAGTTCATTCATGTCTGTGAACTATGAGACGCTTTGTGATGAGTTTTAATCATTATATCAACACACGTGGATTTTGTACTGATCAGGGAACATCAACCAGGTCCAGCTGTTTAATAACCAACGGGAGACGGTGTCTGCCCAGACGTCGTAAGTCTGCACGCGCACGATATAATTATCTCTGTAGGCCTTCTGTCGTTGGACGTTCTTCTCCTGTCATATAAAACAAGTATCCCATTGCTAGCCACGTTTGTGCAAAGACATTTTGTTTCTTTGAGATTTGCAAATTTAGGATGGCACGACTTATGTCATTAATATTTTCTTAAGGTGCCAATTTGGACATCTGCGCATAGATCCACCTCCATACTGGTTTGGATGGCGGACAGCTAGTAAGCCGATGATGTAGGGTGTCGACGCGTCCGCACGATTTACAAAATGGGGAGGACACGACATTGTGGCGGAATGTCTTGTCCTCTGTGGCAATTATGCCATTCAGTACAGCATATGCACTCGCTTTCCAGTCGGTCGAAATATGATTCGTAGAAAACGTTTTCCAAATAGTTGACCAGTCCATGTTCGGGTATTTGAGAACGATATTAGGAGGATTTTTGTTTTGCTGGAGAATATAGTCATACAGCGATTTGGCAGTGGGGGCACTCACTGGAGCACCGAAACGGTTGACCATGTCTGTGAGTGTTTGAAGGTAGTTAGTACACTATGTCCATGATTGGTACAAGCGCTGGTAATGGCGTTCCAGAAATGGATGTCCTGTTCGTCCCCGACACCACATCGTGCTGCAATGATTGTTTTCAAGATCATGCTCTGGCACTTCGCAGCAACAGCTATGAGGCCAAGACCCCCTTCTGTCGTTTTTAGTCGGAGTTGATCTCTGGAAATACGATAGAAATATCCTCTCCACAAACGATATCCTATAGCCAATTCTATTCTCTGCGAATAGGATGAAGGCATCGGAAGAATGTGTGCTGCTTACCATATTTTGGACAGTGCGAAATGATTGATGTGCCATACTTTTTGGATGATGTTTAGTTTTCTGGTGAGCTGCCGCGATAATATTGCTCTGATGGCATTGATCATCATTAACCAGTTAGTGTGTATCATCTGCTGAAAAGATGGACTGTAAATAATTTCTAGAATTTTAACTTCATACTTGATAGGTACAGGTAAGACAGCCTGTGTCGTGTCCCACGACCCTAAAGGAAGCAGTGAGGATTTGGCGATGTTCAGTTTTGCATTGGATGCAGCTTCATACATGGAAATGAGCGGAAGAAGGGCATGAAGGTGTCCCGGCGTTCTCAACAGTACGGTGACGTCATCAGCATAGGCTCGAACTCTAAACAGGGAATGGGGATTGACAGCGGGTTCAACTGTTTTGTCGGATAACCGGATAAAAGGTTCCAGGCAGAGAGCAAAGAGAACCATCGACAACGGACGGCCTTGTCTTACAGATTTTCTGATTGGTACTGGAGTTGTGAAGTATCCATTGATTTGAATGCGGGAGCAGGAATCATTGTATAAGAGCCCTATTGTGTTTAAGATTGTCTGGGGAAACCCCATTTTACGTTGAACTGTAGCTGTGACTCACACGATCGAATGCCTTTTCGAAATCTAGATTCAGTAGTGCAGCAGACTCTTCTGCATGCAAATTGAAATGTATTATGGTATCTCTAATAGCCGTAAGAGAGTCAACAATACTTCTTCCTGGGATGACACACGTTTGACCCGTCTCGAAGAGAGTTGGCAGCATTGGTCTCAGTCGGTTTACTGAGGATCTTCATGAAGAGTTTGTAGTCTGTATTAAGTAAGGTTAAGGGTCGGTAATCGCGCAGTGCTCGAGGTTTATGTTTCTTAGGAATGAGAATTATAACGCCTTCCGTGAATCGTGGAAAAGCTTGTGATGACTCGAGCAGGCAATTCATAAGGTGTAAAAGTTCATCCTTAACTAAATGCCAAAAACGGCTGTAGAATACATATGTAATGCCATCCGCTCCAGGGCAGGATTTGGAACTAGCTGACTTGACTGGTTCTTCGAGTTCTGGCATTGTGACGGGTGCTGCTAAGTCTGTTTGCTGATCAAGGCTCAAGTGTCTGTCTATTGCTTGTAAGAGTCGAGTCTGTGCCGCTTCATCAATAGGTTCTTCACTGTGAACGCAAGTGAAGAAACGTTCGGCTTCATTTAAACATTGCCGAGATTGTAGTCGTAGTCTCACAATTATCTGTTGTAAGACCACTGATGTATCTTGACTCACCCTTTATCTTCTCTTTTGCTACATGGTAAAGAGAAACCCTTTCTTCTGCCACTGTGGAGGAAATGCGAGAGCGTATCATGCAGCCTGCTAGAATAGATTCCTGGACATTTTGGATTTTCTTTTTGACAGCATTCATACGTGATGTGACGTCACGTCCCAAACTCTGTTCTTGAAAGAGATCTTGTAATGTGGCATAGTAGAATTGTAGAGTACAGTGCCTCTGTCGAGCTTGTTCTCTGCCGTGTCTTTTAAAATATATCTGTATACCAGGTTCGAAAATATCAGTCCATTTTCTAATAAATGAAACAGGAGATCTAGCGGCTTTTCGTTTCAGTTGATCCCATATGAGTGCAAAATCGTACGTGACTTTATCGATATTGAAAAGACTATTGTTCAGCTTCCAGTAGCTGGCCCCATATAGTGGTATACTGGTTTCAATATGCCTGGTGATGAGTAAACAATGGTGGTAACTGAAAACAGCCGGAACCACGCGTGCACCTGTTATTTCATGCTTATACTGGCTATTTACGTAAAACCTGTCAAGCCTGGAGGCAGAGTTGTTCCTATGAAATGTGTATTGCACATTATTCCCATGAACAATCTCCCAGCCGTCATTCAGATGGAGGTCTTGACAAAGCCTTCCCACGGCAACTCTGTTAGTACACAGAACTTTGCTTACCAAGAAAAAAGGAAAATAAAGAAAAATCTTTGGAATATGTGAATCAGGTTGTTAAAACAAAATAGACAATTAAACTAATTCCAAAGTTAAAGAAAATAAGAGGCGAAAACATTGTCAGCCCAGATTATGAATATTTCAATTTATGTAAACAAACTATTCAAGATTATTATATATTCTTATTTGTACATATATACACATATTTATATGGTTTATTGAATAACTTGAACACTATACAAAATGACAACAAATATCAACAGTTGATACTTGACTGTTTGATGTTATTATTCACGTACTTGTGTACTTTATTACTTTATGGTTGACCTACTGACCTAGTCCTCAGAGGCAGGTGACAGGTGCAGACTTCAACTTTATAAGTTTATATACAAAGGTATAACTCGATCGGTAAGACCTGAGCCAAACACGCGCAGATAGCTTATCGTCCGCCGGTAGCAATGGAATAAAGGCAGAATTGAATGCATAAACTGTACTATTCATTCCGAACTATGCGGTTCATAATAGCCCGTAACTATTGAAAACAAAAATAAAGTGAATAAAGTATTTGCTTTTTAGTTATGAAATATTATTTAAGTAATGGTGTGTAACTCACAGAATATCGCTGTTGGACCTTCAGAATTGAATGCTATGAGGCTATCTAAGATGTTTTTACACGGCCTGTACAGTATGAACTAACAAAGAACATCACGTGCTATGAAGGTCAGGCAGGTCTAGATTACGTCATCGTAGACTACTGCGCAGCCGTTTGTTTGGCTCAGGTCTTACCGATCGAGTTATATGTTATATCTACCTGGTAAGATATAGGCACTATGACCAAGAGATAAGTTAGCAGCTAACATGGCTGCTTAGCTTGAAAAGTGGAACTTGCGTGATTCGCCCAAAATTCCTAAAGGGTTTATATACGCAGAATTACAACATATGTGTTCCAAAATTGTAATGACCTGGGCAATATATTATTTATAGACAACAAGAGAGCCCGGCATAGGTGCAAAAGCTCGAAATATTATGAATACAGATGTTACTATAATGCTCAAAGATGAAAGCCGATTGGCTGAAGAGAAAATCTGAAATAGGAATCCTGTCTTTGACCAAAGATTCCGAATACCATATTTGCCGTAGTATATGTTTGTAAATAATCCGAGCTGTAGACCTTCAGGCTTAAACATGTTACCTACTGTGTATGTGTTACATGGTGGAATATGTGTGGGTTACAAAACAAACAAACAAAAAAAAAACAAAAACAAAAAACAAACAAACAAACAAAAACAAAAAAACGGGTGCGTGGAACGCCACGCGACAGAAGTGGAACTTATTTGGCAACGTTGAGAGTGAAATAGAGGAATACGTATAATTATATCGAATTAATTAACTTTTTCGCCATTTTAAATCGAATACGTATAAAACAATAACACAGTTGTGATGAACTAATACCCAAACTGTTACTTATCGTAGCCACTGTGTTTGTTTACATGAACGGGACGCTTTGGTTAAGTTTCCGAGAACGTTAGTGACGTGTAAACGAAGCTCACGCAACGGGTAGAGCCATTCTATACTGGTGAAGGGCTCGAAGCAGTAATAACCCCCCACTCAATGCCTGATACCTTTCCCCGCGCGCTTCCGTGGCCCCACTCTTTTGATAAAAACTCTATGCTTCCTACTTACCCCCACTACTTTCGTGACGATTTTGTTCATAACGCTAGAGCGTAACGCAACTTTGGGTTAGCTCTCGATTTACTCCTAGTTTCACTTCAAAAAATCGTGGCAGGAAACTATAATCTTGAGGTTAAGAATACTTAACTTAAAGCGTTCGTTGGGCCATCATGCCCGTTGCTCTAGGCTTTGGTGTCCTTGTGACGCGATGTCAGTGTGTGTTGCAAAGGAAGCCAACACGCTCACCGTGAATGATGCGGGGTGCGTTGAGGAAACGTACAACTAGGAGTTTAAATTTTACTTGCCAAAAACATAGAATGGGAATTGTGCCTCATGCAATACATTACCTTAAAATCTATTTAAAAAAAAATAAAAAATAAATTAATTAAAAATAAAAAATGATCTTATTTATATAAAACTAGCGATTCGTGGTAGCTAAAATTCAACTAGATTCACAATGTTGGTATGATTCTTCTTTTTACATGATTTTCCATTGTGTGATGTAGTGCATCTATTACACTGGTCAACATGATTTTTGTCTCATGAGTATCAATAGTTGTACTTAATGAAGTTTTTTATCATGTTTTCAAATATGTATTCGGAATTTCTCCATCACCCACAGTTTTTTTTTTTAATTTCAATTTCATTTAATGGATTTAAATATATTTTTTTAATAAACGGCCATTTGTCCATTGTAAAATAAAAACTCCTAGAGCATTGTAAATGTGATGGAACCAAATGAGCTAACTCAAATGGTACCGTTGCTACTGTTGTGCAAGTTCAGACTGTACAGACAGGCACAAACATGATCATGCATGCATTCATTACAACGATGTCAGTTGTGAGAGAGCAGTGAACCAGTAAACACGTAATTGTGAGTGCATTGTGTCTGGATTATTGTATATTGTATATTACATATTTACAAATTTATTTCTTTTAATTTGTTACAAAATGCCTAGAGCTTGTTTAAATCATCCTAACAACTTTTGTAATATATGTGGTGAAGTGACGCTCAAGTCCCAAAGACGAAACCTTGCTCCAGTAGTAAAAGTGTGTTATGAACTTTATTTTGGGTGTAAAGTGGGGGACCAAACAAGGACCTGGGCCCCACATATCTGTTGTTTATCGTGTAGTAGGCTTCTCACTGCATGGAAGAATGGCACACACCACATGCCATTTGCTATCCCTATGATTTGGAGGGAACCCAAAGATCACTCACTCCTCTGACTGTTATTTCTGCTTAACAAACATTAAAGGGATTACGTAAAAATCAAAACATACAGTGTTGTACCCTGACTTGCAATCTGCAATGAGACCAGTTCCACACAGCGAAGAATTGCCCATACCAAAGCCTCCAGAACATGTGACATTAGATGAAGAGAGCTCAGATTCCGATGGAAGTAAGGAAGAAGAAGAAACAGATTTTGGTGATACAACTTTTGAACAAAGCTGTTCATCTGAGCCTCATTTATTGACTCAAGAAGATCTTAACGATCTCATACGAGATTTAAAATTATCCAAAAACCAGTCTGAAATGCTTGGTTCCCGGCTAAAAGGATGGAATCTTCTTCAAAAGAATACAAAGATATGTACTTATCGTAGTCGTCATTCTCAATATAAAGGCTATTTTTCTGAAGAAAATGGCTTAGTGTTTTGTAATGACATTTCTTCTCTTATGGAGACATTTGGTATTGAACATAACTCAACAGAATGGCGCTTGTTCATTGATTCCTCCAAAGCAAGTTTAAAAGCAGTGCTTTTGCATAATGGAAATAAATTCCCATCAATACCGGTGGCTCACTCTGCTAGTATGAAAGAAACATATGAAAACTTTCAATTTATATTGGCAAAGCTTCAATATGCAGTGTATGAATGGAATATTTGTGGTTATTTGAAGGTAATTGCACTTATTCTTGGTCTGCAGCTTGGTTACACAAAGTACTGTTGCTTTTTGTGTCTTTGGGATAGTAGGGACAGAAAAAACCATTACATCAGAAAAGAATGGCCTAAACGCGAATCATTCATTCCTAGACAGAAAAATGAAAAACATGACGCATTGTGTAATCCTAAAAATGTGTATCTACCTCCCTTACATATCAAACTAGGATTGATGAAGAATTTCGTGAAAGCCATGGGCAATACTCCTGGTTTCATGTACTTAAAACAGAAGTTTCCTAAAATTAGTGAAGCAAAAATTAAAGAAGGGATATTTGTGGGTCCACAAATACGGTCACTAATGCATGATGAGAAGTTTGAGGAACTATTGAATCCACTGGAGAAAGCAGCTTGGCAAGCATTCAAAAAAGTAACTCACAGTTTTTTGGGAAATCGAAAGGCGGAAAATTACCGTGATATTGTCAATGATCTTATAGCATCTTATAAAAATTTGGGCTGTAAAATGACCTTAAAAATTCACTTCCTGCACTCGCACCTAGATTTCTTCCTGGAAAATCTTGGCGCAGTGAGCGATGAGCATGGGGAACGCTTTCATCAGGAGATTTCAGCTATAGAAAAGAGATATCAAGGCAAATGGAATCCTAATATGCTGGCCAATTATTGTTGGACCATCAAGAGGGATGCTCCACATGCGAAATATAGCAGAAAATCGTCATTTCTTACTTTCTAGGCGAGTCCGAATGTTCGGATATTGTGTATTTAAGAATGTAGAAAATATTAAAGTGTTTGAAATTATAAATGCCTGTCTCTCGGAAACCTTGCGTGATGGAGAAAAACCGATATCATATTTGAATTCAGGAGAAAAAATGCTATCAGATTCACATATTTTTCTTTCTGAGACAAAAAAAAGTTTCTTTTTTGTTGCCCAGTGTTATTAATACTTAGTACTTAGACACAATTAAGTATAGCCTAATATATTTTGTTGGTATTGAATATTTTATTGAAATTACATTTATAAACTTGTGTAAAAATTTAATTCATAGTGGCTATAATAGTAATATTATTTCTCTATATAAACTTGTTTTTGGACTGAAATTAGTTCACATCAGCGCAATGCTTAGAATAGCCCACGTAGTTAATACAGCTGTGCTGCTTCTTAACCTTAATTCATTTACACTCGTCTACAATGATAAAAAAACTTTAAATATTTGAAGATTACACAAAAATGCACTGGAAATAATATTAATTATGTAAGTGTAGGCCTACGATTCGCCGACATGTTGGTTAAAGGTTTAAAGCAGCCGTATAGTACAAGGGCCGTCCACAAAGTAAGTTTCCCTAGGACCGTTTACATAAATAAAACAAAATCCATGAAAATATTTATTGCAACGGATATAGCAAGTGTTCAGCTATTTCTAAACATATTTGCCACAGGAATTGAGGCATTTGTCATACCGTGGGACGAACTTTTGAACACTTGTGTCGAAGAAGTCTGCCGCCTTGGGTTTGAACCACTGTATGATAACAATTTCCGCTTCTCTGTCGTCCTCTGTCATTTATTGAGGTATAGGAAAAGATGGAAATCACTGGAAGCGAGGTCCGGGCTGCAGGGTGGATGTTGAAACATCTCCTACCCGAACTTTTGCAGGAGACTTGCAGGGAGGTGTTTAAGCCTCCACCCTAAAGCTCGGACCGCGAACCCAGAGATTTTGATCTTTTCCTACCCCTCGAGAAATGATCGTGAATGACAGAGAATGCTAGAGATTGACAGAGAAACGGATAAGGTTATCACACAATGGTTCAAATCCCAGGCGGCAGACTTTTCCGATACAAGTGTTCAAAAGTTGGTCCCACGGCATGACAAATATCTCAATTCCTGTGGCGAATATGTTGAAAATAGCTGAATACTTGCTATACCCTTGCAATAAATATTTCCATGGAATTTTGTTTTGTTTCTGTAAACGGCTACAGGGAAACTTACTTTGTGGACGCGCCTCATATATTAATGAATTAAATTCAATCTGAAAACAATCTGTCAGGAAAGAAATTAGGTCTACTTCAGTACTTGCACATAAGTGACCTACGTGCTTAGGGTCGCCTCTCCCCCGTTCATGGAGTTCCATATAATACTGCACAAAAGTGAGGAGAGTTTAAATATTGACAAATACTCACATTAAAATATAATGCAGATATCCGTAGCCGTACATTTCAATAGAATGCACAATATTATATCAACAGCAACAGCGTTTAATTATTCAACGACTAGATGTTTGTTAATTCTTTTATTAATATTTATTCACACTAACATCGTTATATGAAGCAATCAAGGCAGGCTTATCAATACCAAAGCGATCGACAATTTGATACGTTATGTTTAGAAAAGAGTGGGCCATATGTTATGCCCAATGTAATAAGTATTAGTTCATGTTTATATGCTGTCAAGTGGACAAATAATTAAGTTTATGTAAAGTACCAGCTGGGTATTTTTCAATTGGCCTAATCCTTCTGGTGGCACTATAACCCTGGGGTCCACTCAGCCTCTAACAGAATGAGTACCAGGAGCAATCCTGGGGGTAAAGGTGTTCGGTGCTTAAGGCTGACAACTATACCACAATCATGTTCCGAATGTTTAAAATCTGGGAGCCTCAACCTCCTGGAACCCTAAGGGCCTCCACGGCCTATATAGGGTTCACTTTGCTTTTTGTTTTTACCGGCTGGATAGAACTTCTACCGGCTGGATAGAACTTCTACCGGCTGAAAATGAAAGCATGCTCTTTAATAAGTAATTTCGTCATTATTTCTACTGACAAAAACTGATACATCTGAGCTTGTCTTGTTTAACGAATACTAGTGCTCGTGGCGGCTCGGCCGCTGATTGGCTGTCCTCTATAGCCAATCAAAATGCTTCGGGACCCGGACATCGTACTTTATATATTAGACTCGCTTCGCTCATTGGGGGCTCCGCCCCCAAACCCCCACTGAGGTTCTTGGGTAAGGATTTTGGAATTTTCCTGTGGTTTACAGCCTAAAAGCTAGATGTGTACCTAATTTAAAGTTTCTAGCTCATCTGGAAGTGGGAAAACATTAATGTCAGTGAATGAGCCCTTCTTCGGGGGTTTTTAGGGCTACAAATAAAAAAAAAATACTTTTTGGAATATTCCTGTGATTTACAGCCTAAAAGCTATAGGTGTGCCAAATTTCAAGTTTGTAGCTCATCTGGAAGTGGACAAACATTAATGTTAGTGAGGGGGGCCTTTATCAGAGATTTTTAGGGCGAAAAATTAAAAAAAAATACTTTTAGAATTTTCCTGTGGTTTACAGTGTAAAAGCTATATGTATACCAAATTCCAAGTTTCTAGCTCATCTGGAAGTGGGTAAACATTAATGTCAGTGAGTGAGTGAGTGAGTGAGAGAGTCAGCCGTGTGGCTTTATATTATAGGGATATAGGTTAAAAATAATATTAATTAAAAGAGAGTCGATCGCTAATCGACTTACAATATGCTTGTCGTTAGATTCCATGGGTATTAGATTACATTATGGAAAAAAAGTGGTTTCACAAATTCTTAGATTTCTACTTGAAATCTAACCACTCCCGTTGAATGACTTGTGTTTTTCTCCATAATTCGCAGGAACATCAAAGGCAGGCAGTTACATTCTTTAATACTTTTTAAATACATTAAATATTCAGTTTTATTTAAGGTTTTCTGGGGCCCCCTGAAAGATCGAGCCCACTTCTACCGCGGCGTCTGCATGGGTCTTATCGCAGCCACCGCTTTGCTGTTAAATCTCAGTCATTCACAAGGAGTCCCCCTATCTACTCCCACTCTCTAGAAGAAAGAAATAGGATATCTTAGAACCAAGACTAACTCGTAGTGATTTTTCTCAATACGCCAACTGACTTGATCTTTTATCGTTGGTCATTGTGCCCATACGCTTCTTAATGCTAGTTTTAGAAACGAATAAAGAAGTTGTCGTTAGAGACTTATGACCTGTAGGTCAGCTATTTCCATGAATTCCGAATTTCTCGTGGGTTACTCACACATTAAGAAGAGAGGGGTTCATTCTATTTTCCGACAACCCTAAATTCAAACCATAGGTTAGCAATTGAGACGTACAAAGTGACAGTGGGCTATGCTACATTCAAAAAGATATTACGTCTGATGAGAAACACATAACTTACTGAACCTTTAATACAGGGTGTAAAAAAATTCCGTACACAAACTTGGAGGGTTTGTAGAGGAGATAAAATGAAACTCTTTTTTTATGTGACAAAGATCTGACAGGTTCTCCGTTTCCCCGCTAGGGGTCCTCAAAGGGTTTGACAGTGGATGGTGTGACTGTATTCAACCTGCCGTGTGATGAATGTTTTACAGATTTTGTTGAAAATGTCGTCCGTTTACATTAATGGACAGCTGGCATCTGCGTGCAAATGATTGTCTCACACGTTCAAAACAACCAAGTGTCTCACGAATAATTGCTGCAGCTTCAGCCACACGGACAGCCAGCTCTTTGGGAGTATCTAATGGTGTTTCGTACACCAAACACTTCATCTCCCCCACAAAAAGAAATCCATAGAACTGAGATCAGTAGAACGTGGTGGCCACTGTATTGGCCCACCCCTCCCAACGGAGAACCTGTCAGATACTTGTCACATAAAAAAATAGTTTCATTTCATCTCCTCTACAAATCCTCTAAGTTTGTATACGGAATTTTTTTACACACTATAAATTCCAGCACAGAGTACATGGCTATTGCTATTACACTAGTGCACATTCAGTTGTCTCAACCTCATTGAAAATCACGTTATTCGCGAGAAAAAAATTAAAACCTAAGATAGATACAGTATATGCATATGCATTCATGCATCACAGATTATTGTCTCTATTGGACATTACATGATAATATTATAGGAGAAAGTTCCTCTGACAACGGGACTTGAACCCAGGACCTTTGGCTATCCGTGTCAATGCTCTTATCAACTGAGCTACGCCAAAGTTATATTTACAGCGCCAGATAGAACCTCTCTCCTATGACTGCCCTTAATGGTCTAGCTCACTAACAGACAAGTTATGTCATATGCAGTACTGTGAGGCACACTAATTAGTGATTTTTGTGACCGGGCCTCCACTGTTATTGTATAGTAACATTCAAGATAGATATAGGCCTATGTATATGCATTCATATCTGGCGCTGTGAATTGAACTCTGGCGTAGCTCAGTTGGTAAGAGCATTGGCACGGATAGCCAAAGGTCCTGGGTTCAAGTCCCAGTGTCAGAGGAATTTTTCTCCTATAATATTATCTTTAAAACCTAAGTTTGTGTATAAATCGAATAGATTGTAACTACCCTTCAGAGATTTTATGGGGAAGATGTTTCAAATAAAAGGTTTAGGTCTTAGTTTTATTATATAAGCACCTCGTTTGCAAAATAAAATTGTTAAAGCCAGTTTCGAAAAAGTCGCGAAAAATCAAGTTTTCTTAATGAAAAGTGGCATTAAGAGTAACAGAAATTCGTCTTCAGCCTTCATGTTACATTCCCAGAAGACATATATCCCAAAAATAATTTTTTTTTTGTATTTGTCGACCTATTGAGCATAAATACAGAGAACTGTTTTCGAAAATAGCATTTTTGGATTGAGGGTATTTAAAACAACATGTAGCCTATTACGTTGAAAACGCGGCATTGAATTTCCGAATAGAACACAAAACTTACATATGGTAAGGGTAGAGGGACAAATGATAATTACAGTATTAAGTCCGATTATGTGATATATATTACAGCCTGCAATAAAACTTGTCACTGTCAATATTATACATTATTTTTCTTCCGTATCAGCATTCACAAATTGACAATTTCTGCTGCGCTACAGTGAGCTATGCCACATGTCATATCCCACAGGACATTACTGCATGCCTGTTTGTGGTCAGGTGATACAGTGTTCGTACTTAGCGGATACGGAAAATGTTATAGTTTCAAGCAGATACGAGAAATGAATAAATCTGGAATATGTGGGTAGGAAAAAAAAACTTTACACCGACCTCCGATACTTAATTACATTACTATGTAATGCAAAGCCTCGTGATTCATATTGACGAGCTACTTGATAGGGAAGTAGGGGCTCCGGTCATGGAAACCACCATTAACGGCCGTAGGTGTCGGCATGCTGACCACATGCCCCCAATCCTGCCATCTGCCTATAGGTAGATGACGCAGCGGTCGGGTGGTAGGCCTTGTCCCTTCGGGGATGTCGCGCCACATAGTTTAGGAGTATGTAATGCAAAGTAGTTCAAAATGTTTTACTTTTTAACTAAACCACACAGAATAGTCCATATATATGTATGTATATATATGTATGTATATATATTTGTATGTATATATATATGTATATGTATGTATATATTATGTAAATATATATGTGTTTATATATATGTATATATATAAGTTATATATATCTTTTTCAATTCAAGAGCTGTGAAATTTATAATTATGTGATATCACACGAAAAATGTCACTATTAAATGTTAAATATTTCTTCTCGACGTGATGTTTTAATATTTATACTGATTTACGTGAAATAATTATTCCGAAATTGTTTCAAGTAAAACGAAAATTTGGACATAGTGACTGATAAGGTACTTATCTGAATATCTGGTTAAAATTTCTTAATGATTGCTTAGAAATTGATATTTTTTTTTTAGTTTTCATTATAGGCTTGCCTTAAAGGAGAGCTGAACTAATTTTAGTAAGAATAAAATATGAACAATTCTGAGCACTTTGCTGTAGACTGCTACGACTCCCGTTTTCATTCTGAAAGCACCTTTGTGTTTAAAGCTCATTTCGCGGTGATGTCAAAGAGCTAGATCGAGTAGCGCCACGCTACTCTTTGCATTAGTTATTAGTCTCGCGTTACATTTAATTACTACTGTTATTTCGTGGTTGTGTTTTTTATTAGTGGTCTGTGTGGTGTAAAATCTAGAAAGCCTGCATGCAGTGCTTACAGTTGTGCAAATAATTCCGGCGTAAACAGAAATGTTGGTTATTACTCATTCCCTGATAGACATAGCGAATCGACATCTGTACAGCAAATGAGTTACTGAGCTGAAAAGCACGAACTTTGTGTCTGGGGGTGGCGATGATCATGTACTAATATGCTAGAGCACTGTAAAAATTGCATTACAATTACGCTTCGCCTATTCTCTTGGAGTAGGAGCCTTTATGAAATCAAACGTACGAAAATATATTTTGTAGCTCTCTCTCCGGAATAATTAGAAACTACAGTGTTGAATGCTGATTTGGATTCAGCCGCTACGGTTTTATTCAGAGAGAACGCACGTTGCTGTGAAACTTCAACTGCGCATGCTCTGTTGGGATCTGCTCCTTACTAGGTGTGATTGTGCTATGATTCATGTAGCCAAGTGAGTCGAGCATTGGTTGCAGCTTGCAGGATGATGTGGTGTGCGGTGGATTTTTATTGTGCCTGAAAGTGCGCATATTGTATTGTGTAAGCAACATTGCCAATTCTGTACATTATCTCTTAAGACCCTTTTCAAGTAGACCTTCGGAGGAGAAAGTGAGAGTTAAATGGGTTAGGTAGACCTACTTCAAATTTAAATCGAAGTTATAAGGTTGCGGTGAAACTGTGTGAAAACAGAACGGGTGTATTGTTCGGAATGCACCTCTTTGCTTTCTATATTTGTCATTAAGTGCCAAAATGGTACTTTATGAGATTGTGTGGTGAACGGGAAAATGTCTGTCCGTCTGTCTGCTAAGTAGCAAGCCACGTATGCACCGTTTCGTTCAGTTCTTGGTCTATGGTGAATCGACGGCCCCTTAAGGCATCTTTTAGTGGGCCAAAAAGATGGAAATCTGACAGGGCGAGATTGGGACTGTATGCAGGATGCTGTAACACCTCAAAACTCAGTTTCGCAATAGTTTGAGCAGTGTGGACGGCAGTATGTGGGCGCGCATTTTCATGCAACAAAACAACTCCTTTCGACAACAGGCCTCGACGTTTGGTTCGAATTGCAGGCTTTAGGTCGATGTTCAACGTTTCACTGTAACGTGCCCTTCTCCAAGTAATGTTGCAGCATTGGCCTTTTGAGTTCCAGAAAAGTGTGAGCAACACAGCGGAGGGTTGACTCTTGAATTTCTTTTTGACTGGACATGCAGGGTGTTTCCATATCATGCTTGGGCCTTTGCTTTCAGGTTAAAAGTGATGGATCCACATTTATTCTCCAGTGACTATTCGTTTCAGAAGAGCTTCTCCTTCGTTAGCATGGCGGTCCAGTAAGTGTTGGCAGATGGACAAACGATTGTGCTTGTGCTGTTCAGTGAGCTGTTTTATGACCAGCATTGAACAGACTTTATGAAAGTCAAGATTGTTACGAATAATGTCATATACAGAATCATGGATAATTTACATATGGTTTGCCACTTCATCAATAGTCACTCTTCGGTTTGTCTGAACCATCATACAAACTTGCTCAATGTTGGCGTCACTAGTGGATGTGTTCCTGTTCTTCCTGTTCTTTCCTCGTCCTTTACAGTTCACCAACCATGTTTGAACTTTACAATCTATTCATACACGATTCGCCGTGGGAAAATATTTACCCATATTGTGCGGAAAGTCTTCGATGGACTTCGGCTCCTGGTTCACCTTCAGGCGGCAAAAACGGATCACTCTTCTTCTTTAGTGTAAACGCTGAGCAGTGTAGCCATATTTAATGTGCAACAGCGCAACACACAGTGGGGTCATAACAGTCAAACATTCCTAAAGCGGAGATAAATGAACAACATATCGACTTGCGCGAGCACAAAGCTGTAAAGTCAACCTACAAAAGATTAAACAAAACGTTCGGATACTTATTGACTTACCCCCGTATATTCTGACAGTTTGTATACGTTGAAGTAATTATTAACAATATTTGTGACAAACGGTGCGTACAATTGAAGGTGCTTTTTCTCTCTTTGACATTATTTCTTATTTTATGTTCTCCGTTGACGTGGATTAAAACATGGGTGTTAATTCCGACAGTTGTCTTTTTCGAGCACCGTAAGCATAAGTCTAATCCGATTCTTTTAAGTTGGTCTATTATTGCATACCATTCTGAAAAAAATAGGAAAGGAAGAACGCACCATCTACTACATTAATACACATTACCCTAAATTAGATTACATAGGCTCTTACATATAAAGGGAATGAAACCAAAGGGAAATAGCCATAGCCAGTTATATTTAAGTAGATCAGTATCTGTTAAGTTGATTTTATTGAAGGCCTACTACACATTTATCCTTGTGTAATCTAATTATGTCAGTTATCGTTCTTCAAAGCCGAGTTTTTATTTTGGAAATTAAATTAAAATATGAAAAGGCGTAATAGGATATTTAACTAATAAGGGGTTTGCTAAGTTATTAACACAATTTGACATAAAATAAAATAAATAATAATCCATAAAATGACTAAATGAAAGAAGTGCAGCTTTACGAAGTAAGAAGAAAGATTGATCCCCAATTTTCCAATTTGCCATGTTTGTGGGTACAGATAGTCATGCAATAGCCTATGTGTTTTATTAGGTGAGAGGGATTTTTACGTTATTGCTGGTAGTTTTATGGAAAAGAGGCTTGCTAATGCTTCAGTATGGATTGTATACTTACCCGTGGTCTCAATCATTCCAATAGCTTCAGCGCCTGGAGTAATTACCAATCAATTACTCGTAAACCATCCAAGATATGAAAGTAGCACTTGATTTATAATAGCATTTAAATATTTCACTAAAACGTTTCAGCCTGGAGATATTTTGGGTCACAAGAAGAAAAAACATGTTGGATAGTGAAATTTGCTTAACTCTCCATGAATGTTGTGATTAGCAGTATTTATAAATGAAATAAAAACAGTGTGCTCGCTTTTAAAAGGCTCTCTTTTAACCATCAGTAAGGTTGTTCTATGTAGAATATTTGTGCTCGAATTTCACAGTAATCCGACCAAGGATTAATAAAATGTTGCGAGTTCAATCGTAAGGTGTTTAAGGTAGGAGCTTGTCCCAGGATGTGCTTGGGTCGAGCATCAGCGCCAATCGGTGAGTAGTGGAGAGATCCTCGACTTTCCTCCATTACAGGAAAATTGCCAAGTCTTTGAGAGGACACTAGCGGGTTATTGTTTGAGTGAATCTATAATCTCAAAACTAAAACAATTAGGATAATTATGGTCGAATAAGAACAGTTATTTGCAACTTGCCTATGGGCAGGAATTAAGAAACTCGTATGAAAATTATGAAACACGCTTTGCTCGTTTCATACACATACTGGTATCTTAAGAAATTTCATTAGAGGCTTGTTGCGTAATGTACTAATCTTTGTGACCAGTGTTTGTTTATTGGTATTTTATGAGCAGAAGTTTTGAAACCGGGACGGGAAGGCAGTAGGTTCAGTAATTAGGCCTAATAGAGCAGAAACACGCAGTCACTCTAAGTAATGAGCACTATGAGCACTAACTGCCTCACTAGAACAACAAAGAATTATAATATATTAAAAGTAGTAATCGGGATTAGGCTATGTAACATATCGTGATATTATGTATTCTGAAAAAGCTATATATCTCAAAATAAACACGCGGATACTAAAGTGCTGGTAAGATAAGGACTGGCAATAATGTAAACACATACTGGTAATAAGTCCTATAGGCCTACTAGTTGTTCGTAAACGTAAACTGTGCTTAAGGAAGTTCAAACACCAACCAGTGTCAAAATTTTCGATTTTCGTTTACTCTCATATTAAAGAACACACCTTTCTGAACATACCCTATAATTTTTATATTTAAAATAGCTTAAAAGGCCCGGCGTCGCCCGGGTTTTTATTTGCAATTTGAAATTAACTTATGAAGGACTTTCGATTTTCAAACTCTAGGGCCTTGTGTAATATGTAGGCCTACAAAGAACTTGAAATGAGGAAGAACGACTTACCACACTCAAACTATTCCCTCAGAAAACGCTAGATATAGCTGTTTATGGCTCACAGAGGATGTCGAATGTTGCATTCCATTGCTTCTACACACCATGCCTGGGAGGGGTTGAAATAAGAAGAAAAAGAAATTCCGATTACATAAGATTGTATTGTCTTTATGGAAATTTTTATTTCTCACTCTCATGTTACCATAAACCGTTTCGGAGCTGAAATTAAAAAAAAAATCAATATCCCTTTTATACTTTCCTCCCCCCAAACCTGGGACATAATATACTGCGGGCTGAGAACTGAAAATTTTCCACCCTATTTTGTCTTCTTGTAGATGTTACGGCCTATGATAAACATCCTACAGCTATGAGTGACGTATCAGTGGATAGGATTTTTTTACCGACTTCTGATATAGCATACTCACTGGCACACGCTTAAGCTGTCCTTGCAATACGACCGATTCTACATCAAAATGTGAAGTGAGAAAATGATATTTTCCATGTCGAGGGCAGAGAATGTTATGTGACTGCTTCACATTGTGCTTTTATTTTCTTGGATTTCATTCTTCAAGAATTATTTTCTCAAATGTATTAATTATAACGATAGCATCAGAATTTGTTAAAGCCCAGTATTATGTAGTTCCCAAAGCCCTATGTGAATACTGTAAACAATACACTGTTGTCATGATAACTGAATTTCATTTCATTTTTTCAGTATAATATTTTCAGAAATTATATGAATTTTCAAGGGAAAGAGTGGTTTGTTTCAATTTTAGTGTTCACCGCGTTACTTCCCGGGCTTAACTGAGTATGTGTGCAAAATTTCGTGGAAATTTATCAAGAAATGTAGATTTGTATAGGGAACATACATACCCACATAGGCTACATACGTACCCACATACATGCATATACACTTTCGATCTGGCTTGGTTGCAAGACACACTTTTTTTTTATTTCTTTATTATTTTTTTTATGAAAACATGTGACAGCTGAACTCACAAACTGTGAATATGTCACACTTCTTCTGTCACACTTTAATTTGTTTAATTCTTTTATTATGTAAACAACTGACAGCAGAACTCTCTAACTTTGCCTCATTTCACATTTCCGACTTTCTCCGTGGATTAAAAAAAAAAAAATTCATACAAACCTTGTCCTGACAATTACGAACACAACGAAAAAAGAATTAGCCAAATAGGTCGAGCCGTTCTCAAGTGATGCGGCAACATACATTTTGGTAATTCATTTTTATTAATATAGATTAGGTCATTTAGGGCATGTACTGATATACAAATTTAAATGCCAGTATGTGTGTCAAGTGGGCGTGGGTTATATGTAAGTTGAAATGCATGTTGAATTTTCAAAGCCATTTTCCCGTAACTTAATATTTTCAACACAAAAAACATTATCTCTTAAGGTAATGATCCAAATTGCATGAAATTTTGCACACACATAGTTTTTTGTGTGTTCTAGAGGATAAACTTAAATAATCTTATGTATTTGCAACACAAGATTATTCCATTTGTGAACATGACGTGAAAAAATGAGTAACAATTTAATATTGAAATTTTAAAATCCCTGAAAATTGTATCAGGCATACCACAGTATACGTTGATGGTTTATCCTCTAAATATAGTGTCAGCTGTGAATAAAAAAAAAATTACACCAATCAGAATGGCCCTTTGCAAGAAATCATGTTTCTTAGTCCTTATCGCATGCTGAAAAATTAAAAATTTTAATTTTCTAATATCAACCTTCATATTTGTGACATAATAATTTTTGTGCGCATTTCAAGCCCCAAGTGTATACTTCCAATGTCCAAAATTTCACTTTGTTATTGCAAATAGTGTTGAAGATATTAAACTTTTACTACAATGCCTGCTCGGGCATGGTCTCTTGGTGTATGAGCCCCCTTAATGTTATGGACGTAAGAAGATCGTGAGAACAAAACTCATGGTCGGCGAGGCTGAACGAAGTTTTCGGGTGTTTCCTCACTTGCAGAGACGAACACCAGATTTTATTGATTTCACACTTGACATGGATAACGTGTAACTCGTAGGTTACTTGGATAAGAAGTGGTACTGCAAACGATAACTCGTACAAAGACAACTTGTAGCCACTACAGGAATCTCAACCGACCTTAGTCACTGTTCTAAAAATTATAGGATATACATTGTATAGGATATCAGCGGAAAATATGGAAGAATCTATTAAGATATTCAGTTCAGTATCATTTTACAGTCTTTCTATGGCTTGGTTTTATAGATATTACGATGTAAGGTTTATAAGTCAAGACTATAAACTCGAGGAAAAGGTTTCAAATTACGAATTACGAAGATTGTGTCATGTGCTTACCGTCCGTGTATTGCATAATATTTTTTAGATGATTTGTTGCTGCTTGAACGGTTGTAATAATGTTAGGACATTTATCTACAGAAGATAGGAATTTTATGCAGGTCAACTCTGTGTTACGGTCTCCGATTTCACTCGACGCACTCTTCAGATTTCATTCTTTTGTATTTGCTTTCCTTAGAAACGTATGCATAGTAGAAGTTTATTATAATTCGAAGTAATTTGTTAAGCTTTAATTAGTTGGAGAAGTAAAACTGAACGGTATTAATTCAAGCTGTAATTAAATTATAATAGAATGGTAGGAAGATCTGTTCTCCAAGTTGAAATCGAAGAGGAATTGAGATTCAATTGTTCAAATTGTACGTCAAATCGGGACAAATTAATATAGAAACCACTGCCTCAGTAGGCATGTTTAATTCTCTATAATGAACAAGTTAGAGAGGGCCTTAAAACAAATTTAACAAGTGATGTATGCTACATTAGAGGAATATCAACTTTAAAATACCGTATATTTCCGCAGATAAGACGATAGTTGTATCATGAAAAAAAGGCCCAGAAAATCCGGGGTCGTCTTATAGGAGGGACACAAAAAATTCGACTGAAATTGAAATAAAGTAAAACCATTCGTGATGTCAAGATTATAGGCCTATGATCTTGATATATTAAGATGTTAGATACCATTTTCGGGCAAATGTAATCCCTGAAATAACGCGAATTTCGTAAATATAACCACAATCGCCATAATCCGCGAAATAAAAGCTATTTTTGGCATTTTAAAAAGATTATCACATGTATCACATGGCTCATATAACTCACGCACAATGAGAATATTCAGTATGGATCTGTTTCATTGTGGTGCGACTGTGCTCAGTGACGCCATTTTGAAAAGAAAAAGATTTAGGAAGCTTTGTTCTGGTAAGGGTAGCCAACAGTCTTTTTACCTAACTGTGGTTACCTTGCCATAACTGCTACTACCCACCCTACAGATTACTACCCACCCTATGGATTATAACAGTGCGATGGTTGGCAACATTTTTGCGATCAACCAGAAAACTTCAACCAAAATGACCTTTTTGAAGTTGTTTCATAAACATAAATTCATGGACTGTTGATAGTTTGGGGGTTCGTCTTAAAGGACAGATAGGCTACACCGGATGTTCGGAAATTCATATTACAAACTTCTAGGGCTAGTAGAGGGGACTTAGTAGACAATATTTCGAATAGAAACCCATGTCCGGAAACGTACCGTTTCCATGCTATAGCCATTACAATGTGTCGGATTTGCCGGTGTTGTTTTGCCATTGGACTATTTCTTCTGCGGTCGTATGAAGAGTATGGTGTACGAGACTCCTGTAGAGACCGAGGAAGAACTGCTGGCACGAGTGATTGTCGCTGCACAAGAGATTAACGGGACACCAGGTGTAATGGAACGAGTGTACCGGAACATGGTTCGTCGGTACAATGAATGCAACGACGTTGGTGGTCGTCACATCGAGCCTCTGTTGTAGTGAGCAGTTTCGTATGGGACGCATCCAGTGCAGAATTCAGAAATAAATTTGTTTTTTCCACTTCTGACACAAGTGTTATTGTGATCAATGAAATATTTTCTGTTACTTTGGTATTGTTACCAAAAAATTTGAATTTCGTCTGTAATGAGTCAAACGTCATTTACTTCTGTACCTTACATCACACCTCATTTCACATGGTGCTCTTCTGACGTCATGTACTGCCTCTCCGGTTGCAAAACAACACCGGCAAATCCGACACATTGTAATGATTGCAGCACGGACGCGGTACGTTTCCGGACATCGGTTCCTATTCGAAATATTGTCTACTAAGTCCCCTCTACTAGCCCTAGAAGTTTGTAATATGAATTTCCGAACACCCGGTATGCTAAAACTATAAAACTTTTGACGAAAATGTATACCTCGTCTTATCTGCGGAAATATACGGTATTTACTAAGTAGTAGGCTATAACGTACAAGAAGTGCTTTTTATTGCAAATATGGAAACAAATGGTAACATAGGGACCGCGCTACATTTAAGCAGCAAGCACGTTTCACGTACCTGCGACCATCCCCTTTACAGCCTACCCAACTTTTTAATTTGCATATGGATCCTCCGTGTTTCTTATTTATTGCAGAATTTTCACCTCGCAGTAGTCCGGCCAATAAAGAGCTTGTAGACGACATGGTTGGGGACAGAAATTTTTATTGCAGGGCTGTGTTAGGAGATAAACATACTATAAGTTCCTTGATCATTTATCAGGTGAGTGGGATGCATAAGGCACGTAGAAGGTCATCTTTTTTGGTTTTTCGCTGATATGTAAAACAACGGTGGATTGTGTTTATTTTCTATGGAACTTACAGTTTACAGTCTTACAATGATGAAATTCACTGTAATGAAACAAACAAATTTACATCCTAGAAGGCAGAGTTATTATCGCTTACAAATGTATCAGAATTAGTATAAAATTAGTATACAATTAATATTGTGGCTTGATGACTGGCAGAGAGTTCGATGATTCAGTAGGTACAAGAGTGTGTGACGAATGTGCTAAGATGCTGCGTATTGGGCAGAAGTACCAGAAATGAAATTTACTGTGATGGGGACTGGGACTACCAATAACCGACACAGTTATGCTTCGTATAGGTACCCATGATGTAATTTAAGGTTTATAATAATAACAATAATAATAATGATAATAATAATGATAATAATAACCTTAACATAACGTTTTAACGCTTCATGAGAGTTTCACAAACTGTTGGCACTATCACTGAAATATTCTGTTATGAAATTCGAAATGTGTAAGTAAGACTAGTGTAGGAATTATCACTTGCTAAAAATCTTAGTGTGACTGCTTAAAGGAATTCTGTACTTAGTGTCACTTTTGCAGATTTTAGGACCTATCATTTGTAACAATATTTCAAAATCACTTGACGTCATTCAAACAACATTTTTAAATCCAACTCCATTTATCTTTAAGTCTCTCGATATATTGTCAGCATATTCCGATCACGCTGTAAAAATTTACATGAAAAAACCAACGCATTTTATTTGTATTTTCTTTAACATATAATTATAAATAAGCAGCTACTTCACACACGGACATGTTTGTAACTGAATGATGTTTAGTTTGAGTACACTTTCAAACACCTGCATAAAATGTTTGTATAATCCACAATATTTCCAGAAACAAGCAATGCATTTTAATTGTGTACGGAAATTTTCAAGGGCAACTGTTTTCAAACATTTACACATCTGTTTGTGGGCAATTTTACGCAGGTGAATGGTCTAGAACTATTCATGTACGGACATTCCTGTAAATCTAACGGCTGAAGCGTTAGAAGGCAAAGTTTGTTGAAAGGCGTTAGGTGTCTTTTTTGTAATTTCCTATTTTCGCTGGCGAATATCTCTAAAGGTATTTGGAATAAATAATGTATAGTATCAATCTTGTAGAAAATGTTATAGATTGCATTTTGAAAAGAGTAACTTTTTCGCTGCGGTTCACCGTTTTCTTAGATATATGCGAAACACCAAAAAAGGGACCTTTCTATTTGGGTATCCTGCGCCCCATTCACCTGGCAGGTTCCCGACCATGTCGTTCCCGTCATGGTCCCTTTTGAGCGTTCATTGTCTGGACTGCGGAGGGAAATTATGTTTTAAGACGACCGTTGGTATTTCGTCTGTTTGTCTATAATTTTTTTTTGTTACTCAGTCACGACCAATGGCGTTGCTCGATTTTCTTCCAATTAGGAATGAATGTTCCTTGAAGTCGTTAAATACAACGTATGTGTAAGGTTTTTTACTTTTTGATTCCGTTTCAAGATGGTGGCCGTTTTATTGGTTCCGTTTTATGTAATACTCTTCCAACGATTTTACCCAAATGGCCCCCTGAGAAACAATGTTTTCGTCACAGTTTTTATTTGTTTTATTTTTCATGACACAAAAACACAAACTTACATATAAATGTTTATCCCAATAAGCAAACGCTCGCGCTCGAGATGGTTTTGTGTCAATCAGGACGGGAAGATGTCAGTAATTTATTATCAATCACTTTAGGGCCCTAGAAACTAACTTTTAAATACCGGTACGTGCTTGGGTTCTGCATTTTTCTACTTGCTTCTTATTTCTTTCTTCTGCATATGAACCAGCATTATTCTAATGAAGGTTCTCATACTACACCATTGTCTAAAAATGACAGTAAGAAAACACCAGCCATTATAAGACAAATTCTTCTGCTCAAAGCCTTTTAGGGAAAGTGTACTTGCATACGAGCACTAACGAATAACGTACCTACTAGTGTATGAGATACCCGTAATGTAAACCGTCTTAACGAATGGAAACGCCATCTTCAACTTGAACAAACATTAAATATAATGTTTGTTTATTGCCGCGACATTTTTTACAATGTATAGCAATGTCATAAATAGGGCCAGGATTTTTAGATTTTTTATAAACCCTGTACTAGTTTTTTAATCATACTAAACTAGTTTTATTTTTGTTTTCACCATTTTCAGAAACCTATTTTAAATTTTACTTTATTGAGTACAGTAAACATATTAATAGTCTACAAAAATATTAATTTTATTTTTACCTACTTTTTCCATGGCTTAGAGTCACAAAACTATAGGAACACTTTTTGCTTAGTTATATACAGTTTTTAATAAGTTTAGAGAATAATTAATTTTTGAGTTCCCCCTTTCATTTCAAACTCCACCACATAAACTCAACAAAAATTTTTTTCAATGAATCAACCAACTTAATACTTCACTTTCGGTTCCTGCTACTGTGAATAAACTGCAAGTGTAAGCTTCTTAAGAACGTCTTTAACTTGCATCTAAAGAAACCGTGGATTTCCGTTCAGTAACGATTTCCTTTACTGGGGTTGGAGGACAAAGGGGTTACAAAATTACAAAACGGGATGCTACACTTTCTGTACTGGCAACATTGAGCAAGACGCAAACTGTAGGCGTATATTTAAAATGTAATTTTTAGTAGAACAATAACAATTAGATTAATTACGTATTATTATTATTGTGTTAAGTATTTTATCGTATTTTAATTTTAAAGAATAGTTAACACCATTTTAATTGTTTAACGTTTTATTTAGCCATGTTTAGGTTTTATAAGATTGAACTGTGTGAATGACATATGATATGGATTAATTCTGTTAAAATACCTGAGTTTGCTATCAAGGAAGAAAATAGCTTAATCATAAAATTACAGGCAAATAAAGTTATAAAATTCTTGCACGCTATATAAAGAGTTTGCTTTAAATGCATTGCATAAGATATTCATACTATTTCCCGCAAGACTTTTCAAAGGTTTCAGATCGACAATATCATAACTGTTAATGTTTTACTATATTTACAGTTAGGAATATGGAAGGTGGCTATATATGCATTCATGAACCACAGATTGTCTCTGTTGGGCATTACATGAGAATATTATTCGAGAAAAATTCCTCTGACCTTTGGCAACCCGTGCCACTGCTCTGCCAACTGATCTAAGCCAGAGTTCATTTCACATCGCCAGATGGAACCTCTCTCCTAGGTCTGATTGCCCTTAATGGTCTACCTCACTGACAGACAAGTTATGTCATTTGCGGTACTGTGGGGCACACTAATTAGTTATTTCTGTGACTGAGCTTTCACTGTTATAGTGCAGTAACATTCAAGATGGATATATAAGCATTCATGAACCACAGACTATTTTCTGTCATAGGAGAGAGGTTCCATCTGGCGCTGTGAAGTGAACTTTGGCTTAGCTCAGTTGGTAGAACAGTGGCACAGCTAGCCAAAGGTCCTAGGTTCAAATTCCAGTGTCAGAGGAATTTTCTCCTTATATTATCATATTTTCTTAGGAATACGCAAGTTCGTTCTCTTACAAGAAGGATAATTTATTATGAAACGTTGAACACTGAGTATACGAATTAGTGTTCTATTGACGTTACTAAGACAACAAAATTTAAGATAAAAAGGATCTGATGTTGAACAGAAAGTGGTTAACAGTACGATCTTGGCGAAGCTCCACAAATAAGCCTAGCTTATCTCTTTTCCAGAATAGAAAGTCAATTTGCTGTTGGGTGATTGCCCCATAATAGGACCACATAACTGAGATGGCTTTGTAATGGCCATAATATAAGTTACTAGAACAGGGACTGAACTGAAATACTAACAAATGTTGAGAGATGTCGATATAACTTTTTCTACATGTGTATCAATTCACTATAACTATGACAGTACATTTTTCGATCTCTGTCTCTGTGAAAAGTCGATTAACTTAGGCCTAACTACTACACTCACCATGCATCCATAGGTCAGTGAACAAAAATAATTCCCTATGAGGTGACATTTCACGTCGTGTGACATTTTAACTCATGTTTAAAATAAAAAGGGCAAGTTTTCTGTTCTATACTTCAAAGTAACTTAATGTCCTACCAGCAAAACAGGCTGTTATTCAATACAGGATGTCCTAGTTACATACAGAGCAGACCTACCCATGTTAATACATGCATGCGAACAATACTTCCTAAGAGAATGGGATAGAGAGAGACAGAGAAGAGAGAATGGGCTAGAGAGAGACGGAGACAGGGAGAGAATGGGATAGAGAGATACAGAGAGAATTGGATAGAGAGAGACAGAGAGAGAGAATGGAATAGAGAAAGACAGAAAGAGAGAATGGGATAGAGAAAGACAAAGAGAGAATGGGATATAGAGTGAGAGAGAGAGAGAGAGAAAGAGAGGACAACGGGAACAGACTTTCAGATTTATTCACTGAAGAGGCTTGTATTATATTCTGCAGAGAAAGGTTTGCCCTGGGCGGGGAAATGAACTTGGGTTTTCAATTTGATACTCATAACGAGACTACTCAGCTCCGCTTGAACTTATTTAACCCCATTCCAAATCATCTCGACTTTAGCGACTCCGCTACACATGTTAGCACATTTAACTGTAGCGAGGATGCATCTGACTAATGCGTTTTTATTATATACAGTGAACGCCGCTTAATATAATCACGGATAATGTTATAAATCGGGTACTGTTATCGCTTTCATGATACATTGAAAAAATGCTGTTTATCAATTTATGTTATCACATTTTCCTTCTTGCGGCTTTATTTCCGAGTACTGTACGCCATTCAAAATCTCGTTTTTAAGGGTTTCGTTTCTAACTGAACTGTATTGTGATGTACTAAAGTAAAGGTAAAGTGATCCCTATATAGGCCATGGAGGCCCAGTGGGTTCCAGGAGGTTGAGGCTCCCAGATTTTTGACATTCGGCACATGAAGGTGGTAGGCCTAAGGTTGTCACCGGCCGCCTTTACCACCAGGATTGCTCCTGGAACTCATTTCTGTTAGAGGCTGAGTCGACCCCAGGGCCATAGTGCCACGAGAAGGATTAGGCCAAGTGAAAATTGCATTTTACTGGAGGTAGCAATTCTGTTCCCAGCTCACAGGATGACCAGTTTGAGAGGGTGACATTACCAAACATTCTCTTTTAAGCAATAAAACATGTTTCACCCAACAGTTAAGCTGCAGCTTTTGATTTATGAAGATAACAGTGTTGAGTGCAATGATGGATGGTGTAAAATAAAAAGACCTGAGCAGACAGGCGTTAGATGTTTCGCTACGCGGTGTTCACCACAGATCAGTAGAGACTTCCAAAAACACTCTTAACTCGTACCTTTGTATGGAGTATTGGTTAATGGACTTCTAAAGGAAAGTAAAAACAATTAAAAACTTTGTTACTGGTTCAAAAAATAGTCGCTTGCAGTTTATGACAGCATAAGCCTAAGAGTGGTTCAATGATTCACAGTTACGTACTATTTTACGAATAAATATTTTAAATATTGTTTTGTATTTATCTTACATAAGAATAAATATCCTTCATTTAATCGCTTCGGTCCTCCGCCGTGGGTGAGTTGGTAGCGTGACTGCCAGCCACCTAGGCGGCTCGGGTTCGATTCCCGGCCGGGTCGGGGATTTTACAGAGATGTAAAGTTTCCTTCATGGGTCCTCATTCCCATCCCGCGAAAGGAACTGGCCAATCTACGCGGTATCCTCCGGCCTAGGGTCCCTCGGTCGGGCCATGGGTTCCCCCCCCCCCACGGCCGAATACTTTTAATAATAATAATAATAATAATAATAATAATAATAATAATAATAATAATAATAATAATAATAATTCCTTCGGCTACTGTTATCAATTGGTTAATATTATCAGATCACAATAAGCGGCGTGCACTGTATTTATAATTTAACTAAAATGTTCACTGGTATTAGTTAATTAAACGTTTTAAATCTTATTTTAATAAGCATCAGAGATAGATGCAGCCTCATTACGTAGTAAGTGTACTAACATTTGTAGCGAGGTCGATAGGGTTCTAGAGCAAGATTATAATGGGACTGGGTACGTCCTGTTGGACCCTAGTAGTAGGACTACCAATCAGAAAATTCTATTACGGTTCCCGTCAAGAACAATTTTCTCTACAGAATGTAAAATAATTATATGTGCAATTCCACACATCCCACTTGTTATAGGCCTGATGTGACATTAGCTACTTTTATTTTGAAAAATCCTGGATACTGAGGTCTCCGGAAGGGTCTTTAAGCTGTGGGTCCCAAGTCGTAGATTTACGGCATGTAAACGAACTCCAAGACTAAAGTTAAAACTTCTGGAAAAAAATTCCTCGGCTCTTTCACGTCCAAGAATAGTCTAACTAAGTTTTTCGGAGGTGGGGGGGGGGGGGGGGCGTAAGGCGATGACCTCTCTCTTGGAAAATTATCGTAACAAAATTACTGAAAAATTATTTGTAGGTACTGAAACCTCCAATTGGAGGCCCTGTGCCCCACCGTAGGAGTTACAGGAAAAAGTCGGTTACTTTTAATTAGAAACATTTCAAACGTATTTCAGGATAGTCAATTTTGTTTCGGAAAACATAAATTGTATTGCAGAAGATTTTTAAAGCATTTTGACACATTACAGGCATGGTTTTCATACGAACATGCAACATGATGAATAACAATTTTATATTGTGTATTGCTCCACAAGCGCGCGATTATTTTTTAGCTCAGTTATACGGAAGATAGCAAACTTCAACAATACAGTGTAAGTAAATTGTTACAAACTTCTGCTATAACTTACAATTTGTATTATCTGAAATACAGATGACATTAAAGAAATACATAAATATCATTACAAATTCATACCATGTGGCAAAATTGACTAGTCGGATATACAACAGACAGTGTCTAAACACTATTCTATATATCTATTATATAAAGTGCGATGTCCAAGCCCCGAACCATTTTGATTGGCTCTAGAGCAGCAGCCGAGCCGCCATAAACATTAGTATTCGTAACTAAGGTAAACAAGACAAGGTCAGATGTATTCTAATAGACGAAATTACTTACTAAAGAGCGTGCTTTCATTTCCAGAAGCTCTATCCAGCTGGTACTTAACATAAACTTTATTATTTGTCAACTTGACAGCACATAAACATTAAATAATACTGTACTTATTATAATTGGCATAACATATAGTGCAACAATAATATTGCATGGCCCACTCTATCCTAAACATAACTATAATATTGTCGATCGCTTTGAATTGTTGTTAGCCCGCCTTCATTTATTCATTTCTTTAACTATGCAATGCAATGTGTTGCAATGTGCTAATATTTACTTATTAAGTGCCAGTATGGTACTTTATGAGATTGTGTGTGGGGACGAAAAATGTCTGTACGTCTGTCTGTCCGTCCGTCCGTCCGTGTGTCTGTACGCGCGATAACTCACATACGCTTTGTCGAATTTTAATGAAACTTGGTATACACGTTTATAATGTCCATGGGAAGAACCCTATTGATATTGAACCAAATCGGTTCACCGGTACCGGTGTAATGCCCAATTTAGTGCCTATTTTAATAGAGAACCTAATCTGTTGACCGGTACCGGAGTAAACCCCAATTTAATGTCTACTTTAAAGGCGCAATAACTCAAATACGCTTTATCGTATATTTATGAAACTTCGTATACGCATTTATAATGTCCATGGGAAGACGTCTATTTATAATAGATAAAATCGGTTGACCTGTTTCGGAGTAATGCTCAATTTAGTGCCTATTTTATGGTAATATACGTATTCGAAAGAATTTATAAAAAAAATGAAAATCAATTATCTTGACAACACTGCCTATTGTTTTACTGTTATCTTATAAGGCCTTGGAAATTAAAATACAGGTAGCTATGACAAAAAACACTATCGATTTACAAGCGTTTATCCAACTAGACCGTTAAAAAACGCTTTGGCCTCACATTCTGGAGTCCATGGTTCAAAACCCGAAACCGGCCAATTTGAATTTTTTGTTGACATTTTTATGTGAGTGTGCGATTGTCATGATATCACATATCTGTACAGTTCAGGTGATGCTGGAAGATTTTAATCTCATTAAAAAAAACTAGACCTTTGTTCTTCCGTAAGCCCTGCTTAATGAATAAATCTGGAGCTTAACTTGGAAATCAATTTAAAAAAAAAACATATTCTGCATATCATAATTGCAGTCATAACTGTTTAAACAAAAACATACTGGCACTTTGTGACATCAGTTTACCTGATTTTATTTCAATTAAAACAAGTTTATATAGAGAAAAAATATTACTATTATAGCTACTATGAATACAATTTTTAAACAAAGTTTGTAAATGTAATTAAATTAAAATAGTTTATGTAAACAAAATACAATATCATTTGTGTTATAGTTTTTGTATGAATAGATGCGCTTCATCCCACAATAGAACATCATAAAGGAAAAATGATCATTCCAATATTATGAAGCTAGCTAATTTTTAGCTAGCACGAATTGTTAGTCTGATATAAATTGGTATTACCTGAAAACTAATTGACGAGTCGAAATTCAATGTAGCCTATACTGTTTGAAATATGAGCCAATGAAGAGCTCATGTAACTAAACGAAAACTCTTTGAATTATAGTTTAAAGTTTAAAGGTCAATCTCGTGCGTTCTATAAAATAATGTGTTAGGCGGATTTAGACCAAAGGGTTCTCAAGCGCTTGTTAGATGGTCCTCTAGTCTTATGGAAGCTTCGTACGCAGGAAGCAGTTTGAAGTTACCACTCGGGGAAGACACTCAAGACAGTGCATCTGCAGGCATTGAAATAGGTTTGGATGGGCGTGTCTGCGAAGTAGTCATTAAGGACTTAGTCTCAGGTGAGCTGTTTCATAATGAGGGAATTACTAATTAATTTGAGTGCCGGCGTGGCCTTGTGGTTAGCGTCGCTGACTACAAATATTACTTGGCCCGGGTTCGATCCTCGGACCTCTTAGGATTTTTATGAGATGGGAGGTCTGGTAGGGGTGCACTCAGCCTCGTGATTCAAATTGAAGAGCTACTTGATAGAGAACTAGCGGCTCCGGTCATAGAAAACCACCATTAACGGCCGTGGGTGTCGGCATGCTGACCACATGCCCCCCAATCCTGTCATCTGCCTATGGTTGATGGCGCAGAGGTCGGGTGGTAGGCCAAATCCCTCCAGCGATGTAGCGCCACGGAGTTTAGTTTAGTTTTAACTAATTAATTTACTGCTTATCTTTTTATGGCATTCAAAATTATATTTTCAGATTAGGTTTTCAGATTTTTTGCTGTTTTTGGAGCCGGTTCCTTTGGTGTAGAAATTTTGATAAATTTTGCTCCTTTCGGTTTACCAGAAAACTTTGTGGAGAGGTGTATGTTTCATCCATACTCGTGGTTTGCGATAAAAGCTGTTATTTCTTCATGATGTTATTTCTTCTTTCACTCGCAGGTTGATTCCTCGAACCCAGACAATGAAACTGAGCAGAAACGGATTAAATAATTATAAATTGATATTTTAGTTCTATCACCTTAGGCCCATGTATAGGGTTATTGACCTTTATGATACTTACATCGTTGACTTAAATTTCGAGAGATAAATGTCGTAAAGATAATTTTGTAATCCAATAATCTGAAAAGCATTGATAATTTTCTCTCAACGACTTCCCCTCTATACGCGAAAAATATTTCTCCTCCAATATTACTGATACTAACGTACGTCAGGCTGTTAAGAACATTAGCACAAGGTTCTGATAATATGAGTATAGTTTTTTTAATAGCTTGATTAATATCGTGCTTCCTGTAGTAACGCATATAATTAATATTATTAATTCTATAATTACTTCTAGTTTCTCGACTCTGTGGAAAAATGCTTTAATGCGTTCCCTACCTAAAGTAAGTTCACCCTCTTCTCCTAAGGACTATAGACCTATTTGCATTCTTCCTGTTCTATCTATGGTCCTTAAACAGTTAACTAAATACCTGGAAGAATTTAATCTTATCAATCTATTTCAACCTGGATTCAGGAACGGCCATAGTACTACTTCTGCACTTTTCAATGTAACTGAAAACATTCGCGAAGCTATGGATAAACGACTGGCTACAATATTGATTTTACTGGACTATAGTAAAGTTTTTGACTCTGTAGATTCAGACCTCCTAATAGCTAAACTTAGGATGAAGCATTTTTTCAGACAGTGTTACCACCTGGATGCACTGTTACTTTATGGCCGCCAGTAGTATGTCATCTTTATTATTCGATTTTCATCTAAGTGAGTTGGTGTTACTCAGGGTTCGGTATTGGGTCCCTTGATATTTTTTATTTATAGTAATGATTTCGCTAAGCCTCTTAAATTTAGTAGATATCACATATACGCTCTTAGAAGAATATGATGTAATTTGAACGAAATTACATAACGAATGACCGCTACGATTGGCGAAATAGCACACATGCCTTCTTGTAGAAGGCCTTTAAATTCCCAAAGGCTACGTATGTGCATGCGCACGTCCCAGAATTGAGTTTGCTAGGTTTACAATGAATTAAATTCCATTTGAATCCGGGGAACCGATTCGAATCTATTTATTCCCTTATATAAATATGGTTAATACTGACAATACTGCAATGCCAAGAATAGGCTATGTTTTTTTAAATTCATTTTGAAATTAGTGCTTAAGGAAATAAAAAGATTAAAAGTAAAATAAAATGATCTTCGGGACAAAAAGATACAACTGAAACTTTGATCATGTTTTATTTGAAAGAAGCTTCAAAGTAATCCCAGTTTCATGTTGAGAGCTCAATATAAGGAACTAGTTTATGACTGTTTTGTCTTATGCGTTTCATTTTTGATAGCCGTTGAACAAAAAAAAAAACTAAGAGTATCAGAGTTCACAAAATGTGAACATTCTTTGACCCATGATTCATATAAGTATAGGAAATTTAAAGAAAAATAGAAAAGATAAATTTGGGAGCAGTGATGGCATAGCTCTAATGACAGGTCTCATGATACTACTAGGAATATTTCCTTTGGATTAATCTGGGAGATCATGTTTACTATGATTTACCTGCTGACGCAAATGGGCTATCATGCTGTAATTGCACCTGATATACTGCTGAGGGTGCTATAAGGGCAAATTAGGATAATCGCATTGCAAGCAGAACAGGATGGGCTTATTTTCAGCTATTCTGTCAAATGTGTGACTTGTTCGTTGAACTAGTTGGATAATTCCTTGGCAGATTGGGAGGAGCTAATATTTTAGTGTTGGCCTCAACGAACTTGCTAGTTAGCCCTAAAAAACTACTTAAGGTCCAATTTTACGAGGCGCGTCTACAAAGTAAGTTTCTCTTGGGCCGTTTACAGAAAAAAACACAATTTCATGAAAACATTTATTGCAACAGATACAACAAGTATTCAGCTATTGTTCAACATATTCACCTTCAGAATTGAGACATTTGCGATACCGTTGGTTTAACTTTCGAATACCTGTGTTGTAGAAGTTTGCCGCCTAGGATTTGAACCACTGTGTGACAACCATCTCTGCTCCTCTGTAATTTCGTGAGGTGTAAGAAAAGATGGAAATCACTGGGAGTGAGGTCCGGAGGGTAGGGTGGATGTTGAAACACCTCCCAGCCGAAATTTTGCAGGAGACGTGATGGGAAGTGTTTAAACATCCATCCTATAGCCTGCACCTCGCTTCCAGTGATTTTCATCTTTTCCCACCTCTCGGGAAATTACATAATCTGTTGCAATACATATTTCCATGAAATTTTGCTTTGTTTCTGTAAACGGCCCCGGGAAAACTTACTTTGTGGACGCGCCTGGTAGAAACATCTTCAGTAGTGGAGCCTAATTTAGTTCTTTCCAGTGAAAAACTCATATTATTAGGTGTTAAGTTTTCTGAAAAATTATGAAATATCTTGCGTTTGTGAGCTATATTGAAATTTAGCTACCAATTAGTTTATTGCTTGCTTGAAAACTAATTTAATAATGTTACAAACAGAAAAAACAGAGAATCGCATATTAAAATATTTACTAAATAATAAAGAAACATATGTCCAATAATACATGAACTGCTTAGAGAAGAAAACTTTTCTTTGAAAATAATATACATTGTTAGATAATCCCTCCCAACCAAAACCTCTGGGAACCCTATATTTAAGTGGCAGTCTCACAAGTGATTAATTTAGCCTGCCCTTCAAATATGTTATAAAATTAAACTTTAAACCACCTACTTGTGAGTGGTAACACTGTTTAAAAACATCAAGATTTCTAAAAACTATATCCTTGTGCCTTACGCCCTTCAATTGTATGTGAAGTCGTGATAAGTCGTTCTTCCTCATTTCAAATTTACATACATATTATATAAGGACCTAGAGTTTCAAAATCGAAAGTCCTCCATAAGTTAATTTCAAATTACAAAATACATAGCCCGGGAGACGCAAGGCCTTTTCAGCTAGTTATAAATAAAGGATGTCCTTCTCTTTCTTTATTCTGCAATATTCAGAAATGGGGAACCTACAGCTTTCAAGTTGATAAAGCAAAATTACGAACGGCTTTCTAATATTTCACAGTTCATCTTCAATTTGATCCACAAAAGGTAATTCGTTCAATAGGTGGATTTACGCCTTCGATGCCTTTTTCAGCAGGATTTACGCATCCCAAGCTAGGCCTTTCCTTCGACGCTTTCCAGAGTTAGGTATCCTCCTTCTGCAGCTGGTCATACGATTTCCAGAGCTAGAACTCTTCGTTCAATAGGTAGATTTACGCCTTCCATGACTTTCGCAGAAGGATTTAAACATCCCATGCTAGGCCATTACCTTCGACAGCTGGATTCACGCCTTCAGAGTTAGGTCTCTTCCTTCTAGATCTGGTCATACAATTTCCATAGCTAAACATCTTCGTTCAATACGTGGATTTATGTCTTCGATGACTTTGGCAGCAGGATTTACGCATCCCAAGCGCAGCCTTTTCCTTCGACAGCTGGATTCACGCCTTCAGAATTAGGTCTCTTCCTTCTAGAGCTGGTCATACGATTTCCAGAGCTAGACCTCTTCGTTTCGAAAGGTGGATTTATATCTTCGATGCCTTTGGCAGCAGGATTTAAACATTCCAAGTTAGGTATTTTCATCCGACAGCTGGATTTACGCCTTCAGAGTTAGGTCTCTTCCTTCTACAGCTGGTCATACGATTTCCAGAGCTAGACCTCTTCGTTCAATAGGTGGATTTACGCCTTCGAAGCCTTTGGCATCAGGATTTACGCATCCCTAGCTAGACCTTTCCTTCGACGCCTTCCAGAGTTAGGTCTTTTCCTTCTACAGCTGGTCATACGATTCCAAGAGCTAGACCTCTTCGTTCAACCGGTGGATTTACACCTTCGATGACTTTGGTAGAAGGATTTACGCATCCCAAACTCATCCTTTTCCTTCGACAGCTGGATTCACGCCTTCAGAGTTAGGTCTCTTTTTTTTACAGCTGGTCATACAATTTCCAGAGCTAGAACTCTTCGTTCAATAGGTGGGTTTACGCCTTCGATACCTTTGGCAGCAGGATTAAAACATCCAAAGTTAGACCTTTTCCTTCGACAGCTGGATTCACGCCTTCAGTGCTAGGTCTCTTCCTTCTGGATCTGGTCATACAATTTCCAGAGCTATACCTCTTCGTTCAATGGGTGAATTTACGCCTTCGATGCCTTTGGCAGCAGGATTTAAACATCCAAAGTTAGGCCTTTTCCTTCGACAGCTGGATTCACGCCTTCAGAATTAGTTCTCTTCCTTCTACAGCTGGTCATACGATTTCCAGAGCTAGAACTCTTCGTCCAATAGGTGGATTTACGTTTTCGATGCCTTTGGCAGCAGGATTAGTTATCCCAAGCTAGGGCTTTTCCTTCGACAGATGGATTCACGCCTTCAGAGTTAGGTCTCTTGCTTCTAGATCTGGTCATACAATTTCCAGAGCTAGATCTCTTCGTTCAATAGGTGAATTTACGCCTTCGAAGCCATTGGCAGCAAGATTTACGCATCCCAAGTTAGGCCTTTTCCTTCGACAGCTCGATTCACGCCTTCAGAATTAGGTCTCTTCTTTCTAGAGCTGGTCATACGATTACCAGAGCTAGACCTCTTCGTTTGGAAAAGTGGATTTATGTCTTCGATGACTTTGGCAGCAGGATTTACGCATCCCAAACTCAGCATTTTCCTTCGACAGCTGGATTCACGCCTTCCAGAGTTAGGTATCTTCCTTCTACAGCTGGTCATACGATTTCCAGAGGTAGTCCTCTTCATTTGGAAAAGTGGATTTACGCCTTCGATGACTTTGGCAACAGGATTTAAACATCACAAGTTAGGCCTTTTCGTTCGACAGCTGGATTCACGCCTTCAGAGTTAGGTTTCTTCCTTCTACAGCTGCTCATACGATTTCCAGAGATAAACCTCTTCGTTCAATAGGAGGATTTACGCCTTCGAAGACTTTGGCAGCTGGATTTACGCATCCCAAGCTATGCCTTTCCTTGGGCGCCTTCCTGAGTTAGGTCTCTTCCTTCTAACCTGGTCTTACGATTTCCAGAGCTAGACCACTTCGTTCAATCGGTGGATTTACACCTTCGATGACTTTGGCAGCAGGCCTTACGCATCCCAAACTCAGCCTATTCCTTCGACAGCTGGATTCACGCCTTCAGATTTCTCTCTTACTTTTACAGCTGGTCATAAAATTTCCAGAGCTAGTACTCTTCTTTCAATAGGTGGGTTTACGCCGTCGATACCTTTGGCTGTAGGATTTTAACTTCCAAAGTTAAGCCTTTTCCTTCGACAGCTGGATTCATGCCTTCAGAGTTAGGTCTCTTTCTTCTAGATCTGGTCATACAATTTCCAGAGCTACACATCTTCGTTCAATTGGTAGATTTACGCCTTCGATGACTTTGGGAGCAGGATTTACGCATCCCTAACTCAGCCTTTTCCTTCGACAGCTGGATTCACGCCTTCCAGTGTTAGGTCTCTTCCTTCTACAGCTGGTCATACGATTTCCTCTTCGTTTGGAAAGGTGGATTTACGCCTTCGATGACTTTGGCAACGGGAATTAAACATCACAAGTTAGGCCTTTTCCTTCGACAGCTGGATTCCCGCCTTCAGAGTTAGGTTTCTTCCTTCTACAGCTGGCCACACGATTTCCAGAGCTAGACCTCTTCGTTCAATCGGTGGATTTACACCTTCGATGACTTTGGCAGCAGGATTTACGCATCCAAAAATCAGCCTTTTCCTTCGACAGCTGGATTCACGGCTTCAGAGTTAGGTCTCTCTTTTTTTTACAGCTGGTCATAAAATTTCCAGAGCTAGAACTCTTCGTACAATAGGTGGGTTTACGCCATCGATACCTTTGGCAGCAGGATTTAAACATCCAAAGTTAGGCCTTTTCCTTCGACAGATGGATTCACGCTTTCAGAGCTAGGTCTCTTCCTGCTCGATCTGGTCATACAATTTCCAGAGCTAGACCTCTTCGTTCAATAGGTGAATTTACGCCTTCGATGCCTTTGGCAGCAGGATTTACGCATCCCAAGGTAGGCCTTTTCCTTCGACAGCTCGATTCACGCCTTCAGAATTAGGTCCCTTCTTTCTAGAGCTGGTCATACGATTTCCAGATCTAGACCTCATCGTTTGGAAAGGTGGATTTACGCCTTCGATGACTTTTGCAGCAGGATTTACGCATCCCAAACTCAGCCTTTTCCTTCGACAGGTGGATTCACGCCTTCCGGAGTTAGATCTCTTCCTTCTACAGCTGGTCATACGTTTTCCAGAGCTAGACCTCTTCGTTCAATAGGTGGATTTAAGGCTTCGAAGCCTTTGGCAGCAGGATTTACGCATTCCAAGCTACGCCTTTCCTTCGACGCCTTCCTGAGTTAGGTCTCTTCCTTCTACAGCTGGTCATACGATTTCCAGAAGTAGTCCTCTCCGTTTGGAAAGGTGGAATTACGCCTTCGATGCCTTTGGCAGAAGGATTTAAATATCCCAAGCAAGGTCTTTTCCTTCGACTGCTGGATTCACGCCTTCAGAGATAGGTCTCTTTTTTTACAGCTGGTCATACAATTTCCAGATCTAGAACTCTTCGTTCAATAGGTGGGTTTACGCCTTCGATACCTTTGGCAGCAGGATTTAAACATCCCAAGTTAGGCCTTTTCGTTCGACAGCTGGATTCACGCCTTCAGAGTTAGGTTTCTTCCTTCTACAGCTGGTCATACGATTTCCAGAGATAAACCTCTTCGTTCAATAGGTGGATTTACGCCTTCGAAGCCTTTGGCAGCTGGATTTACGCATCCCAAGCTTTGCCTTTCCTTCGACGCCTTCCTGAGTTAGGTCTCTTCCTTCTACAGCTGGTCATACGATTTCCAGAGCTAGACCACTTCGTTCAATCGGTGGATTTACACCTTCGATGACTTTGGCAGCATGACTTACGCATCCCAATCTCAGCCTATTCCTTCGACAGCTGGATTCACGCCTTCAGATTTCTCTCTTATTTTTACAGCTGGTCATAAAATTTCCAGAGCTAGTACTCTTCGTTCAATAGGTGGGTTTACGCCTTCGATACCTTTGGCAGCAGGATTTTAACTTCCAAAGTTAAGCCTTTTCCTTCGACAGCTGGATTCACGCCTTCAGAGTTAGGTCTCTTCCTTCTAGATCTGGTCGTACAATTTCCAGAGCTACACATCTTCGTTCAATTGGTAGATTTACGTCTTCGATGACTTTGGTAGCAGGATTTACGCATCCCTAACTCAGCCTTTTCCTTCGACAGCTGGATTCACGCCTTCCAGAGTTAGGTCTCTTCCTTCTTCAGCTGGTCATACGATTCCCTCTTCGTTTGGAAAGGTGGTTATGCCTTCGATGACTTTGGCAACGGGATTTAAACATCCCGTTAGGCCTTTTCCTTCGACAGCTGGATTCCCGCCTTCAGAGTTAGGTTTCTTCCTTCTACAGCTGGTCACACGATTTCCAGAGCTAGACCTCTTCGTTCAATCGGTGGATTTACACCTTCGATGACTTTGGCAGCAGGTTTTACGCATCACAAAATTAGCCCTTTCCTTCGACAGCTGGATTCACGCCTTCAGAGTTAGGTCTCACTTTTTTTTTTACAGCTGGTCATAAAATTTCCAGAGCTAGAACTCTTCGTGCAATAGGTGGGTTTACGCCTTCGATACCTTTGGCAGCAGGATTTAAACATCCAAAGTTAGGCATTTTCCTTCGACAGCTGGATTCACGCTTTCAGAGCGAGGTCTCTTCCTTCTCGATCTGGTCATACAATTTCCAGAGCTAGACCTCTTCGTTCAATAGGTGAATTTACGCCTTCGATGCCTTTGGCAGCAGGATTTACGCATCCCAAGGTAGGCCTTTTCCTGCGACAGCTCGATTCACGCCTTCAGAATTAGGTCTCTTCTTTCTAGAGCTGGTCATACGATTTCCAGATCTAGACCTCATCGTTTGGAAAGGTGGATTTACGCCTTCGATGACTTTGGCAGCAGGATTTACGCATCCCAAACTCAGCCTTTTCCTTCGACAGGTGGATTCACGCCTTCCAGAGATAGATCTCTTCCTTCTACAGCTGGTCATACGTTTTCCAGAGCTAGACCTCTTCGTTCAATAGGTGGATTTACGCCTTCGAAGCCTTTGGCAGCAGGATTTACGCATTCCAAGCTAGGAATTTCCTTCGACGCCTTCCTGAGTTAGGCCTCTTCCTTCTACAGCTGGTCATACGATTTCCAGAAGTAGTCCTCTTCGTTTGGAAAGGTGGATTTACGCCTTCGATGCCTTTGGCAGAAGGATTTAAATGTCCCAAGCAAGGTCTTTTCCTTCGACTGCTGGATTCACGCCTTCAGAGTTAGGTCTCTTTTTTTACAGCTGGTCATACAATTTGAGCTCTTGAACTCTTCGTTCAATAGGTGGGTTTACGCCTTCGATACCTTTGGCAGCAGGATTTAAACATCCAAAGTTAGGCCTTTTCCTTCGGCAGCTGGATTCACGCCTTCAGAGTTAGGTCTCTTCCTTCGAGATCTGGTCATAGAATTTCCAGAGCTAGACCTCTCCGTTTCGAAAGATGGATTTATATCTTCGATGCCTTTGGCAGCAGGATTTAAACATCCCAAGCTAGGTCTTTTCATCCGACAGCTGGATTCACGTCTTCAGAGTTAGGTCTCTTCCTTCTACAGCTGGTCATACAATTTCCAGAGCTAGATCTCTTTTTTCAATAGGTGAATTTACGCCTTCGAAGCCATTGGCAGCAAGAGTTACGCATCCCAAGTTAGGCCTTTTCCTTCGACAGCTGGGTTCACGCCTTCAGAGTTAGGTCTCTTGCTTCTAGATCTGGTCATACAATTTCCAGAGCTATATCTCTGCCATTGGCAGCAAGAGTTACGCATCCCAAGTTAGGCCTTTTCCTTCGACAGCTCGATTCACGCCTTCAGAATTAGGTCTCTTCTTTCTAGAGCTGGTCATACGATTTCCAGAGCTAGACCTCTTTGTTTGGAAAAGTAGATTTATGTCTTCGATGCCTTTGGCAGCAGGATTAGATATCACAAGCTAGGCCTTTTCCTTCGACAGCTAGATTGACTCCTTCAGAGTTAGGTCTCTTCCTTCTAGATCTGGTCATTTAATTTCCAGAGCTACACCTCTTCGTGCAATCGGTGGATTTACGCCTTTGATAACTTTGGCAGCAGGATTTACGCATCCCAAACTCAGCCTTTTCCTTCGACAGCTGGATTGTCGCCTTCCAGAGTTATGTCTCTTTCTTCTACAGCTGGTCATACGACTTCCAGATGTAGTCCTCTTCGTTTGGAAAGGTGGATTTACGCCTTCGATGCCTTTGGCAGCAGAATTTAAACATCCCAAGCAAGGTTTTTTCCTTCGACAGCTGGATTCACGCCTTCTGAGTTAGGTCTCTTTTTTTTACAGCTGGTCATACAATTTCCAGAGCTCGAACTGTTCGTTCAATAGGTGGGTTTACGCCTTCGATACCTTAGGCAGCAGGATTTAAACATCCAAAGTTAGGCCTTTTCCTTCGACAGCTGGATTCACGCCTTCAGAGTTAGGTCTCTTCCGTCTAGATCTGGTCATACAATTTCCAGAGCTAGACCTCTTCGTTCAATCGGTGTATTTACGCCTTCGATGACTTTGGCAGCAGGATTTACGCATCCCAAACTCAGCATTTTCCTTCGACAGCTGGATTCACGCCTTCCAGAGTTAGGTATCTTCCTTCTACAGCTGGTCATACGATTTCCAGAGGTAGTCCTCTTCGTTTTGAAAGGTGGATTTACGCCTTCGATGACTTTGGCAACAGGATTTAAACATCACAAGTTAGGCCTTTTCGTTCGACAGCTGGATTCACGCCTTCAGAGTTAGGTTTCTTCCTTCTACAGCTGGTCATACGATTTCCAGAGATAAACCTCTTCGATCAATAGGTGGATTTACGCCTTCGAAGCCTTTGGCAGCTGGATTGACGCATCCCAAGCTATGCGTTTCCTTCGGCGCCTTCCTGAGTTAGGTCTCTTCCTTCTAGATCTGGTCATACAATTTCCAGAGCTACACATCTTCGTTCAATTGGTAGATTTACGCCTTCGATGACTTAGGGAGCAGGATTTACGCATCCCTAACTCAGCCTTTTCCTTCGACAGCTGGATTCACGCCTTCCAGAGTTAGGTCTCTTCCTTCTACAGCTGGTCATACGATTTCCTCTTCGTTTGGAAAGGTGGATTTGCGCCTTCGATGACTTTGGCAACGTGATTTAAACATTTCAAGTTAGGCCTTTTCCTTCGACAGCTGGATTCCCGCCTTCAGAGTTAGGTTTCTTCCTCCTACAGGTGGTCACACGATTTCCAGAGCTAGACCTCTTCGTTCAATCGGTGGATTTACACCTTCGATGACTTTATCAGCAGGATTTACGCATCCCAAAATCAGCCTTTTCCTTCGACAGCTGGATTCACGCCTTCAGAGTTAGGTCTCTCTTTTTTTTACAGCTGTACATAAAATTTCCAGAGCTAGAACTCTTCGTGCAATAGGTGGGTTTACGCCTTCGATACCTTTGGCAACAGGATTTAAACATCCAAAGTTAGGCCTTTTCCTTCGACAGCTGGATTCACGATTTCAGAGCTAGGTCTCTTCCTGCTCGATTCACGCCTTCAGAATTAGGTCTCTTCTTTCTAGAGCTGGTCATACGATTTCCAGATCTAGACCTCATCGTTTGGAAAGGTGGATTTACGCCTTCGATGACTTTGGCAGCAGGATTTACGCATCCCAAACTCAGCCTTTTCCTTCGACAGGTGGATTCACGCCTTCCGGAGTTAGATCTCTTCTTTCTACAGCTGGTCATACGTTTTCCAGAGCAAGACCTCTTCGTTCAATAGGTGGATTTACGCCTTCGAAGCCTTTGGCAGCAGGATTTACGCATTCCAAGCTAGGCCTTTCCTTCGACGCCTTCCTGAGTTAGGTCTCTTCCTTCTACAGCTGGTCATACGATTTCCAGAAGTAGTCCTCTTCGTTTGGAAAGGTGGATTTACGCCTTCGATGCCTTTGGCAGAAGGATTTAAATATCCCAAGCAAGGTCTTTTCCTTCGACTGCTGGATTCACGCCGTCAGAGTTAGGTCTCTTTTTTTACAGCTGGTCATACAATTTCCAGTTCTAGAACTCTTCGTTCAATAGGTGGGTTTACGCCTTCGATACCTTTGGCAGCAGGATTTAAACATCCCAAGTTAGGCCTTTTCGTTCGACAGCTGGATTCACGCCTTCAGAGTTAGGTCTCTTCCTTCTAGATCTGGTCATAGAATTTCCAGAGCTAGACCTCTTCGTACAATCGGTGGATTTACGCCTTCGATGACTTTGGCAGCAGGATTTACGCATCCCAAGCGCAGCCATTTCCTTCGACAGCTGGATTCACGCCTTCAGAATTAGGTCTCTTCCTTCTAGAGCTGGTCATACGATTTCCAGAGCTATATCTCTTTTTTCAATAGGTGAATTTACGCCTTCGAAGCCATTGGCAGCAAGAGTTACGCATCCCAAGTTAGGCCTTTTCCTTCGACAGCTCGATTCACGCCTTCAGAATTAGGTCTCTTCTTTCTAGAGCTGGTCATACGATTTCCAGAGCTAGACCTCTTCGTTTGGAAAAGTAGATTTATGTCTTCGATGCCTTTGGCAGCAGGATTAGATATCACAAGCTAGGCCTTTTCCTTCGACAGCTAGATTGACTCCTTCAGAGTTAGGTCTCTTCCTTCTAGATCTGGTCATTTAATTTCCAGAGCTACACCTCTTCGTGCAATCGGTGGATTTACGCCTTTGATAACTTTGGCAGCAGGATTTACGCATCCCAAACTCAGCCTTTTCCTTCGACAGCTGGATTGTCGCCTTCCAGAGTTATGTCTCTTTCTTCTACAGCTGGTCATACGACTTCCAGATGTAGTCCTCTTCGTTTGGAAAGGTGGATTTACGCCTTCGATGCCTTTGGCAGCAGAATTTAAACATCCCAAGCAAGGTTTTTTCCTTCGACAGCTGGATTCACGCCTTCTGAGTTAGGTCTCTTTTTTTTACAGCTGGTCATACAATTTCCAGAGCTCGAACTGTTCGTTCAATAGGTGGGTTTACGCCTTCGATACCTTAGGCAGCAGGATTTAAACATCCAAAGTTAGGCCTTTTCCTTCGACAGCTGGATTCACGATTTCAGAGCTAGGTCTCTTCCTGCTCGATTCACGCCTTCAGAATTAGGTCTCTTCTTTCTAGAGCTGGTCATACGATTTCCAGATCTAGACCTCATCGTTTGGAAAGGTGGATTTACGCCTTCGATGACTTTGGCAGCAGGATTTACGCATCCCAAACTCAGCCTTTTCCTTCGACAGGTGGATTCACGCCTTCCGGAGTTAGATCTCTTCTTTCTACAGCTGGTCATACGTTTTCCAGAGCAAGACCTCTTCGTTCAATAGGTGGATTTACGCCTTCGAAGCCTTTGGCAGCAGGATTTACGCATTCCAAGCTAGGCCTTACCTTCGACGCCTTCCTGAGTTAGGTCTCTTCCTTCTACAGCTGGTCATACGATTTCCAGAAGTAGTCCTCTTCGTTTGGAAAGGTGGATTTACGCCTTCGATGCCTTTGGCAGAAGGATTTAAATATCCCAAGCAAGGTCTTTTCCTTCGACTGCTGGATTCACGCCGTCAGAGTTAGGTCTCTTTTTTTACAGCTGGTCATACAATTTCCAGTTCTAGAACTCTTCGTTCAATAGGTGGGTTTACGCCTTCGATACCTTTGGCAGCAGGATTTAAACATCCCAAGTTAGGCCTTTTCGTTCGACAGCTGGATTCACGCCTTCAGAGTTAGGTCTCTTCCTTCTAGATCTGGTCATAGAATTTCCAGAGCTAGACCTCTTCGTACAATCGGTGGATTTACGCCTTCGATGACTTTGGCAGCAGGATTTACGCATCCCAAGCGCAGCCATTTCCTTCGACAGCTGGATTCACGCCTTCAGAATTAGGTCTCTTCCTTCTAGAGCTGGTCATACGATTTCCAGAGCTAGACCTCTTCGTTTCGAAAGGTGGATTTATATCTTCGATGCCTTTGGCAGCAGGATTTAAACATCCCAAGCTAGGTCTTTTCATCCGACAGCTGGATTCACGCCTTCAGAGTTAGGTCTCTTCCTTCTACAGCTGGTCATACGATTTCCAGAGATAGACCTCTTCGTTCAATAGGTGGATTTACGCCTTCGAAGCCTTTGGCATCAGGATTTACGCATTCCAAGCTAGGCCTTTCCTTCGACGCCTTCCTGAGTTAGGTCTCTTCCTTCTACAGCTGGTCATACGATTTCCAGAAGTAGTCCTCTTCGTTTGGAAAGGTGGATTTACGCCTTCGATGCCTTTGGCAGAAGGATTTAAATATCCCAAGCAAGGTCTTTTCCTCCGACTGCTGGATTCACGCCTTCAGAGTTAGGTCTCTTCTTTTACAGCTGGTCATACAATTTCCAGATCTAGAACTCTTCGTTCAATAGGTGGGTTTACGCCTTCGATACCTTTGGCAGAAGGATTTAAACATCCCAAGTTAGGCCTTTTCGTTCGACAGCTGGATTCACGCCTTCAGAGTTAGGTTTCTTCCTTCTACAGCTGGTCATACGATTTCCAGAGATAAACCTCTTCGTTCAATAGGTGGATTTACGTCTTCGATGCCTTTGGCAGAAGGATTTAAATATCCCAAGCGCAGCCTTTTCCTTCGACAGTTGGATTCACGCCTTCAGAGTTTGGTCTCTTCTTTTACAGCTGGTCATACAATTTCCAGATCTAGAACTCTTCTTTCAATAGGTGGGTTTACGCGTTCGATACCTTTGGCAGCAGGATTTAAACATCCCAAGTTAGGCCTTTTCGTTCGACAGCTGGATTCACGCCTTCCGGAGTTAGATCTCTTCCTTCTGCAGCTGGTCATACGATTTCCAGAGCTAGACCACTTCGTTCAATCGGTGGATTTACACCTTCGATGACTTTGGCAGCAGGATCTTAACTTCCAAAGTTAAGCCTTTTCCTTCGACAGCTGGATTCACGCCTTCAGAGTTAGGTCTCTTCCTTCTAGATCTGGTCATACAATTTCCAGAGCTACACATCTTCGTTCAATTGGTAGATTTACGCCTTCGATGACTTTGGTAGCAGGATTTACGCATCCCTAACTCAGCCTTTTCCTTCGACAGCTGGATTCACGCCTTCCAGAGTTAGGTCTCTTCCTTCTACAGCTGGTCATACGATTTCCTCTTCGTTTGGAAAGGTGGATTTACGCCTTCGATGACTTTGGCGACGGGATTTAAGCATCCCGTTAGGCCTTTTCCTTCGACAGCTGGATTCCCGACTTCAGAGTTAGGTTTCTTCCTTCTACAGCTGGTCACACGATTTCCAGAGCTAGACCTCTTCGTTCAATCGGTGGATTTACACCTTCAATGACTTTGGCAGCAGGTTTTACGCATCCCAAAATTAGCCTTTTCCTTCGACAGCTGGATTCACGCCTTCAGAGTTAGGTCTCTCTTTTTTTTACAGCTGGTCATAAAATTTCCAGAGCTAGAAATCTTCGTGCAATAGGTGGGTTTACGCCTTCGATACCTTTGGCAGCAGGATTTAAACATCCTAAGTTAGGCCTTTTCCTTCGACAGCTGGATTCACGCTTTCAGAGCTAGGTCTCTTCCTTCTCGATCTGGTCATACAATTTCCAGAGCTAGACCTCTTCGTTCAATAGGTGAATTTACGCCTTAGATGCCTTTGGCAGCAGGATTTACGCATCCCAAGGTAGGCCTTTTCCTGCGACAGCTCGATTCACGCCTTCAGAATTAGGTCTCTTCTTTCTAGAGCTGGTCATACGATTTCCAGATCTAGACCTCATCGTTTCGAAAGGTGGATTTGCGCCTTCGATGACTTTGGCAGCAGGATTTACGCATCCCAAACTCAGCCTTTTCCTTCGACAGGTGGATTCACGCCTTCCGGAGTTAGATCTCTTCTTTCTACAGCTGGTCATACGTTTTCCAGAGCAAGACCTCTTCGTTCAATAGGTGGATTTACGCCTTCGAAGCCTTTGGCAGCAGGATTTACGCATTCCAAGCTAGGCCTTTCCTTCGACGCCTTCCTGAGTTAGGTCTCTTCCTTCTACAGCTGGTCATACGATTTCCAGAAGTAGTCCTCTTCGTTTGGAAAGGTGGATTTACGCCTTCGATGCCTTTGGCAGAAGGATTTAAATATCCCAAGCAAGGTCTTTTCCTTCGACTGCTGGATTCACGCCTTCAGAGTTAGGTCTCTTCTTTTACAGCTGGTCATATAATTTCCAGATATAGAACTCTTCGTTCAATAGGTGGGTTTACGCCTTCGATACCTTTGGCAGCAGGATTTAAACATCCCAAGTTAGGCCTTTTCGTTCGACAGCTGGATTCACGCCTTCAGAGTTAGGTTTCTTCCTTCTACAGCTTGTCATACGATTTCCAGAGATAAACCTCTTCGTTCAATAGGTGGATTTACGTCTTCGATGCCTTTGGCAGAAGGATTTAAATATCCCAAGCGCAGCCTTTTCCTTCGACAGTTGGATTCACGCCTTCAGAGTTTGGTCTCTTCTTTTACAGCTGGTCATACAATTTCCAGAGCTCGAACTGTTCGTTCAATAGGTGGGTTTACGCCTTCGATACCTTTGGCAGCAGGATTTAAACATCCCAAGTTAGGCCTTTTCGTTCGACAGCTGGATTCACGCCTTCCGGAGTTAGATCTCTTCCTTCTGCAGCTGGTCATACGATTTCCAGAGCTAGACCACTTCGTTCAATCGGTGGATTTACACCTTCGATGACTTTGGCAGCAGGACTTACCCATCCCAAACTCAGCCTATTCCTTCGACAGCTGGATTCACGCCTTCAGATTTCTCTCTTATTTTTACAGGTGGTCATAAAATTTCCAGAGCTAGTACTCTTCGTTCAATAGGTGGGTTTACGCCTTCGATACCTTTGGCAGCAGGATTTTAACTTCCAAAGTTAAGCCTTTTCCTTCGACAGCTGGATTCACGCCTTCAGAGTTAGGTCTGTTCCTTCTAGATCTGGTCATACAATTTCCAGAGCTACACATCTTCGTTCAATTGGTAGATTTACGCCTTCGATGACTTTGGTAGCAGGATTTACGCATCCCTAACTCAGCCTTTTCCTTCGACAGCTGGATTCACGCCTTCCAGAGTTAGGTCTCTTCCTTCTACAGCTGGTCATACGATTTCCTCTTCGTTTGGAAAGGTGGATTTACGCCTTCGATTAAGCATCCCGTTAGGCCTTTTCCTTCGACAGCTGGATTCCCGACTTCAGAGTTAGGTTTCTTCCTTCTACAGCTGGTCACACGATTTCCAGAGCTAGACCTCTTCGTTCAATCGGTGGATTTACACCTTCAATGACTTTGGCAGCAGGTTTTACGCATCCCAAAATTAGCCTTTTCCTTCGACAGCTGGATTCACGCCTTCCGGAGTTAGATCTCTTCCTTCTACAGCTGGTCATACGTTTTCCAGAGCTAGACCTCTTCGTTCAATAGGTGGATTTACGCCTTCGAAGCCTTTGGCAGCAGGATTTACGCATTCCAAGCTACGCCTTTCCTTCGACGCCTTTCCTTCGACGCCTTCCTGAGTTAGGTCTCTTCCTTCTACAGCTGGTCATACGATTTCCAGAAGTAGTCCTCGTCGTTTGGAAAGGTGGATTTACGCCTTCGATGCCTTTGGCAGAAGGATTTAAATATCCCAAGCAAGGTCTTTTCCTTCGACTGCTGGATTCACGCCGTCAGTGTTAGGTCTCTTTTTTTACAGCTGGTCATACAATTTCCAGTTCTAGAACTCTTCGTTCAATAGGTGGGTTTACGCCTTCGATACCTTTGGCAGCAGGATTTAAACATCCCAAGTTAGGCCTTTTCGTTCGACAGCTGGATTCACGCCTTCAGAGTTAGGTCTCTTCCTTCTAGATCTGGTCATAGAATTTCCAGAGCTAGACCTCTTCGTTCAATCGGTGGATTTACGCCTTCGATGACTTTGGCAGCAGGATTTACGCATCCCAAGCGCAGCCATTTCCTTCGACAGCTGGATTCACGCCTTCAGAATTAGGTCTCTTCCTTCTAGAGCTGGTCATACGATTTCCAGAGCTAGACCTCTTCGTTTCGAAAGGTGGATTTATATCTTCGATGCCTTTGGCAGCAGGATTTAAACATCCCAAGCTAGGTCTTTTCATCCGACAGCTGGATTCACGCCTTCAGAGTTAGGTCTCTTCCTTCTACAGCTGGTCATACGATTTCCAGAGATAGACCTCTTCGTTCAATAGGTGGATTTACGCCTTCGAAGCCTTTGGCATCAGGATTTACGCATCCCTAGCTAGACCTTTCCTTCGACGCCTTCCAGAGTTAGGTCTTTTCCTTCTACAGCAAGTCATACGATTCCCAGAGCTAGACCTCTTCGTTCAACCGGTGGATTTACACCTTCGATGACTTTGGTAGCAGGATTTACGCATCCCAAACTCATCCTTTTCCTTCGACAGCTGGATTCACGCCTTCAGAGTTAGGTCTCTTTTTTTTTACAGCTGGTCATAGAATTTCCAGAGCCAGAACTCTTCGTTCAATAGGTAGGTTTACGCCTTCGATTCCTTTGGCAGCAGGATTAAAACATCCAAAGTTAGACCTTTTCCTTCGACAGCTGGATTCACGCCTTCAGTGCTAGGTCTCTTCCTTCTGGATCTGGTCATATAATTTCCAGAGCTATACCTCTTCGTTCAATGGGTGAAGTTACGCCTTCGATGTCTTTGGCAGCAGGATTTAAACATCCAAAGTTAGGCCTTTTCCTTCGACAGCTGGATTCACGCCTTCAGAATTAGTTCTCTTCCTTCTACAGCTGGTCATACGATTTCCAGAGCTAGAAGTCTTCGTCCAATAGGTGGATTTACGTTTTCGATGCCTTTGGCAGCAGGATTAGTTATCCCAAGCTAGGCCTTTTCCTTCGACAGCTGGATTCACGCCTTCAGAGTTAGGTCTCTTGCTTCTAGATCTGGTCATACAATTTCCAGAGCTAGATCTCTTCGTTCAATAGGTGAATTTACGCCTTCGAAGCCATTGGCAGCAAGATTTACGCATCCCAAGTTAGGCCTTTTCCTTCGACAGCTCGATTCACGCCTTCAGAATTAGGTCTCTTCTTTCTAGAGCTGGTCATACGATTACCAGAGCTAGACCTCTTCGTTTGGAAAAGTGGATTTATGTCTTCGATGCCTTTGGCAGCAGGATTAGATATCACAAGCTAGGCCTTTTCCTTCGACAGCTGGATTGACTCCTTCAGAGTTAGGTCTCTTCCTTCTAGATCTGGTCATTCAATTTCCAGAGCTACACCTTTTCGTGCATTCGGTGGATTTACGCCTTCGATAACTTTGGCAGCAGGATTTACGCATCCCAAACTCAGCCTTTTCCTTCGACAGCTGGATTCTCGCCTTCCAGAGTTAGGTCTCTTCCTTCTACAGCTGGCCATACGACTTCCAGAGGTAGTCCTCTTCGTTTGGAAAGGTGGATTTACGCCTTCGATGACTTTGGAAACAGGATTTAAACATCCCAAGTTAGGCCTTTTCCTTCGACAGCTGGAATCACGCCTTCAGAGTTAGGTCTCTTTCTTCTACAGCTTGTCATAAGATTTCCAGAGCTAGTCCTCTTCGTTTACCAGGTGGATTTACGCCTTCGGGTGCTAGGCCAAAGGACACTTCCTTCGACAGCTGAATCTACGCCTTCGAGAGCCAGGTATTTTTCCTTGTTGTTGATGGGGATTTTATCTCGGCTGGTGAGCCAGCCATCTTTTACACCCGGCATAAGAGCTTTTTGTATCTTAGAGATTAGGCTGCCTCGGAGATGTACCATATTCTTCTCGAGGTAGGATTCGATTAAAGCACGACAGGCCCCAATGTAGATCCCTTTGACAACTTTAAAGAATGTAAGACCTTAAATTGTGGATTTCGTTAGCTTCATGTTGTTTATATGGTCTGACGATCCCATAGTGAGACAAATAATTGTTCAAACTAGTGAATTTTGAACTATTTTACGTTGCTAATTTTGTTTACTTTCGAAAACGTGGTTGAACGAAATCGGCCCGAATCCTAGCAACGGACAACAGACATTAGTCATTATTTCCTTAACGTATTGAAATCAGAGTGATAATATTTAAACACACAGACTAAAGAAGGTAGCATGAACTTAGTGATGAGAATGTATTAAGACTAAATGTTTTTGCCATAGGCAAGAACTTTAAAATTCGCAGTACCGCCTTCCCCCATAAGATTACTCATAAAGAAACCTGGATGTCTCCTTATCGTAAGACAAGAAACCAGATAGATCATGTTATAGTGGAGGCAAGACATGCTACAAATATACTGGATGTTAGAAGCTGCAGGGGAGTTGATTGCAACACTGACCATTTTTTGGTGCGGATCAAAATAAGGCATAGAATAAAAACCTCAAAATTTGGGACGGGAGAATGATATAAGATATAATGTGGAATTATTGAAAGATAGGCTTAGAATTGTGATAGTTGATAGTTTCTTCTTATTCGACTTCTACGAACTCCTTCTCCTTGGCGTTCGGGTCTCTTCTGCACGTGTGCGAATCTGTAGGTAGCTCAACTTTCCTCCCCTTTTACCAGATCATTTTTGCGTGGTATTATTAAGTGTGGTGTTCATTCACGTAGTGACTCTGCTAGCAAGTGATTGTGTTCGAGACTCCGCGTGTGCAAGCAGGTTATCAGCCGTGAGATAAGAACTTACCGGGAGTTTAGTTTGCCTTCATACTTTAATATATTTTCATACAATTTCTCTCATGGGATACTACGGATAGCGCAATTTTCTCCTCCAACGAAAACATAATGGGGACGAGAAAGTAAAAGAAGAAATACGAAGTATTTGGATCAATCGCAATTATATTACAAAATTTTCTTACTCAAACAAAAACGTTTCGACGAAAATTTAAAGTGTCGTACCCTTTTGTTTATAACTTATTATCAATTCTTCTGTTTATGTTCTTCTTTGGTTTTCCCTGTTTGCATGGTGTACAGCGAGGAGGTTGTTTGATTGATGAGGACATCTAGCTGATAGTTTGATGATCAGAGACATCGGTATGGGAGACAGCATTTTAAAACACTGCCGGATTCTGCGCCCTGTCCTAAATAGCAGAAGTTTTGCGGAGAGGACCAGTGGATTATTTCATTAAATATTACCGTGGTAGTTACCGGTCTACGCCCAGTACTTACCGCTTTATTAAGTGCCAGTATGGTACTTTATGAGGTTGTGTGAGGGGGACGGAAAAATGTATGTCTGTCTGACTGACTGTCTCTCTGTCTATCCGTGTGTCTGTACGCGCCATAACTCAAATACGCTTTATCGGATTTTCATGAAACATGGTATACACATTTATAATGTCCATGGGAAGAACCCTATTGATATTGAACCAAATCGGTCCAGCGGTACCGGCGTCAAACCCAATTTAGTGTTTGTATTTGAAAGCGCCATAAGTCAAATACGCTTTATCGGATTTTCATGAAACTTTATAATATCTATGGGAAGATGTCTGTTGATATTGGACCAAATCGGTTGGCTGGTATCGGAATAATGCCCAATTTAGTGCATTTTTATGGTATTATATAACAAAAGGCCCCATAACTCAAATATGCTTCATCGGATTTTCATGAAACTAGGTATAAGCATTTATAACGTCCATGGCATAAAGCCTATTAATTTTGGACCTAATCGGTTGACCGGTACCAGAGTAACAACTAATTAAAGGTCACATCTTTTTTTAATTTTTGTCTACCGGTATAGGCCTAATTTGACAGTTAACACTATTCCTTCACATAGGCTTATCAAACATCACCGTCAAACTGACTGAGTTGGCCAAATGGTAACGTCTTGGATTCGTATTCTGGAGGTCCCCGGATCAAATACCGTAGCCGGCCCATTTGACATGGATTTTTTTAATTTAATTTTTTATTTTTATGTGAATGCGCGATTGTCAAGGTATCACAAATCTGTAGTTCTGCTAACGCTGGTCGATTTTAATCTGATTAGAAAAACTTATTTTCTGCATATCATAATTGCAATTATAATTGATTCAACAAAAACATACTGGCACTTTGTTATATCAGTTTACCTGATTTTATTTTATTGAAGTATGCTCAATAAGATTAGCCTACTGTGGTAGTAAAAAATCTACCTCACTAAACCCATTTTTCCTGCTGGAATATACCACAGTAAAACTCATCATCGTTTCTTAATAATATTGTTCTCCATTCTAACGCGGTAAATAGGTGGATATTTCTACTCGTCTCTCTACCGGGGTAAAGCGTTTTCTATGGCATAGCCTATGCAGTAAACCTGTGAAATAGCACTGCATTATGTTTTCAAGTTGATCCAGTGACGAAAATGAAGAAATGCTTCCTGTTCACTACAGAAGAGCGACCAAGTTCAGTTATTAAGAACACCTATGAACACAATGAAGTATTCTGTTTAACTTTCCATCAGTTTAATACCATTCTAGAAACTATTGAGCCATACTTCGTTCTAGAAGGAATCATTCACTCTCACCAAAAGAACAGCTTCATTGGTTGGGACTGGAGCCCAGTACTACGTAATTGGAGATATACATGGATTTTTTGAGGATTATGTCTGTCGCGTATTTCGAAAGGTGGTTGATGAAGTAAATACCACTCTTTTTCCTCAAATCGTTCAGTGGCCTGCTAATGTAAATGACGTAAATTAGTTCATCAGTTTTATGAATAGCTGCCATGCCATTGTGTGTAGCGTAGTGGATGGAACATTGATTAAAATGGATGCTCCTAGTGAGCATCTTCTTCTTCTTCTTCTTCTTCTTCTACTTCAACCTGTAGGCCTAATCCCACTACTTTAATTGTTGTATCCATCTTTTTGCTGGCCGGTCAATACTTCTTTTCCCAATAGATACATATTCAACTATTATTTTCGGGATTCTATCTTGGCTCATACGTTGTACGTGTTCCCACCATTTCTGTTTATATTGATCTACAATTTCTAACAGACTATTAACTCTAATGTTATTTCTTATTTCATCATTTCTGATGTGATCCAGCCGGGTTAGAGTACGATTACTTCCACAAAGTCTCTGACCTTGAAGACTTAACCCAGCCAGCGAGCCTTCGCGTTACAGCATGCGCAGACTAGCATGCGCATAGGTCAATGAGCTACTGTTGAATACAGAGTGAAGATCGCGCTGGTCATACAAATACTATAATAGTTGAGTGGAAGGGTAATGCCGCAGCGAGGTAAAGACAGACAACGCGTTGAGTGGGATAGAAGAGCTGGACCAATCAGGTGCAGCTACCTCCCCTAGGCAGGAACTCTAGGAACTGTGACACTCGCTCTTAAGGTATGTACGTAAAAATCCAGAGACTTTGTGGAAGTAATCGTACTCTACTCCCGCTACGCTTTCTTCTTTAAGGTCCAAGTTTCACTCGCAATATAAGCCTGTTGGTATTGCCATAACTTTATATTATAGTTTAATCTGTGTATCTTTCCTTGTCTTATTATGGAGTGTGTAATTGATTAATGCTGCTATTTGCTTGGAGCTTTCGAGTAATTAAAAGTTCTCTGGTGGTGTTACCAGCTCCACGCAGAGCTAGATGTCTGAGGAAGCACTCCTTCACGTAGGGTTAATATACATTATGGCCTGATTGGATACGATAAGGTAGCAGCCCTCCCACCAATCCTAGTGAGCTTGAAGGAGTGTGTTGGTCTTCATATGGAACATTGGTAAATATAATGCTAGTGTGTGGGGCAGATTATACATTTTATTTTTGAAATGTCAATTGGCCTGGCAGCGTTAATGAAGCAGTATAAATTTCGGACCAAGATTATATAACAATTTTACTAAAAGATACCCTAATCTGACATCACTAAACAATATATTGTTTAAAAAACAAGTACTCTAATTGTTTAAAACTTATTTGTAATTGTACGTTTACTCACTTCGTTTCCATTGTTCATTCCGTTGCTCATCTCAATTGTAATTTTTAACATGAGGTATTTTGTTTTGTATCTCTGTTATGCAGTGTACTTTATGTGTTCGTATCATTATTCATGTATTTATATCATACTAGCTGACCCATCAATGCTTCGCATTGTTAGATTGATGTATATATAGGTTAAGTGAACACAATTTAAAGTCGATTCGATGTACTTCTATAAATCATCAGCCGTCCAGCCAACACGGTGGACGTATTTATATTCCACATAACTTACTCCTTCACCCGTAGTTTACTCTGATTATGTCTTAAAAAATTTAATCTTTCTATTTCAATTTTGGCAAACATACAGTAAATAGTTGGGCGTAGGGGATGCGTTCGCTCGTCTCACGCAGCGGGCTCCGATTCGAATACTGGTCGGGACAAGTTACCTAGGTAGAGCTTTTCCCGGGATTTTTCCTCACCTGTGAGACAAATGTCTGGTAACTTTAGGCTCTGGTAACTTTAGGCCCTAGTGGTCTCCGGATATCATCTGGCAGCCATTATCATCCTCATCACATCCTCGCTTTGTTCAGAGTGAGTGTGTGAATGATGTATCTCGTCCTATATGTTTGTGTTGTCTCAGAGGTGGCCCCGGCATTTGGCTGATCACTCATCCGGGAGGCCCTCCATGTCCTTGTCTGGTCAAGAAAGTATGTATGTGAGCCATAGATAATCCCTATCCCGACAGGTCGCGGCCCTGTAAGGCCCGGGCAACATGGGTCGCTTAAATGACCCCAAAAGTTTGGATAAAAACTAAGGTAAAAGATAGATAGATGATATGGTAAATAGAAATTAATCAGGAAATTATATCTATTGATATTGTATGAACTACCTGGTGGTAAAGGCGGCCGGTGCGTACCGCTGACAACCTTACCAACTTCACGTCCTATTGTCTAAAAATCCGGGAGCCTCAACTTCTTGGTACCCTCTGGGCCCGCATGGCCTGTAATAGGGAACACTTTACTTACTATCTTTTGCAATGCAGTCCTAGGCTAGCTATAAGAAAAGAGTTCAACTCTTAAGAATAGAACCCAGGACCTTCTAAATTTACTTCGTGCCAAAAAATAGTTAATAATAATTTATAGGAATTCTATTGATAGCCTTTCTCAAAATTTTATATCCATTAGGTCTACATGAAATCCCAGTGTCATGCCAAGCCCCCTGTGTAGTTTAGAAAAATTATGTTGTCATGGGGATTGTATGCATGCAGTATGAATTCCTTTTGGTGAATTTCATAACTTTACAACCCTATTTTGGCCCTTATAGGCCCTTAGAGGCCAAAGATTTTGAAATCCTTTCTTAGTGCGCATCTAGAGCCTAGTAGCAATATGTGTACCAAGTTTCACGTTCCTAGGCTGTATAGTTTTTGAGAAACCGTGATCAGTCAGTGAGTGAGTGAGTGGGTTTTGGCTTTTATATATAGAGATGAAGAATCTTATTGTTTCTGCTTAAACCTATAATATGTTTATTTTGAACTTTTTTAATACATTTTGGCTTACATTTTCTACCTGTTCACTAACATAGGCCTACTTGTTTTTCCATAGGCCAACTTGGCCTACTTGTTACATAAATTGTATAAAAATTATGTAATATAATTTAGTACGACTGAACTGACTCCGAATACGAGTTTGGTCATGCGGGGTTAACAATACTCCATTTTGTAGTTGCAAAAATTGTGTTTATAATATTTGTATTTGTAATAATTTGTAATTTTATATAGAAATATATAAAATATAGAAAAATATAAATTAGTTTACACATTCGAATGGAACAAGGATGAAGGCCATGCCAGATGGAGTTCTGCTTGGACACTCAACATTATACACTACAGACATGGCTAATAACGCCATTGGATAGAAATCCGGAGGATCGAGCACAACAGCGGTTTTCTCGGGCCCACAAAAAACAAGAAGTATTATTGAGAATACAATTGAAATTCTAGAAGAAAAGTAGTCTTGTTTAAATTACCCAAGAATCAGTCCAGAATTCGCCTGCAACCTTAATACCGGTTGTCGATCAAGAGCTAAGCTAAGTTAGTTTAGCATAGCTCACAGCTAAACTAAGTTAGTTAAGCTAAGTTAGTTTAGCTTAGTTCACAGCTAAGATAAGTTAGTTTAGCTTAGCTCACATATAGTGCGGGATTTCATATGTAGTTGTGTCGACAAAACTACATATGAAATCCGGCACAACTAAACATGAAATCCCTCACTGTATGTGAGTTAAGCTACGCCTTACTAAGCTAGCCTGACTGCAGCTAAGCTAACTCCAGTTAAGCTAAGCTAAAATTGGATGCCCACCAAAAACTAAGTGAATGCTGATCAGTTGTTAGTGATTTGTTGACGTTACAACAAAAATTATCGAAGACGAAAGTTCTGATGATGATTGCAATACTCATCACAGAAAAAGAACATTAATCCTGAATTATTACTTAAACAAGAAAAGACGGAATCCCAGTTATTGGTTAAGCATTCACATTCAACATAGGCAAGAAAGTGGGAAGTTTGTCACTTTATTTGACGAATTAGATGACGACAATTTCCAGTTACATTATCGTGTTTGTAGACCACAATTTTATTTAGTTGTTATCATTGATTGCTTTGGATATCACCAAACTAAACTAAACTCCGTGGCGCTACATCCCTGGAGGGACTTGGCCTACCACCCGACCATTGCCTCATCTACCACAGGCAGAATCAAGGCCTGTTTATGTTGATTACATTTTCTTAAGAACAGAAATAATTCACAATAACTGAAGCAATATACCGTCTACACATTAACAAAGCTATCATTCACTATATTGAGAAGTTTTTTCACATCCCTCTGTAACCAATCAGGGAAGTTTTAGGTTGTCTCGCACATAATGTCGAAAAACATATTCAAGGGATGTGGGTTTCTTGTTGCCTGTTCTATTTCTTCAGCTCTTCTTTTATCCCTCTCCTCAATCGTATAATGATTCACCGTTCGTTTTCCTCTTAATGCTGTGGGTTGGATTAGTGGTGACATCCGCCTGCGTTTGCGTGTCATTTCGTTGAGGATCTTCCAAGGAAGGAATATTTTGATCTTCAGCTATATCTTCAGAATGGTTAGAAGAAACTTCTTGGGTTTCGCTGGGTTGGTTACCAGTTCGCTTCCGATTTCTCATATATGGAAGAAGGAATTCTAGCACTGTGGCGCATTTCCAAATATTTTCTGAAGGAGCAACTTGCCCACTTGTGCTGGCCTTCATCCTTTTCAGTGACTCCCTATGGCCATCGCGTAGTTTCTTCCATTCATTCTTTGCAGTTTGTACTGTAGTAAACATATAATATTTAATATTAAATTTTGTTGAACATTTCCAACTGTGACAACATTATTTAAAATATTACATTTTAATAAGGTAATCTACAGGTATTCAATTTAGCAATCAATATACTATTTACACAAAATTAAAGAAAAATTGTTTAAAGTGGATATTTATTTGTAATTAACACACAACGTTTCGGTCAAAACATAAGACCTTCTTCAGGTGACTGTTTACAAGAAGAGAAAAACTCTCAATTGTCCGTGTCATAAGAAACACTTCCGTTGTAAGTGGAATGCGCACGATTAGAAAGGGACAAAAAATTGGTATTACGAAAATGCTTATTAATCCAATCCACAGGTATTTCATACGGGGACTCTTCTATAACATCCACATGGGGAAGAGGAAAGCGTATAACATGTCTATTCTTTTTTGTTCTCTTAATGACCCCCAACCACTCATCACCCAAGTCACCGTCAAATCGGTTCAAAACGAAATCTTTATTACATCCGATATTCCAAGCTTCGCACACTTTTCTCTTAATAACATCGTCCTCAACCTTTAAGATCTTCAAAGCACCCATACGGTGATTATTCTCGATCAAATGTTGGCTAAGACCAGTAGACGTTTTCCTACTTCTGATATCTCTCTCGTGCTCACGAAGTCTGATTTTAAAGGATCTACCTGTTTCACCAATATAAAACTTATCACAATCCAAGCATGAGATTGAATATACCCCTGGATATTCCATGCTTGGATTGTGATAAGTTTTATATTGGTGAAACAGGTAGATCCTTTAAAATCAGACTTCGTGAGCACGAGAGAGATATTAGAAGTAGGAAAACGTCTACTGGTCTTAGCCAACATTTGATCGAGAATAATCACCGTATGGGTGCTTTGAAGATCTTAAAGGTTGAGGACGGTGTTATTAAGAGAAAAGTGTGCGAAGCTTGGAATATCGGATGTAATAAAGATTTCGTTTTGAACCGATTTGACGATGACTTGGGTGATGAGTGGTTGGGGGTCATTAAGAGAACAAAAAAGAATAGACATGTTATACGCTTTCCTCTTCCCCATGTGGATGTTATAGAAGAGTCCCCGTATGAAATACCTGTGGATTGGATTAATAAGCATTTTCGTAATACCAATTTTTTGTCCCTTTCTAATCGTGCGCATTCCACTTACAACGGAAGTGTTTCTTATGACACGGACAATTGAGAGTTTTTCTCTTCTTGTAAACAGTCACCTGAAGAAGGTCTTATCTTTTGACCGAAACGTTGTGTGTTAATTACAAATAAATATCCACTTTAAACAATTTTTCTTTAATTTTGTGTAAATATATTAATCAGTGGAAATCTGGACCATTATGACAGATTATTTCAATATACTATTGTTCAATGTTTTAGGAACTGGTGATTCGTTCAGAACAATTGGCTATAACTACAGAGTGGGTAATAATACAGTTTCGAGAATTGTAGCAGACGTGTGCACTGCAATTTGGAACAACTTACAACCAATTTATATGAAAGTATCAACTGGAGAAAAATGGAGAAAAATCGCAGATGACTTTCATAATAAATGGCAATTTCTACACTGTGTCGGGGTCGTGGACGGCAAGCACATCACAATAAAATGTCCTCCTCATTCAGGATCACAATGTTTTCAATTATAAAAAAATGTATTCAATCGTCTTACTTGCAATAGTCGATACAAAAAAAAATATTATTATCGATGTTGGTTCAATGGGCCGATTCAGTGATGGAGGAATTTTCGCTGACAGTGTATTTGGTCAAAAGTTAATAAATGGGCAATTACATTTGCCCAATGATGTACCAATGATCCAATACCCTATGTATTTATGGGTGATCAAGCATTTACATTTTTTAAAAAATTATGAGACCGTACACACTAGCTGCATGTCAAAACAACAGAGAAAGAAGAAATTTTAATTACCGCCTTAGCAGAGCACGTAATATTGTCGAAAATGCCTTCGGTGTGTTGGCAGCTCGATGGCGTTTACTTCACCGGCCTTTTGAATGTAATTTCGATGAAGAACAGCAGACACTCCAATCTGTACTACGCCTAAACGATAACATACGAGCTACAAGAGAAGCATTCCGTGTCAGAGAATTATTTTGTAACCATTTTAACCCCGAAGCAGATTCCACCGCGAGCCCCCACGAAACTCCCCAACATCCAGCGAGAACCAGAAGCCACACCATGTGCACCACACCCCCTGGGTCCCTCAGGCTAACAGCTTGCGCCACGCCCCTGGTCCCTCACGAAGAGAGCCCGTAGGGTCGCGGAACACCAGAGAGCCCCCCAGGTGTGCAGCACACTACCAACAACCACATAACCACAAGCCACTGGGCAGGACGGGAGAGGCCCGCAGCGGGAGATGGCCCGAAAGCCAGGAAAGGGAATGACAATGAGGGGGAGTTTGAAGATGAAATGGAGAGTGTTGGTGGATTGAGAGGAGGAAACGGGAGGTTCCCCGAGAAAACCCCCCAAAGGTCACGGCTTCGTCCACCACGGCTCGCCAGCCTCGGGATTAGAACCCGGGACCCTGCTCCATAGTGTCCATTCGTCTCAACTGCGCCTATAACAAAATTAGTACTGTCTTGTGGAGGGGGAAACCTAGCTTAGCTTACCCAGCGTGGGACTGTGTGCACAACTAACCCAGTTGACATGGCTCACGTAGTTCCCTTAGCTTAGCTTTGTGTAGTTTGCGGTCGGCACGACTACATCTGAAATCCCGTACAGCTATGTGAGCTAAACTAAGCTAACTTAGCTTAGCTTTTGGTCGACAACCGATTTGTGCACAGCTAACCCAGTTGACGTAGCTCATTTAGTTTCCTTAGCTTAGCTTTGTTTAGTTTGCGGTCGGCACAACTACATATGAAATCCCGCACAGCTAAGTGAGCTAAGCTAAGCTAACTTAGCTTAGCTCTTGGTCGACAACCGTCTTAAGTGCTGTGTAACGTTGTGCAACCTGTTATAGCAGATAATGAACTACAGCCCTCTGAATGAAAACGAATATGACAACGTTGAAGACTTAGCAGAAGAACCTAATGAACGAGAAAATGAAGATGCCAACCAAAAACTAAAGTTATTTCACAACGGTTTCAAATGTATGTATACAAGCTTTTATTGGTTTAAATGTACAACCTTTTCAGTAACAACGTGTTCTGTACAATTTATTCTCTTATTGCTGCCTCAGTCAACGTAGTACTCATATTACCTTGGGGACTATTCTGTTTGATGTGCATGGTTTCTTTACAACAGTAGCAGGTCGGTTCATTACCTGCATAAATAATGACTCCTACATATTCACTGAATTTTAAATTACTGGGGGTTGGTTTCTGGACTTCCACTGGAACACTTCTTAGCCCAATACTTACCCATACTTTGTACTTGTACTGAGTAGACCACGTTTCTAGTTCAATTATATAAAGAATTCCAAAGTGCTTAACACACATAAATTATATTTTAAGTTGCTACTTCTGGAGGAATATTAAATAAACGAACACTCATCAGGTCAACATCCGCAGTTTGAATGTCGATATACTAGCTTACTAAGAAGAAGATTGATGAAATTGGTGAAAATCATCAGAATGGAATTAGGATTCAGAGAAGAAGAATGTGTGTCTGTACGCATAAATGCAAATTTTCTAAAGAGTCATGAATGTGTAGTATTGGGAGGATAATACTTCTAGCTCCTGTTATATTCAAAGCTAGCACAATAATATACAATTTTCATAGGTAATACTACTATTTTGCAAAATTAAAGGAACAGATTCCTATTTACTGCCGACTACTTAGGCTATAAGCCAATACACGCTGACTTTTCAAAAAATTAAATTAATAAGTAGGCCTCCATATATTCGGTTTTCTATGAATTGCCACACTAATTTAATTTCCTCCCTATTCTCTGTAATGGAGTATTTTTTCACGAGCAGCTTCCTAATTGAGTTTTTCAGTTTCCTGTTTCATTTTTAATGATTCTGTTTCATACGTATATTTCTCTTCAATCAGTTTCATCCCTCTTTTACGGAGAAACAAAAGAACTGTACAATGAAGTGCATTCACAAAAACCAATTTTCAATCACTGCCTTCTAGATTGCTACTGTTCCTATTTCCTGCCAGTGTTAAATGTTGTTAATTAACCCTCTGCCGAAAAAGCGTGGTGAAATGCGTGAGTCACAAGGACGAGCTAAAATGTTATCCCGAAGTTAACAAACCTGGGGTTAGTGTATATTTAATCCCTGTCGGTGAGACCGGGCGTTAAAGGGTTAACAGTGGGCGGATCGTGTGTACTGTGTATTTTGTGACTATAATTTTTGTAGACTTCGCGAATTTTCTAGTAGATAGGTTACCTGGAGTGTGATTTCCGGCACTTACAAGCGTCGCAAGGCTTTACAAAACGTCATACAGAAACTACAAGTCTTGATTAACCATTGCTCAGATACAGTGTAGGAATATCTAAGCATAACAGAATCATGAACTAGGAGCTTCACCATGGAAGGTTAACATCTTATAATAGGACGATTGTCTGAGGAAAGACAGCAAGTATCGCGAAAGTAGCGCTGGAGTGGAATTCTGATTGTCAAAGACGGAGATAGAGACGAGTAAATACTTGGAAGTGTTGTGAATCAATCGGAACTAATAGGCAAAACGTAGACTACTTTTTGTGTCTGTGCTTTGGACAAGGACACTCATCTCCAGCAATAAAATTGACAGGATTCACAAAAACTCAAAATAAATAGCAAATGAATGAAATTATAAAAACTGCCTTATGGCATTGTCTATAACAAATAAGAGTTGTTTCATTCACATAATACTGGTTCAGATTCCATCTCTAAAGACCAAAACAATCAAGTTTGTATTCTGGAGATTATCCTTTTTCCAAGACCAACAGAATTCCTCGTAAATTAAACACAGTTTTTCTTTCTTTTCAAATTTGCTTGTAATTATATTTTGGCATTACATCTTTCGAACCCCTAAACTGAAAACGTACCAAAGAATCAGTTAAATATTTCAGACAATGTAAATAGGCTAATTTGTCATGATAAGGGGACCAATAATATTTGTATATGGTCAAAGCTTCTAACTAATAATCATGAGGTTCTGGGTTGTATTCCAGCCCCGGTTAAGAGGAATTTTAGATAGGTTCCCCTTGCCGACATGAACTGGTTAGTTAGTAGGGATTTAGGTTAAAGGACCCCCCCCCATTCGGCATGCACGTATTCACCATCTCCTGATATCTCATGTCCCAAACAGAGAATTGGGACTACACTTTCGTCAAGACTAGAGGAATACCACAAACCCTACCAGGGTAGTGTGACGTTGGATAAGAAAAAGGGTATTATCACTGTAGCTTCATAACCAGTAACCATATGATGAATAGATTGTTATAGCCGCTGAGTGTTTTGTACATTAAAATGAGTCTGAAAAGGACATGCTGTGGGATAAGTGATCTCTAATTAAATTAAATAGCCACACCCCAAGCTCGGTAGGTAGAAACATATGGAGCATTTTTTCACGTTAATCAATAAACTAAACAGATATAAGAAGAAACAAATTGGAAGGAAAAGAGAACATGTGATCTTTTCAAAATGAGCGACTCACTGAAATCAAATGCGAAAAACAGAGCAAGGTGAAAACAAAATGTTGCTGCTCCATGTTCCACCGTGGAAGGAAGACAAGTGATTTCTCCTGTTCCAGGTGTTTAAGAAAACTTAGCGAGTGTGTTAATGGTGCATGTCCCAGTCCCAGCAGATGAGGCGATAATCGCGTACGGGAACGGGAACGGGACAGTGGTATTGATCTGCGTAACCTCGTGGGGTCACAGCCACACATCCCCTCAACTCTGTGTGTTTACTACTCGAGATGCGACCAAGTCGCGTTCCTAAATTCAGGCTCAGTGTGGCGACCTACACTCGATCAGTAAATGATCAGCAAGTATGGACTAAACTTTTACTAAGAAGAAACACAAGCCATTATGATTGGGCAAAAAAGATTCATCTCTTCTATTAACACAAACACAGTTTTACATGTGACCTTGAACAATGCGATTATTGCATACAAGAAAACAGTAAACAAAACCTTGTAGGCCTACTTCGAAATCAAATAAACTGGAGTACATAAACTAGACAAACTTAAGAATTTTCTATTAAGTACTCACTACATTGACTTTTTTTGTGTCCGCCCTTCTCCTCCGGAGCTACCTCGGCCAATAGGCCATAGCTCCAGTCACCATTGCCGAAAGTTAAATGTCCCTATTTATTCTCTAGCTTCCGCCTTCTGCTGTCTGGGAAATGTGGGCATGTCGTTTATGGCTCAGTTCGAGGTAACTGTACCCGTATTTCATCGTGGGATCTTATTATTTTCATTTTTGCAGATTTTCTTTGTATCTATTGTTAGACTCACTACATACTCTAAAAAGTTTGTTTCCTACTAAACCAAAGCCGACTTGAGTACAGACATTAGGCCTACTGATACCCATTGCGATGTCTTTATTCACCGACCTAAGTCTTGAATTGTCCTGCAAGCTACAACGGGATCAGGATTATTGTATCCACCACATATTCAACATACGCCGACTTAATCTCGCCCGGATTATTTCGAGCGACTAAATGTCAGACGCCTATTATATTCCCTAACCGTACTCTCTAAAATAGTTATTACCGATATAACCGCGGCAACCCGCTATAACCCAACATAACCGCGGCACATGATATCAGAATAATATTATTGTCAAATCCACACCATCGACATCTCTGTACCCACTGTAGCCACTGCCCGCACGTGGAACTCTTTCCGCCGGATATCAAGGGCAGTCTGAGCCTATAGATTCTAGGTCAAAGTTACTCAAGGATTTTGCCATTACAATTTACAATTTATTGTTCCAAATTACACGAAAAATATACATAAAAAAGTTGATACACCACCCGAAGAAGCAGAGCTTGTGTTCGGGGGTGGTTCAGTTCAATATAACTTATTAGAAAAAACTTATACTAAATAATTACTTAAAACAATACAAAATTTGGAGAAGTATTACAGAATATTATGTATAAAAGGTTAGAACATGTTCTATTTACAATACAAAGGTACGAGGTAATACAATAATAATACATAACAATTTATTTGTTCAAATTTTAGTAAAAAACAAAGAAATTAAATTCTATCCAAATTTTAAAGTTTAATATGAAAAATGTTATAACAGCAATAGTAGAAAACAGAAGTAATAATTATATAAATTTTCTAATTTTAGACCTAAATTGTTTGAAGCAATGTCTCGTCATCCACTCTAGATTACTTTACATTGTATAATTTTGTATGTCATTTATGTTGTTTAAATTTGTTAATTTGTTATTAATTTTAGGTTTTAACCTCAGTGTATATTGCAATATAAATGTTGGTCTATGTAGATTTCGTTTTCATTCCTAATATATTTAATCGACTAATGCATTCAGTCATCCCACATTTAAGCACACAATAAGCATTAGGATGTTCTATATAACTTTTTTTCACTTAATCGCAATTATATATCCAATGCAAAAATAATCAGTTAATACACTCTCACACATACGCATACGCACACACATATAGGGCGTACACACACACAAACACACGCACAATAAAACTATCTATAATTTTTATCACTTTGTTTTCATTTCTATATTCTCTCTTAATTTTAATTTATTCATGACTGGATACACATTTTCGTCTTTCGTTTTAAAGTAGGCTATACCAACTGTAATATTATTATTTTATTGATACTATTTGTATTATTACTGTATGGATTGTATTATTGTATTGTACATATCATATACCCTCTTTTGTATTCACCCTGGATTAGTTTAAGAAACTGGCCTATGTCCTTGCAACAATATCGTAAAATAGGCCTATATAATAATAATAATAATAATATTCACAGTTTTTTCTTACGCGACGTTATTATATTATAAACACATTTTTGGAGCCTTAGAAGTAGTTTTGGTGATATGGGATTCAAAGTATTTGGCTATTTGCAATGGCTATTTTTGTATTTAAATCGCTAACACAATTAGAGTAACGCATTACACATAAAGTTTTTTTTTTTTTTTTAACTGGTCGTGAGTAAAGGTATGAAAATTGAGAAGTTCATTATTTACGACATTATTTTCATCATGTATTAAAACAAAGGAATTTTAATGCAAATAAACAACTTCACATGGAAACCTCACTAAATAAGGAATTAGATCTTGTCGAAACTTATGAAACTAAAAAAATCTGATACGGAGTTCTAGGATCGGGTATGGCCCCCTTAACACTGGAGGAATCAGCTTGACACCTTTATGGCAGGTTGATTATGGGATTCTGTATTTCCGCTTGAGAGATATTGTCCTGTTCTTCCTGCTGAATATTTTCAAAGTCCTGTAGGGTTTGTAGGGTTCGATGTCGATACCTGATCTTCCTATTTAGAAGATCCCACAAATATTCGATTGGGTTCATGTCTTGGCTGAGCGCGGGTCACTCTAACACCTCAATTTCGTTCTCCCTTAGGAAATCTTTGGTGATAGCCGCATACAACCGCCTAATATTTATTATTCTACTATTATTATTATTATTCTATTTTTTACTGAACAAATACTTTAAATATCAAAGGATAGTAGGTTTTTTTCTTGAAAATATAGATTTAAAAAGTTTCGAAAATGATAAAAAAAGTGCCGTGAAAATTATTTTCAGGGTTATTTAAAAACAGTACTTAGTTATAAGAATTTGTAAAATATCCAATTCTATTTGATTTACCTCCTTTCCTCTAAACATTTATCAGCTAAGAAAGCAATGTGTTTTATTTGTGAATTAATTTATATATATATATATATATCCTGAAAACGTGCATTTTTTGTAGATGTCAAGTTTTGTGAAACCCTATTCAATTATTACATTATGCTCCAACGTCCAAATTTCGTTAGGCCTATGCATGTAACACCTATTAGTAACGAACATAGCAGGATATATTTTTTTTTAAATCTAGATAGATCGATATTAGTATAAATCCGAGCTGAAAAATTTGAATTAACAAGTAATAAAATGAAATTTAAAAAAAACATTAGTTTTAGTGCACGAGTGCTTTATACAAGGCTAGACATTGACGAAGATGTGACGTATCTTCGTAATTAGCCGATTTTATGTGAAATGTTAAGAAAAACAGCTCTGGAAAATCCTTGCATGCGAACAACGATCTATTTTAACACTATAGTCGATAAATGTGTGAACTCGGAAGCTGCAAATTATTGAATGAAATAATGTTTATTGTGAGGTCACATATCCTATATAATACTTTTCTTATGTTCCTGAAGGTTGCCATTTTGGATATAACAGCTCTCTCATCTTAACCGACGAGTTATTGTATCGCTGATGAGCCATAGCTAGGGGTACACTGCAGTAGAAGCAGCTATGCGTTACGTCCAAGATCAGCCCGATGGGACCCAGATGGACAACCTGGGCCCTATTTCATAAAACTCTACAGGTGTGACATATACGACAATTATGTCAAATCTGACAAATTTGTCAATATATTATGACAATTGTATTTTTCATAAATATTACAACTTTTCTTTACATTACAGGCAAATTAATGTAAATTGTCAAGACTAAAAGAACCCTTTTCATAAACACGACAATTTTATGTCACCTAAAGATTACTTTCGTACACTGTAGATGGCTCTCATATACGCGTGCGATAATCAATCTCAACATCGAATGTGATACCTAAGCAATCGATTATTACTATCGAAAATAATTGATTTATATTTCTCTTTTAATGAAATTGAAAGTTAGGTTAATCCGTTGCCTAAAAACCCTGCGTGGTCTCATGTCTATTATCACTACTACTAGTTTTCATTATTAACAAGCCAATTTAACAAATTTATTAACAAGAAAGTTTAAATCACAAAAAACAGTTTTTTTCCAAGTTATGCCACACATTTACATAACCTACTGACTTGGCTTACATATGAAAGATTGCCTGTCACTTCTGTAATGACAATTCTACATTTTTTGTAAATTTGTAAATATGTCAACAAAAATTAACGTTTTATAAATGATAGGTATCCTAAGGTTTGACATATTTGTCAGACTTTTACCTGTAAACTCAAAAGTTTTGAGAAACAACAATATGTAAAATTGTCACACAAATCTACAAAATTGTCATGACACTTATGTAAAGTTGTCAGCTTTTATGAAAAACGTAATTGTCAAAATGTAAACTTGTAAAACAATTATATGTCACCTGTCACCAGTAAAATTGTAACTTTTATGAAATAGGGCCCTGGTGTTTAGACGGTGTCGTGTCTTTGTTGCTCAGAAACGGTGCAGTTCGTTGAAACAGAAGCATCTGATAATTTTTGGAAAATATAATGAAACGTGTTTTTTTTCACTACTGAAATAGGCCCTAGAATGTTTAATATAAGTAGTATTATTTTAAAAAGACACTTGAAAATTTCTTTTAGTTTAAGGCAGTTTGTATGTTTTTTTTGTTTTTGTTTTATAAATTGTTGTGCTGTAATATTAAACTTGAGTAAATTATTTCATTTACACAGGCTTATTGGGGTACGCCGTAGCGTAGTGGTCGAGGCGCTGCGCTACAGACCGGAAGGTCGCGGGTTCGATTCCCGATGAGGTCGTTGGAGTTTTTCAATTGGCCTAATCCTTCTGGTGGCACTATGGCCCTGGGGTCGACTCAGCCTCTAACAGAAATGAGTACCAGGAGCAATCCTGGGGGTAAAGGCGGCCGGTGCGTAAGGCTGACAACCTTACCACCTCCAAGTGCCGAATGTCCAAAATCTAGGAGCCTCAACCTCCTGGAACCCTCTGGGCCTCCATGGCCTGTATAGGGATCACTTTACCTTTACACTTTACACACAGGCGTATTCTTGCAATTTCGCCGCACGTCCTAGTTTTCTTATAGTTCGAAGTAGTCTCGGTCTCATCTATCTCGAATTACCGAGACTCTACAGTACCAGTAAAGTCTTGGTTAACTGAAATCTCTCTAATAAAATAAAATTAAGTAAACTGATATAACAGAGTGCCAGTTGGAGTTAATAGGCGCAATGCATACCCAAATAGTTAACATAGCTTTGCTTATTCTTAACCTTAATTCATACTCATATACAACGACATAAGGAATTCTTAAAATATATCAACATTTCACAAAATGCACTGGCAATGATATTAATGATGTAAGTGTAGGCCTACGATTCTCTGACATGTTTGTTTAAGATTAAAAGCAGCAGTATAGGTTATGAATGAATTAAATTCAATCTGAAATCAATCTGTCAGGAATTACATTAGGTCTATTGCTTGCACAGGAGTGTTTAAACTGAAAAATACTCACATTAAAATAAAATGTAAGCTATATATCGGTAGCCATACAATTCGATAGAATGCATAATATTATATCAACAGCAGCTGCGTTTATTTATTCAATGGCTAGTTTTTTTGTTCTTTTTTTTCTTTCTTTCTTTTTTCGCATATATATTTCTTTACACTGACATCGTTGTAAAGAAATTAATCAATCAAGGCTGGCTAACAATATTAATAAGCGATCGACAATTTTATACGTTTTATATAGGGTACTGTTGGTCATGCAATATTATTGTAGAATGTTACACCCATTATAGAATTAAAATTGTATACTGTGTTTGTATGCTGTGAAATGGACAAATAATAAGGGTTATGTAAAGTACCAGCTGGATAGAACTTCTGAAAATGAAAGCGTGCTCTTTAATAAGTAATTTCGCCTATTCTACTTACAGAAACTTACGGATACTAATGCTTGTAGGAGCTCGGCCGCTGATGGTCTGTCCGGCCGCTTGTTTTTGGACAACGCAGATTATATTATAATAGATGAGATAGTTAATTAGTCGTTATTCCGGTACCGGTCAACCGATTTGGTTCAAAATCAACAGACTTCTTTGCAGGACGTTATAAATGCGTATTCCAAGTTTCATGAAAATCTGATGAAGCGTAATTGAGTTATCGCGCATAGGGACACACGGACACACGGACACGGACGGACAGACAGACGGACAGACAGACGGACATTTTCCCGTCCACCACACAATCTCATAAAGTACAATTCTGGCACTAAATAAACATCAGAGTTAGATGCATCCTGACTACACTGTAGACTACACATGTAGTGATGTTGCGTGGGTCTAGAGCAGGGGTTCCCAACCAGGGAATTCTTCTTACGGGACTCTTCTTAGGAGGGCGTGCAACAATTTTAAATTCACATTTTGATTTAGTGTTGTTGCCTTGTCGGTCGACAAAAATTTTTAATCGGTTCACTTTAACCAAACAAATATACAGACACATACCGTAATTAACAAGAATAACAGAACAGTGTGAATTTACATTTTATAATCTTACAAATTGTAACTATACTTTCCCTGTCGTATTAAATAGTCATATCTGGTCCTCAACACGTTTATAATAATTTGGAAATCCAGATACGAAGTACAAGTGATCTAGGTTGTGCTGTGTCTAACATTCAGTTGTTAACTCTACTTTCATATTAAGTTTTTTACTTTTTAATTGGACATTTGTGTTTCTACATTTAACTTTGTTTATGAACTCTACTAAGACTCAAATAAGATTCACAATAATTAGATATGCATTTTCGTGTTTTACGAGCAAAAGCAACACAGGATAAATAATAATAATAAAAGAGGTGAGCAATATTCATTTTATTTTTAAAAGTATTATAGGGATCTTTTAAACTACAAAGATCCCTAGGGATCTTTAGGGATCTTTTAAAGTACTGACAATCATGTCTTTAGGCCTTATACTTCCCATCACTATCAAAGGGGACGTGAGGATTTAATGATATTCGAGGGGGGGGGAGTCAGCTGAAAAAGGTTTGGAACCACTGGTCTAGAGGAATATTTGGAATATGACTGGTAAGTTGTTGGGGATCCGAGTGGTGTCTGCGTAAGCGAACTTATTTACTGATTACAGGCTGTGTGAAGAGAGGGGGAGTGAGAGAAAGAGGAAGGAGGAAGCGGAGACTAAACTAAAATGAAATTCTTTAATTTTTAAAAACTCAGATAATATTTTAATGATAGTTGTTGGATTGTTTTAATGTGAGGAGTTACATTAAGGGGTTCCCTGGCACTCCCGGTATTCCCCCTGTCACGCTAAAGGTGCCAGCCTGTTCCAGTCACAACTCCTTGTGTGATGTTCATTCCGTATGGATCTGAACATATTCCCACGGACAAGGGAAGCGATTTGATTTTATTGAATGCTATTCAAACACAAACATCTGAGGTAAAAGGGACTAAGTCCATGTTATTGAGATATTCAGAATTTTACTTATGTTTGTTATAATTTTATAATTATAATTATTATATTATAATATTCCATTATAGAATATACTTTACAATGTTCTATTATGAGCATATTAATTTGTATATTTCTTGTGATTAATGTATTTCCCTCGGTTGAGGGGTACAGGAGGTCTTACGGTCTTAACTTCGCCAGATTAAAGTCTTAAAATATATGAAAAATAAGTAAATTAAATCAAGTAAACTGATGTTTTTGTTTAATCAGTCGTAATTCCAATTATGATATGCAGAAAACAAGGTTATTTTTTAAATAGATTTCCGAGTTAAGCTCCAGATGGATTAATTAAGCAGGGTTTGATAAGCATATGTGAAGGAATATGTGGGTAGTGGTATTTTTGAAAGTTAACTGTATTGCAACTTCCAAAGCCATATATGAACACTGTACAACAATACGTTGTCACGGGAACTGATTTACATTTGATAAATTCTTTCTAATATATTACCATAAAATAGGCACTAAATTGGGCATTATTCCGGTAGCGGTCAACCAATTTAGTCCAAAATAAATAGGACTCTTTCCATGATGTTATAAATGCGTACGGTATACCAAGTTTCATGAAAATCCGTTAAAGCGTATTTGAGTTATCGCGCGTACAGACACACGGACAGAAAGACAGACGGACAGACATTTTCCCTTCCACCACACCATTTTCTCACATCAAATTTTGATTTAAAACAAGATATTGTAATGCGGGAAGAGCGTTTTCAGTTGTATCAGCCTGAGTTTATGCCAACGATGGGTAGCGAGTATGATACGCCAGAAGTCTATAAAAGTTTCTATCGGCATATAGTACGTTATTCACCGTTGTAGGCTTTGTATTAGTTGAGAAATGGGGATATTTATTGTAAGCCCTAATCATGAAAAAATATACAAAATAGGATGAAACATGTTAATAGTCCTATACGCGCAGTAAATTATTTCCCGGGTTTTGGGGGGAGGAAAGTGTGAAAGTGATATGGTTTTCTTTTCGATTTCGGCCCCGAAACAGTTGATGGGAACATGAGAGTGGGGAATAAAATATCACGTAAAACAGTAACAATTTACGTTACCGGATTTGTTTCTTCTATTTTCAACCCTCACCAGGCATTATGGGGAGAAGCAATGGGTTGCAAAATTCCAAGTCCTGTATGAGCGATAAAAAGCTATAGATTATCTAGCGTTTTCTGAGGGAATATTTTGAGTGTGATAGGTTGTTATTATTCGATTCAGACTCTAGATACTTACATAACACCTAGATTTTGAAAATCTAAAGTCCTCCACAAGTTAATTTCGAAATACAACCAAAATCAAAATCGATGCCGGGCCTTGTAAGCTAGTAATTCATAATTTAGATAATATATTCTATAAATTATATTGACAAATGAATAACCCTAGCTATAAAGTGAAATTGAGAACGAAGCCAATTTATTGATGGAAACCTGAACTACCGAGGGAACGAGAATTTAAAAAATTGCGATTTGAAGAATCGTCGTTAAATGAAAAAAAATTACATGAAAAATAATGTTTTATCCTAAACGTAGGCTACATAACGTTGTGATGTACTTATCTCGAAAAGCGTCATTTATGGTGCAGTTCTAATGAATTTGGGATTATTTTAACTAGAAACTCGTTCTAGGTAAAGTGTAGATAGATTCATAATAATCCATTGTGGGATGTAGTGCGTCTACTCAGTCACAGTACACACAAAACTGACACGATTGATATTACATTTTGTTTGCATAACAAATTTTGTTTACATTACATTTACAAATTTGTATACAATACATAAATCTTCCACTTCTAGTTGAACCAAACATCAGCAGAGAAAGATTACTTGAGTATGCAATTAATAAGTATGGATTTTCACAAAAGTCGATAAAAATACTGTTACTGTTGTAAACTTAAACATCACCGGAATTAGGAAAAATCTTACTCTGCCTAGTTCCATGGAGTCTAATGAAGCCTAATCGCGATTTTTTTATATACCGGGCCTGTGGCATCTTGGCCGCTGATTGTCTGTCCTCGAGAGCCAATCAAAATGCTTGGGGTTTCGAATATATCAGAATATACGAGGGAAAATCAAATGAAAACTGCAATTAATTTTTTCCCACTATTTTATTGGAGGAAGAATGTTTGCTTGTACATTATTTTTCTACACAGTCCCCTCCCAGTTCAATGCACTTACGCCATCGGATAGGAAGTGCTTTGATACCACGTGAGAAAAATTATTTTGGTTGTCGCTGTAGTCACTCGTGCACCGCCGATTGGACGTATTCATCAGACTTGAACTTCTGCCCTCCAGGATGCTCCTTTAATGGACCAAAAATGTGGAAATCTGATGGTGCAAAGCGAAGGCGATTGCTGAGTGCAGGTGTTTTGCTTCAACTTGACAACACCCGTCCTCAAGCTGCTCGTGCAACCATAAATAACCACCGACGACATAGGCATCAAGTGCCTCCCACATCCATATACTCGCCAGACTTGGCTCCATCAGATTTCCACATCTTTGGTCCATTAGGAGCACCATGGAGGGCAGAAGTTCAAGTCTGATGAAGACGTCCAATCGACGGTGCACGAGTAGCTACAGCATCAACCGAAAGAATTTTCCTAAGGCGGTATCGAAGCACTTCCTATCCGATGGCTTAAGTGCATTGAACTAGGAGGGGACTAATTAGAAAAATAATGTACAAGCAAACATTGTTCCTGCAGTAAAATAGTGGGGAAAAATTAATTGCGGTTCTCATTTGATTCTCCCTCGTAATAGAACACAAATTAGTTTTATAGTGATAGCTTTAAATTGTATAAAAGTCTTCTCCACGGATTAACAATATTTCAATGCCTGCATTTAAAGGGCAGTCACATCAGCATCGATACTAAAACCTTCTTCACAATCTGATTTCTTTTTAATAACAGAAAACTTAAATTTCGCTAATGTCAATACATTATCATAAACTTGTATTTTAACATGTATAAATTTTACTTGGGCATTGCTATATATTATAAAGATGTACTAACTAACGGAGATCATTTAGAGTCATAACAGTAACCACGACCTACTGTAATACTGAATGTTAACCATGTCCTCGAGAGCCAATTAAAATATTTCGGGGCGCTGAACAACGGAAAATATAATGTAGACTCGCTTCGGTCGTTGAGGGCTCTGCCCCCAAAACCCCCACTGACGTGTTCACCTCACCTATTATTCATTTACTGTGTGAAACACAAGAGAGATACATCAAAAGATTACCCGAATGAGTAAGTGCTCGTGGTCGGGTACAGTTCAGTTGTTTATATTACAAATTACCTAGGAAAAAAATAAAGAACAGAAAAAATACAAAGTGGAAAGAACAAAATTGAATTCCTGAGTTATAACTAATAAAATGGTTCCTTAAATATCTACTAATTACAGAGTGAAGTAAATGATGATGGGGTAAAAATTAATTTTTTTTTGGGGGGGGGGAATTTTCCTGTCGGTTACAGGCTAAAAGCTATAAGTTTGCCAAATTTCTAACACATCTGGAAGTGAGCAAATATCAACGTCAGTGAGTGAATAAGTGAGTCAGCCATGTGGCTTTATATTATAGGGATTTTGAAATGTCTGACGTCCAATTTTATGAGTGTGGAACTCATGCACAAAATCTCAAAATGACATTGTTTATTGTAGCTGTTAATGACTTATATCTTTCAATACCTGCACGTTTGGTTATGTATGCTGATGACACTACTGTATTGAACTCATTCAATGATGTCTGTGATACTGATGTTACTCTAAATTTGCTAAATGATTGGTTTTCTACTCATGGACTTTGTATGAATCCTGGTAAAACTCAGTCGATTATCCTTAATCACATGACAAATGAAGACATTGAATCTGTCAAAGTACTTGGTTTCCATTTGGATAGTAAACTTAATTGGAGAGTTCACACTCAAGAGCTTTGTAAAAGGTTATCCAGAGTCATCTTCTTGTTAAGGAAACTTAAAAATGTACTACCTCCTCATGCTCTAATTTGTGCCTATCATTGTTTTTTCAATGTGCATTTGACCTATGGTGTGATGCTCTGGGGTAACAGTCCTGGTGCCAAGGATGTTTTCTTGTTACAAAAAAAGGCAATGCGCATAATTAAAGGCTGTGGACCTTTCCAATCTTGTAGTCCGTTGTTTGCTGAATTTCATATTTTAACTTTATCATCACTTTATGTATATTTCAACTTGGTTTATATCTATGTGAATTTATCTGCTAATATCCAACAACATGATGTTCATAACTATAATACACGAGGTAGTCATAACCTAGTGGTACCTAGATGTCGACTCCAAATGACGCTTGATAGTCATGTTGCTGTTGGTATAAAACTATACAACAAGTTGCCAGAAAGTGTGAAATCACTAAATAATGTAAATATCTTTAAGAAGAAAATTAAATTTGTATTGCTAAAGAACAACTATTATACTGTTAAGGAACATCTTGCTCTTAATTGGACTTAACTCTCTAAGTTGGACGAAGCCTGATGCATGTAAGTGTTTAATGGCCAATAAATATTATCATTGATATTAAAAGCTTGTCCATTTTATTGCCTTCATAAAAGAAGAAAATGTCACCAATCATGTTGACATGTATAAACTGTTAAATGGAAATTTATAATCTACATTTCGTAGTGTAGAGACAATAAATTATGAAAGTGGTGAGTAGTTATGTATTGGGGACGACCCCTACGGTGGGATGGTGAATGCAACCCGCAATACAGGGGCAGACCCCGCCATACAGGATGCGGTGCGGTGGGATGCGTAGGGGAAGGTGGGTTGGATGCGTAGGGGAAGGTGGGATGCGGAGTGGGGTCCTCAACTACCGGCCCCCCAGGTCAGCCAGTCCCCACCCACTGCCCTTTGGTCACCTGGGTGTTTGATCATAGCTCTGGATGCTAGCGCCCTTTGCTCCGCCTGTGTGTGTAGAACAACGGCCTAAGTGATTAATTATTGGTAATATTGGGAATATTGGTAATTATGAGCTTGCGCCCTTATCGCACATAGTTCTTTTATCAATCTGGGTGCTAGCGCCTTTTGCTCCGCCTGTGTGTGTAGAACAAAGGCCTAAGTGTTTATTTATTGGTAATATTTGCGAGTTTGTAATATTATTGCAGGCTTGCATGTCTTAGCGGTGTTCCAGACGTGATGCAGCTGCGCGTACGAGAATAGCCCGGCTCACCGCATGCTGTCTGCTGTCTCGCACGGCAGAGCCGCATCTATGCGTACGAAATTAACTCAGCTCACAGCGCGTGGGGGTCCCAGCATGAATGCCATCGTCTTACATATGCATGTGTGTCAATGTTACTGACTAAATATTTGTGATGATATAATATTTGCTTGTCTTAGTGTGGATGCAGACATGGACCGCAGCTTTGCGTCTCACATTGCATACAGTAATAAATACACCGTGAGGTCATGCGACAGATGTGTTATTGCGGAACACATGTTGCATGTTGCTACGCTCGTTATCTTCTTATTTAATTACCATTCATTCGTTTCTGAAATAAATATTATTTCTAACATCAACAATTATAATTTTACTCTTTTAATTATTTAACTTAAATAAAACTATTAATCGGATTGATCAGGATCTTATACTCTCGTAAGAAAACACTCGTAAATTAATTTACATATTTATTCTAAAAGTCAATAAGTGAATATGTTTCCTTGAACTCGCATTTTACGGAGTTCTTCACATCCATCCTCATCTTCATGGCTTCCGACGTCTTGCGACGTCATGGAAAGTAAAGAGACTGAGGCCTGTTTCGGTCGGGTTTATATAACCATCCTTGCCACACCCAAACCTCGGGTTTAACAAAATAACATAAGAAAGTACTATATGCCTTTCTTGTATGCGAATCGTCTATTATTTGCATAAATATTACTGAATTGACTTAATTCAATAAAAGCTTAAATCTTGCGTTAAGCAAACGGAAAATAATGACATAATTATGACCTCATCAACAACCAATAGAAACTAGTCTAATTTATTCTTACTCAGTAATCTGAGAATAATGTGTGACCCATGCATCGCCGTATCCTAAATTATAACATTGCTATTATAATCTGGGAGAAACAATGACAATGATTTTCGTTATAACCGTGGTATACTCAGGTATACACCAGGGCTCAACACATGTATCGCTGTTGCCACACATGTGATATAATATTCAGCCCAAGTCGGCTCGTTATCCACACCTCAGGTTCGAATCCTGCATCTGTTATGTATTTTAAATAATAATATTTTCCCCCACTTCATGTCTGGCCGTCATCGTCTCAAGCAATGGAAGGATAAACCTCGCTACTTAGGAGTCGGTGGAGAATACGACCGATACAGATGAAATAGTTGAAAGCTGAAATACGTGTCCATTTTTTGTTATCAGACCTAGATGGTGAAGCTCTGAGATACGCGATGGCATGTTAACGTTCTGCATGTGTTGATGGCATACCCCCCACCTGTGAAGTCAAAACATTATTCGCAAGCGTAAATGATGCAGCTGGTGGTTATTTGTGCGAATCTTAGCGTGTGGTAAACTGATTCCTTATATAATGCAGATTTTTCCACGGCACGGGCCGATTTATCACTGTTCAACAATGGCAACAACACCATCAGTTATTACAGTCTACGATATGTTGGGTAATGTAGTAAGGTTGCAGCCGCACCCCGAATGCTACAACCTAATATTCAGCACGGACCATCGCCGGGAGGGGTTCGTGCTAGTTCACCCCTGTGGTAGGGGTGACAAGGATTTCATCGATGATGAAGAGACGCACCCCACTCAGAATCATCTAGAGACGTGCAACGGTGACCACCACGTCACCATTTGTACAAACCCCAGCTCTCTGCCGCCCTCCATCGAGGCCTGGGGGCGTAGCTGCACTAGGGAGTGCACAAAGTTCGTCGCCCAATGTCAAAAGGTATGTACTTCATTTTTATTATAACATTCGTGTGAATGTTCAATCACCATTTTAAGCGATTTCATCCCACGTTATTGTGAATCAGGGCCCGGATTCTAATGACATGTCATCTTTTTATTGATGCTGCATCAACTTGTAGAAAAATAATGGCCTCTAGATTATAGAAATGCATTTTTATTAGGTCTTTTTTGTCATTTTAGGCCATTTTTAGGGCATTTATTTCAATTTTAGGTCATTATTTTGTCATTTGCCTCCTTATTTAGTCAGTTTCATGCATTTACATTGTGTGTATTAACTTTTTTTTTTCGTCGCTAGTGGTGGTGTCGTTGAAGTGTTGTCTGTTTAATGCAAGAAGGAAAAGTGTTGTCATGTCTCAGTCGGAAGTGAGAATCAAAGAAACGTCAAAATTTTGTATTATATTACTATTGTTATTAGATTGACTTGACACCAGAGTCTGCCACCTGCTTGGATCTGAGAGTGCAAACTACTGTTTGCCCTCAATAAAAAAAAACAATATAATCCGGCAGACCTCAATAGATAGTGCCGAATTTTGCCTCAGTGCCAGTATAAATTTCCGTGAGAGAAGAACATTCACAACATTACAGTTTTTACAATTATGCACAAACTAGTCTATAGCTTTGAGTGTATAATAATTTTTATAAATAAAATATCAGTTTTTAGATCATTTTTTATAATTATTAAGTCATTTTAGGGTCATTTTTCAAACAATTTTAGGTCATCAGAATCCAGCCCCTGATTATAACATTCGTATAGTCATACAGTTAAATTTCATTCGACTTCAATCCATGTTATTACATCATTCTTATACGTTTTTTGTTTTTTTCCTGTGTTTTCAGAATAAAGAAGATCTATTCAGGGCGGCCAGAGTCCAGCAGTGGGTAAACGATATGAATGATGCGCTCACCATTGTAAATTAAAAAATAAATTTTGATATAAATGAATACTTGTGTAAAAATTATTTAAAAATCGAGCTCTTCCATTTTTTATGAATGAAAAAGGTCGGTTATATCCTCATCCAAAAACCCATACTCCCATAAATCCAACAATACGTCATAGTCCAAAAGCATGTTCTTTCTATTTTTTACAGGAGGCTGTGAGGATTCTTCCACGCTGAATTGACAATCAAATTAAATCTAGTACAGATTGAAAATAATAATTTGGTGTTTATCTTAACATGAACTGCTGAAAGCTGGGGGGATGAGTAATCCATTCATATCTGCTTGCAGCTGTTGTGATCACGCAGCCATTGCACTACGTCTCATAGCACTAGAGATGTACTTGGCACGAGTATACTTTTTTTTATCATTTTGCAGTCAACATTCTGTCTGTCATTAAACAACATCTGCATCTCATGAACTTTCATTCTAAATGATAGTTTCATTCAATTTCATAAAGGTTGTGATTTAACGATCAATGAGACAATGGTTGTATAGGGTTCAGACTTTTTAGGTAAATACATATTTTTTGCTATTACTTCAGGACATTGTCAAAGTTCCGGTTGGGACCTTCGGTTTCAAAATACTGAGTTGTATATCACATAAAGAAATATATTTTCGATATATTTTTTTTAATAAATATTTTAGCTAGCTACCACATATCTTGTTTAGAAATATATATTTACTGTTTTTGTAAAATTGCGGCATATTTTCATTGTGTTGTTATGTTAAGTCAGGGTTGATTAGGTCTTAACATCTTGCAATGTTTCAAATCATCACAGCTTTAAGATGCGCAAATAAAACAACGTTTGACCATATAATCCTCTTCGCGATTAGGTTGAAAATTTCTTTGTGCCTTGACATTATAAACAAATGGATAGACCAGCGTAGGCTTACAACATTCAAGCGATCGCGATAGTTATTATGTCCAAAAATAGACAAAGCCTACTGTAATTGATTTTGACATTGTGAAAACTTATGTTACGAAAACGCTATACTCACAACTCGCGAACGAAAGCTAAAATTAAAAATCCAGCTTCGCGGTGCATTTCCAGCCCATCTATGTTTAAAATTTCAGATCTCTGCGTTCAGTAGATTTCGCTGGGCATCGCGGACAGACAGACAAACACATCCTTATATTATTTTAAGATAGCATGTACCCGAGATAATTATTTCAAAAGCATAATAGTTAACACCTAAATCACGTGGACTACATGCCATGATTAGATAGGTAAAAGAGACCTCAGAATACCCCTGTATAGTGAGTTAAATTGAACAACGTTTGACCATAATAATCCTCCTCGGTGAAGGTTGAAAATTTCTTTATTGCTTGACAATATAAACGAGAGATCCACACAAAAAAGATATGCCTAATGCCTATTGCCGTGAATATCCACATGCTACGTATGATTATATCATAGCAGTAGGGTTTTTTCAAAGCTTATACGAGAATTAAGATGAAATTTGCCTTACATATGTGACTGTGTTATTTTTTATAAATCATGCACCAGACTACATGCAGTTTCATTAAGACACAGCGGTATGACGTAACTGTAACAGTTGTCACTGTAACAGTTGTCTGGATTCATAGGGCAGTCTTTAAATATAACTCCCCCCACACCATCTTCTTCACCGACTGACTGTTCACAGTCTTCTCAAAAAAAACCATACAGCCTAGGAATGTTGCCAGAAAGGATTTCAAAAATCTTTGGCCTCTAAGGGACATCATCATTTTTTAAAACTAGACAGGTGGCTTTGCATGATTTCATGCAGACTTAATAAATATAAAATTATGAGAATTTTTTCTAAACTCTTTTCTTATAGTCAGCAGATAGTTCATATAGGTTTCCCTTAATGGTTTTTACTACTGATTATTTTAATTTTTTCCTGTCATTATGTAATTTCGTTGTGTAAGTTGAAAGATATTCTCTGTCTGCAAGGTAATTTGCGTTGTGCAGAAAGATAAATTCCTGATTAATTTCTATTTTTTACCTCTCACTTTTATGATTTAAAAAAACCCAAGCCGCCCGGACCTTACGGGTCCGCAACCTGTCGGGAGAGGGATTATCACCAGACAAGGGCATGACTGTTTAGTACAATGCCGGGGCCACCTCCGATGCACTCACTCTGAACAAGGCGAGGATGATAATGACGGCCTGGGCCTACATTTGTCTCACAGGCGAGGAAAAATCCCTTGTCCCAAACGGAGAGGAGCGAACGCATCCCTAGGTCTAGCTATTTACTGTATGTTTTTGCCATAATCACAGTAGGCTATGGGTGGAGGAGTATCCAGCCAACATGATGGCTAGACGGCTGAAGTATATCAAATCGACTTAAAATTGTGTTTACACATAAATCTACCAATGTGAAGCATTGATGGGTCAGCAACAATTCAACGACCCTCACTTCGTGAGACATCGGGTATACTCGGCGATGTTCGTCTCTCGCATTGTAAGCTTTCATGACGAATAGTAAAACCGTTTCTTTATTATATAAGGCCTAAGTGAAATGAACAAATATTCTAATTTTATTTTTACTTACTGAACCACAATCATTTTTTAATAATCTACCAGTGTAATTTTCTTAAAAATCCTGGAGTCAATGAATAATGGCGGGCTAAGCCGAGGGCGCCAATATTGATGGTTTTATCTCTTGAAATATCGCTGATAATAATAATCCAAGCAAACCATTCCTTCCCTTGAAATATTATATGATTTCTTAAAATTACGCTGAATTGGTAAAATAAAATTCACATCATATTCATGTCAATAAACAGCTGAGAAACAGTGTTCTCAGGTTCTTTGGAACTGCATATTCGAATCTGATATAGTTTTCGCTTTCATGTCGTGGAATATACTCTAGCTGTTTCATGGCTTAGTTTATGAATGATTCGCGTGCAAGTGTTAATAAATAATTATTATACTCTTAATTTTTTATCATCTCCTAGTCTTATACAATTCAACGCGAGACATTGCAATCTTCATCTTACACGAAGATTCTTTACAGCGCTGAACCACATACATTTAAGGGGACCCAGAAGGTTGAATATGGGTCAAAATATCCTTTTTTTTTTTTCCTGTTTCTAGGCTTCGTGAAGGATGCATTCCCGGTGTTATATCGATTATATATATCGTGACCACTGCAAAAATTTTCCACAATATTTCACAATCACCTTTGAATAAACTAATTTTTGTTCAGAGCGCCTACATTAGTGTTTACATACATTTCTGGTTCTGGTCTAATTGTGGTAACATTCTTCCGCTTTTTAAACACCCTATTATTGTAAAATATTGATTAAATATTTTAACATTACTCGAAATATCCACAAAATAATTCCATCTATAACAAAAATCACTCAGTAAACACACTGGGTAGCCATGGTAGAACTGATAGGCCTATATCTTTCTTTAAAGCTCCATATCTCAATACCTTTTTTTTCCGCGAAACTATTGAACATAGAAAACTGAAATTTTCAGGCAGCCAGAAGATATTAAGTGATTAGTATGACTTTTTATAATGAAAAATAGACTACTGTAAAAAATAATAATTATTCTTACAATAAAGCATAGATATGAAAACCCTAATGTTCTGTAAGAATTTCAATCAACTACAGTTAATATATTCTGAGAAAAATTCCTAACTTTTTAACATTGTCCGTGTTAGAGTTGATTACACAAAGCCGCAAACCCGCTGAAGTTATAGGATTACAGCGTTCACGGTTAACTTTGGATGCAATCTGACGATGCATGGGATGTGTACTAAAGCTGCGGGCATTTGGCATTATGGCATAAACCATAAAATAGTGAAAATATTGGTCAATAAATGTACCATTATTACTGATTTGCTTATGACGATGCTTTTACAATATAAAACACACTACAGTACTTAGCGAAAAAAATCTTTCTGAACTGATACGCCCATCAAATTGCCCCCAGAAAGAAGAAAATCTGAGGTGTTTACCTGAATTAAAAATGAACGGAGATTCTGTTGTCTATTTTCTGAATGCTCCTCTTTACCCCCCACTCAAACATGACCTAAAATGCTGAAAAATGACCTAAAAAGCTGAAAAATGACCTAAAAATGTTGAAAATGGCGAAATATGCAAAAAAATTGCTCTTATTTAATGATATCCATTGGAGCTATCTTTTAACCTTCATCAAATGCCATGCAAATTCATCACACTCCACTTTGTTTGTATCATTTCATCATGTATAAATTGTTCATCCGTTGGAAAACGATAGCTATATACTTCATCGAGTGCAATATAATTTCACAGAAACATGAGGTGTACAAAACCACCTCTGAATTGTTTGTGGTAATATAACAAGATGCAAACCTAAAAAAATCAACTAACCCTTTAGATCCAAGATCATGACTGCCATATCAAGACCACTCCAAGACTGTGCTCCTTTACGCATCGCAGAAGTTCTTGATGTCTTGCGAGACCTAGACCTACCAGCTGTCAGTGAGTTGTGAGGTGTAAGATGTGATTAAAAATTATATTTTTTTGTTAGTTCTAGCACGATACGGTAAATACATAAGACCGAGACCTAGACCCATTCGAAACTGTTAAACAGCAGTGACCAGTCCAGATCGATCTTGACCGGTCAAGATCGATCTTGACTGGTCAAGATCGATCTTGACCAGTCAAGATCGATCTTGACTGGTCAAGATCGATATTGACCAGCTACAGACTCATATTAACCGGTCCAGATTAATTTTACCTATAAATAAGTGAGCCCAGACAAGTTTTACACCAGTCCAGAATAGACCGGCGTAGAGTAAAGTCATCATCCCTGGGTATCATTCTACGTTTCACGATATCATGGATGAGAGTTGTAAAAAGGCGAGAGAGAGTTTCGTGGGGGAGCTTTTAAGAACTGAGAGTGAAAAATCTACTCGTTTTAAGGTTCTAACAAAGGAAAATTACTTATCACTCATGCGGGAGGTAGATACTGCTAAAGAATCACAAAAGAAGACGGCTACACAAAAAAGAAGATTGAAAAGATTTGATGTGGTAGAAATAGGAGGAATTAGGAAACTTGTTGCAAAAAACGATAGAAAATATTACCTTTCGGTTGATGACATATACGACGTTATTGATACCGCTCATGCGGCAATAGGACATGGTGGTCGCGATAAAATGTATAATGAACTATCCAGAAAATTTGCAAACGTTACAAAGGCTATGATTTCTCTTTATTTATCCAAGTGCCCAATTTGTCAAGACAGACAGAAATTCATCTCCAATCGATATCTTCTCTCGGATACGAACACTCATCAGCAGGCTGACCCCATCAATACGTGTCATGTTAATAAAAAATTATTTCTGGAAGAAGAAGAGGAGGAACAATATTCAAACTCATTTTCGGAAGAGGAGGACTCCTCCGATGAGGTTTTGTCACACCGTGGAGGCATGTGGAAGGACTTACATGCGAATCACAAAATAGACTTCGACCCCAACCAGCTCGTTGACAGACTAAAGCTTCTCATGTCCTCGTCTGCTGCCACACTACATCACAACAAGGAAATACATGAAATCATAATGGAATTGAGGGATAGAAATTATATAGAATGAACAGAGTCTTAACAGTGGAGTGGTGGAGCAGGAGGAGGAAGGAACACTTGTATTTTTTTACTTCATTAAAGACTCAAGTATAGTCATGTGTTTTTATTTCCATTCCTTTACCTTACAACATACAGCATAATTCATTTTTTCCATTCCTTTGCCTTACAACACATAGCATTATACACAAGACACAAAGGATAATACATAGGATACATAGCATAATACATTTTTATTTACATACACAAGACACAAAGCATAATACATTTTTATTTACATACACAAGACACACAGGATACATAGCATAATACATTTTTATTTACATACAAGACTCTGACACTATATACATTTTTACACTTTACATCTTTTAGCTGGGGGTCCCTCAGCATCCCTGATTTTGTAATGCCCGTGAGCAAGAGTATCTACGCCGTTGGGTAAAATGTAACGCTTGTCATCGTTGCTAGATAAAGTGACTTTGTTCATAGCAATCGAGAACACGTTATGTTTAAACGATCTGATGGATCTATTTACCGAGAATGTTGATTGTCCGCTCTGAAGACAGCCAACATAATCTTCAAAGTTGACATCTTTGTCAATAACATTTTTCCTAATGCCTTTCAATTTCTTTATGTCCATATCGTTAAACCTTATGGCGTACATTTTTGCTCGCAGGCCTACAAACTCAGTTATAGTATGACCAGCACCTTCATCCTTGAATTTACCCACCACCGCCTTGTTTTGGGGGGAATACAAGGGATGTTCGGGTGGGTAGACGCTAGTATCCAGCTCATCTCGGAAATGCATCATGTCACGGAAGAGGTCATCCGTCTCGATCTTATAGACGAAACTATCAGTATCCATATATGTGAGCTTAATTTTGTTTTCGAAATACTTTCGCATGGTATCATAGTGAAAGTCGTACATCCTTGTTTTCGAAATTTCCAAAATGGACATACCAACATAGATTGCTTTGTCAAACACCAAGCTAGTTTTAGCAAGGTGGACACCGACCAAGTTTTCGCTGAATATGGTCCTATCTAAAAAGTTTGACTTAGCCACCAGCTTTCTCATTAAATTTTGATCTGAAACAAGCCTGAAATTTATCCTCTTTCGTACATTTTCCATTGTCTTGCCAAAAACTGCGTTATTCATCAGTTTAAAAAAGTCTTTTTCAAAGTTGTTGGCTGCAGCCCTACGCTTGGCCGTATTAAAGTCAATGTAAGGTTTCAACCAGCAGCTTTGTTGAAATTCAATAATTCTATGGATCTTGGATAACCTCAATCCGTGTTGTAATGCTTGTTTAAGCACGGAATAGTGAATGACATAATTTTGTTTAGTTTCAAGAGTTGTCAAAAGCTTTTTGTTTTTACTACCCGGAGGACACTTCATTTCTGCACAAAAGGGTAGATCAGTGTGAGCGTCGTGGAGGTGATCTGGATACTCAATGTCTACCTCAAGGACATATCCCAATTTAGAATTGGTCGGTATGGACATGACGTCAAAGGACGCTATCTCATCTTTCTCGAGCCAACGAAAATTACCAGTAGGCAACGCTTGAGACATAGCGTAACCATAAAGGTTATTGGCGTCGACGTAGTAAAGGTGAGAGCTCGACTTTGAGGCATCGTAGTCGGCGGAACAAGGGATATTTGCCACAGCGTGTCTCGTTACACACTGACAAATTCCACCTCTTATTCCACGCTCAAACATCTGCACCATGTCCATATCGGTCAACAGCTGTAATTTTACCTCTGTGAACTTTAGCATGGATGCATAAGCGAATCCGGGAGCAGTCGAATAGTAGAGACAATCTAGCCCATATGTATCATGGCACATTTGCCTAAAATTCTCAAAAACGTCTGTTAAGATCAAGACATCAGATTTCAAATATAAGTCTGAATATTCCCCTAAAGACTTGACCGAAAACGAATTCCAGACATTAACAGCATGAGAGTAGTCTCGATCTGAGACACCCGCATTGCTGAGTTTGTTGTAAAACGCCTCTTTAGGCGGTAATTTTGACTCATCTAGAACTTCGTAGGACGACACATAGTCGTAGGGGAAGACCCCCTTTCGACATACCAAATCGGTTTTGTCGCCAAACGAATTTCTGGTTTCTATAAATTTCTGCTTGGGTAGATTGTCCGCTAGCTTCTCCAAGCTACTGGCCATGAAGCGAAACGAATCTATAAATCTTAGTTCCATACCTCCCCGCTTCAAATAAGAGGAGGGAATAAATTTAGAAAACGATACATATTTCTCTTGGGAGTTGCAAATGACGTTAATTCTATTCTTGTCAAAGCCTAACTCTTTCACAATGAAATGAGCATCGTAATTAGAGAGGTTATGCAACACGACAGGGACGAATGTCTGATTTCTGTAATTTAGATTACAGTTCCTGTGAGCGGCCCCTCTGAATCGCCCGCTGACATGACAGTGGTCCCTGACTTTATAGTTCACTTCGGTGAAATTACCATGCTTACAAATGTGGCAGATGGTGCTGGTCATATACTGGTTGTTCTGTTCTGCCGTGAGAGGGATCATGGGTTTTATTTCACAGTTTAAAATGGCATCTATGGACTTTATGTCTTTTACAAGAGAACTCATAAAATGGGCTCCTGCTTCGGGTCCTCTATACAACCGTAGATTCGAATGTTCACCTTCCAAGTCCTTAATAAAATAGGCGTAACTGAAAGGTGTATGTTTTTGATAACTTTGAGTCCAGGAACTTGCAGGCTCATTTTGACATCCGGCAATAGGCTCCAATAAGCACTCAAAATCCGCATAGATCACAAACCTAATCTTCTGCGAATACTCATGCTTAGTGAAACTTACTTCCAGACGTTTAGGAAATTCACACCTGACGGGTGAGAAGGAATTACATACAGCCAAATGAGCCTCAAGTCTCTGGTCGGCTGACTCACCTTCATACGACTGGAAGTGCGTAAAACATCGTTTGCACACTCTGACTTGAGTTTTGTGAGATGTTACAAAAGGCCTAATGAATGCGTCGAAATCAGAAATTAAGACATAATGCGAGTTTACTTCATCGCAGACAAAGAGCAAGTCTCTATGGTCGTCCAACTCCTTATCAGCAATTTTGATTGGTACAACTTCATCCCGCTCGTCTAAACCAAACACATTGATCGATATGTTATTCATTTTTGAAAACTTGTCGATGTCGTGTAATGCTACCGGGAATTTTACACAGCTCCAGTCGTATCTGTCAGATAATTCTTGGTTCCCGAGATAGCTAGCCCATAAGTCATTACCTACCTCTATAAATTTTGCCAAGATGCAGTACTTGAAACAATAATCGTCATGGTTGTCAATGTTCACTAGAGATTTTAAATGCCTAAATCGTTCGGGTAGGAGCATGAATTTCCTACCTGCAAAAGGTTTATAATGGTTGACGCGTAATTCAATTTTATGGATGGATTTGAACATGAACCCAGACCCTCTCAAAGCTACGTCTTGATATTCCTGTTGAATTTTCTCTATTTGTTTATCTAGCAGTTCTGATAGGTTGGTTGTGACAACAGCTACCTCGTTTTTTGATTTGAAATTACGCAGAGTGGATTTTCCTTCCAAGTTCTCAAAACCACATTCCACAAAAATATTGAATTTTACAGACTTAAATTGTTGGATAGAGTCCCTCACCAGTGCCTCCATCTTGGGTTTGTAGGCTGCTAGGCCGCTCTCCAGGTCCGCTTGCGGGATATTGGTTGCTGCATATGTAGCGATTCTCGATCTGAAGGCTGAGTCCACTTTGCGAAAATCATTCTGTAAGAATTAATACAATGTATACATTAGCATAACATATAGAAAAACCATGTAAACATTAGCGTAAAAAACATGTGATTGTAGTAAGCTACTCACATCAGACTGAGTAGCGGTCCCATGTCTGTTGACTGACTGCGAGACTGCTTGGCTGCCGTGAGCGGTGAGAGCTCCCCCCACATTATAACGGCTGCCGACATCTGTCACCGCATGCGACGAGATGGATCCTTGTGTCTGCACGTTAACATCTGACATGTGATGGGGCGCGACTCCTTGGCCGCCGTCTGCAGTTTGCTGAGATGATACTGCAATGGGATGCGTGTTTGCATCTGGCATGGCGAAAGGCTGTAACAAAAAACTTATAATGAGACGAGTTGTGTCGGAAGTGACAAACTAATATATAACACATTAATATATATAACACGTACCGAGTAATCAATGGCTTGGCCGCCCAAAGCTGTCCGGATCACGGATGGTCTGGCGGTCGGTGTCCTTGCCATCTCCCGTTGTCGGTACATTTCGTTGGGGTTCATTGGATTATGGGTAGATTCCAAATGGTCGTTTAGATAACGTTGACAGGAGAAACATTTTCCACATTTAACACAGACTAGTTGATTGTTAGAGTGTGCCTCCCGCACATGTCTGGTCAATACATCGCGACGTGTGTATGAAGCCCCACACGAATCACAGGAGAATTGACTTTGTGTATGCCTTTGCCTCACGTGCCGGTTCAGATGGAATTTGTGCCTATACTTGGCATCGCACTCGGAGCACTTGAAGAACGCAGTAGTAGTACCTTCCATGTCGGCTGCTATCCGTTGAATGAGCGAAATCGTCTGCAGCATGCGTATTTATATCGGCTCACGCTATGGACCACGGACACCACGCGTCGGTACGGCGGGGTCACTGCATGCGATAAGCTGTGTGTTATTTTCGTACGCGTGGCTGCCGTACTCTAGCTAAGATACACAATAATATTATTATAATAACACATCTGGCGTGCAAGTGTATGCAATACCCCACGCGCTAGGCTGTGTTATTTTGAGATGCTGAGATGCGGCTCTGCCGTGCGAGACAGCAGACAGCATGCGGGACCTCCCGCGCGGTGAGCCGGGCTATTCTCGTACGCGCAGCTGCATCACGTCTGGAACCATGCTAGCATATGCAAGCCTGCAATAATATTACAAACTCGCAAATATTACCAATAAATAAACACTTAGGCCTTTGTTCTACACACACAGGCGGAGCAAAAGGCGCTAGCACCCAGATTGATAAAAGAACTATGTGCGATAAGGGCGCAAGCTCATAATTACCAATATTCCCAATATTACCAATAATTAATCACTTAGGCCGTTGTTCTACACACACAGGCGGAGCAAAGGGCGCTAGCATCCAGAGCTATGATCAAACACCCAGGTGACCAAAGGGCAGTGGGTGGGGACTGGCTGACCTGGGGGGCCGGTAGTTGAGGACCCCACTCCGCATCCCACCTTCCCCTACGCATCCAACCCACCTTCCCCTACGCATCCCACCGCACCGCATCCTGTATGGCGGGGTCTGCCCCTGTATTGCGGGTTGCATTCACCATCCCACCGTAGGGGTCGTCCCCAATACATAACTACTGTGGTGAACGTCGTTTTTGAATTCTTAAAAGTTAAAAATTATTAAAGAAATTCATTATCTCAACTCCGCTTAAGTCACTTGTCTTTGATGTGTATAGAAAATTATACAGTTAGTCTAGTTGATAAATCTGCTAAAGCTGAAGCGAGAAAAGTTCCGATTAAGTTTGTTGTTAATATTCCAAAAAAATCATTGATAACTTATATTTTCAAATATTTGTAATGTTTAATAAACAGTGATTATTATCTTGATTGATATATATTTTATTAAAGAACCATTTTTTGAAACAAACCATATACCGGTGGTCCATATCGTATTGTAGTGTCTATCAGAACAGTGTAGGGGTAGTGTAAATATTTATATGGGGGCCTCAAAATTGAATTGCGCGTGGGCCTTCAAGTGCTGCATTTAGGTCTATTAATAAGCGCATTTATGCGAAATCGTAGGACAGTTTCACAGTTACTTATAGGTTATTGTTTTTAATTCAGTAATGGTATTATCTATGCTTGGGGTACGCCGTAGCGTAGTGGTTGAGGCACTGCGCTACAAACCAGAAGGTCGCGTGTACGATTCCAGATGAGATCGTTGAGATTTTTCAAATGGCCTAAACCTTCCGGTGGCACAATGGCTCTGGGGTCGACTCAGCCTCTAACAGAAATGAGTACCAGGAGTAAAGGCGGCCTGTGCGTAAGGCTGACAACCTTACCACCTTCATGTGCCGAATGTCCAAAATCTGGGAGCCTCAATCTCCTGGAACCCTCTGGGCCTCCATGGCTTGTATAGGGATCACTTTACTTTTTATTATTTATGCTTAGTAAAGTAAAATGTTCTTGCCGTCTGAAAAATAAATCTATATAAATTTACGCAATATTATGTGTCCACGCGTTAGCAATGAGGTATTACAACACACTGTATTTGGCTTTTATCAGTTGTACAGAACGATATTACAGTTAGCCTATTCATTTAGAAACTGGCAAATACTTGGAAGACTGCTGTAAGTGTAAGGCATACGTTTCACCAAAGCTCGAATTAAATCTGTGATCTACAGAGTGTGGTGTGTACTCGGTACTTGTTAATGTTTAGAATCAATAAGGAAATTTTCTTTCATATCTATTGTCTCTATTTTGTAATATGCTTCACCATTTGCCTAGCTACACTAGATCTCCATAATGTGAGATTGAACTAGTTAAGCTGTACTTAATGGATTCGAAATATAAAGTTTGATTTCAATATAAATTGTTTTAAAAAAAATTCATTTTTAATCTCACTTGAGACAGTTTCCTTGCAGGACAGACAATCTGTTGATAAAAACTATACTATTGATGTAATATAATATTTACACTAGCTGCCCGTCCTGGCTTCACCGGGTATAAAGAGAACCTGGTGCAACTGAAGCATATTTTCGTTGGGCAAATTTCTTTTATGGGAGTGAAGCGTAAAAGGTCGGAGTGTTTATTGATTTATGAAATGTTTAGTTTTGATGCGAGTTCTGAGTGATAATTTATTTTACTGACAGCAAGTTTTAAACATATTCACACGATTTCATAAGGAGGTTCTGAATGTTCCCGATATTTGATTTTCGAAAAGGGGGCAAAAAATCAAGGTGAAATCAAGGTTCTGAAGCGAGTTTAAATACCCGATTTTAAGTATAAGGGCATGAACTTATAAACCAGACCTAAACGGAGCTCATTTTTTATTTTCGAAAAAGGGGCCAATAAAATCAAAGTAAAGGTTAATCTCATGCTGTCTCCTTATATTTCGTCAAAAAGAGTTCTAAGCGGTAGTACGTTAGATTGACACCAAATTTTAAACATTAGCACATGAATTTCATATAAGCTTCATCGCGCCTCAGCACCCTTTTTTATTTCCAGAAAGTGCACAAAAAAAAGCAAAGTCAAAGGGCACCTCATATTAAATCTTCACTTATTAGAGAAGGGTTTAATTCCGAAGCGAGTTCTAGGCCAAGGTATGTTCGATCAAACTAAATTTCAATCATAAGCACAGATTGAGACGGGACCCGATTTTGTCTTTAAAATGTTTTCCATGTTAAAAGTCTGTGAGGATTGAGTGTATTGCAGAAAAAACATTGTTAAATCCAGAAAATATGCAGGAAAGTGCGTAAATAAAGAGTATCAAAAGAAAAAATAACAAACATTTCGAACTTCTTTCGTTCCATAAATCCAACTAACAAAAACAAGGAAAAATTATAAAAAAACAATATTAAATGGTTATCCCTCGTATTTAGGTTGCAGCTTTGCAACCTAATAATAATAATAATAATAATAATAATAATAATAATAATAATAATAATAATAATATTAATAATAATAATAATAATAATAATAATAATAATAATAATAATAATAATAATAATAATAATAATATTAATATTAATAATAATAATAATAATTCTTTTCTTTATCCTGGCAGAGTTAAAAATACAATTACTTATAATTAAGTAGACAGTTGAACTTAAATCTAAATTAATTACAATTAAGTTACAAGATAATCTTGAATAGAAAATTAGATTGATAATTTTCTAAATTACACCCTAAGGAATTTTTAGGGCTTAAGACAAGAACAAAATTTTAAATAACATTATCCTGAATTAATTTACTGGTTTTTATTTTGAATTGTCCGAACGTTTGACAGCCTCTGACATTATGTGGGATGGAATTCCAGATGCAGGTAACTAAAACGGTGAAAGATGAAGAATACGGTGATGATCGGTGTAAAGGGATAAAAAGTACATGATTATATTCTGAACGTGTATTTACGTTGTGATGAGAGGACAGGTGTGAGAAGCGACATTATAGGTATGGTGGTGAATATGTGTGTAGAATTTTGAAAAGGACCTGAAGACAGTGAAATTTTCTGCGATCCTTCAATCGAAACCATGACAACATTTCAAAGGATGGCGATACATGATCAAACAGGCCTACATTACAAATGAATGTAGTGTAGATTAAAAACACATCATATTATAGTTAACATGAACCGTCACTTCAAAACGTTGGAATTGAAAGATACCTACATAAAATCCATTACATAAAATAAATTCCATACACACAATAACTTTTTTATATACAGGCATCCTTACAAATTACATTAATGCATTTGATTACATATACTCATATCATCAATCATTGGTACGTAAAATGACTATCTATACACATAATTGCTGTTCTCGATATCAACCAGACAACATTAATACAGAAACAATCAACCCAAACTACGGAATTAATTATACACACTCGTAGAACCTAAATGCACAAAAGTACTGCTCATGCGTAGCAATAATGAACAAAAAACTGTCACATTTCATCGTTTAACACTCACCATACTAAAAAATGTTAATAAAAGCTCAGGCGTGAACAGGGAATGTTTCCAAAGTTTTTATTTGCATACATTTGACAATCTCATGTCTCTGACAGGAACTCCACGGGAGAAAATACTTGCACACCCGGCGACCGTGACAGACCTATGCCGCAGTACCCAACCGTCGTTAAATTACCCAAAAACCATGGTATTTATGAGTAAACCTTCCCTTCCCGCCAAAAATGATTTATCCTGTTGTTGGGTTGTTGAACTTAAATATTCAGCGAATATAGGAAAGAGAGTTTATTAATGTGAACGTATTTTTTACACTTTACAATACCTTTTTGTATACGATATTTGATGTTAAAACAATCTTGAATTGTTTGTTCCTCATTTTAGACCAAATTAAAAAGGGTATCGATAGACTTCATTCTAATAAATCGATAATAGGGAGAGAAATCCTAGTAAATTAAAATCTGATGTATTGCCCTTTAAAACCTAGCGCCAATGACAAACCAACAGCACCTAGTCACTACAGACCAATAAGCATTTTTCCTGCCATATCGAAAGCCTTGGAAAGAATACTACACAGAAAACTGACAGACTTTCAGCGAATATAATATCCTTGACCCATATCAGTCTGGATTCAGAATTGGCTATAGCACAAGTACAGCACTTCTGACGGCGACAGAGGACATACGCGAAGCTATGGACAAAAACAAAATGATTCTTCTAGATTTCAGTAAAGCCTTTGACTCCGTGGTCCTAGCTCTTCTTATCGCTGAACAGCGAGCAATGCATTTATCTTATAGCTGTCTCCGGTGGTTCTATTCCTATCTCCTATCTTCGCAATCGCTAGCAATGTATCTTATCATTCTGCCGGTCTTCCTCTTGGCGAGATGTGGAGAGAGGAATGCCACAGGGCTCAGTACTCGGACCACTATATTGTTTTCAGTTTCTATAAATGACATATCCACAACTCTAGCTCGTAGGAAACAGCATCTCTATCCTAACGATCTTCTGTTCTGTATGCATTCTCGATCTGTAACATTGATCGATAACCTCAATAAAATAAATCATGACCTACAGGCAATATCATCGGTACAAAATTTGGAATGAGTTTCAATGCCGAAAAATAGCTGGCAATCATTCTGGGTAAACAGAGATTACTCTCAATTGTAGGATCAAATAATCTACCACAGCTTCTTATTAATAAACCCCCAGTTCCTTTCAGTCCATATGTCAAAAAGCTAGCCGTTTACTTCAATAAAAATCTCAGCTGGAACGTGGAGATAACTCACTATGTAGAAAAATAGTTTCGATCAATCATTCGTTAAAGCGCCTTACAATTTTTCTTCCTTCTTCGTTGAAAAAAAACTCTAATACAAACTCTCGCAATGCCCCATCTTGATGATTGTGATATCTTATTAAGTGATCTCAATGTCAACCTCTTTTAAAGAAAACTACAACATGTTAGTAATATGTGTATTCGATAGGCCTACATCTGTGACACTAAAAAAAGCCTACCATATGTCGCAATCTTTCTCAAAATTGTCTTGGATTCGGTTTAATGAATGTAGAAAACTGCATTCCCTATATCTCCTGTTCCAAATATTACAGTCACCATCTCCAGCATATCTCGCTTCCCGCTTTCATAGACTATTATCAGAACACTTTCGACACTCATTCAAACTGCAGTCGTTATACTTCACTATCACCACTTTCGACAATGGAACGGCCTCCCACACGACATCAGAGCATGTTTGGCTATATCTTCGTTCAAATCTAAATTACTAAATTATTTGCATAATCCTAAAAATTCTTAGCTTTATTTTTATTTATAGCAGTCATGTCATTTTGTATATCCTTACATGTTTGTAAAGTAACTGGGACGCTAGGACCTGAACCAAACACGCGGAGATATCTTATCGTCCGCCGGTAGCAATGGAGTAAGGGCAGAATTGAATGCATATACTGTACTATTCATTCCAAACTATGCGGTTCATAATACCCCGTAAGACATGGTAAATAATTCAGACGTAAATTACGGATGTCCATTTTCTCAAATAGGCCCTATCTTCCGCTTATTCACTGTTTTCCTCCACCTGAAATGTATATCTTTCAACACTTGCCTTGAAGCCCATTTACCTCCAGAAAAATTAATTTTCTTCTTTAGGACAGGTAATAGTGTTTTTAAAGTTAGCCTTTCCTCATTTGTTTTGTGAAATTCATTCACCGTCCTTCTAAATACACACTTATCAAAATCTAATTATTTTCTTCACTTTTTTCTTGGTCGTTTTTGTGTGGAGTACTAAATCTCGTTCCGTCTTGAACACATTTCTCACCTTCTTTTACAATTTTCTTAATGCTGCTGAATGAAATTCATGTAGCATCCGAAACACGCTGCTGAATTGCATATTTAGGGTCATCTTGGTGCTCCTGTTTGAACTACCTATATACATTTCACACTATTTCCGTACTCTATGACTGTGAATCACTTTACTACCACCAACCTTTTTGCTAGAATAACTACATTCACCTTCCATTGCTCTCATTAAACGTATCATACTTCACTATTGAATGCTGTGAGGCTAACTAAGATGTTTTCACACGGTCCTTACAGTATGAACTGGCAGGAACATCACGTGCTATGAAGTTCAGGCAGGCCTAGATTACATCATCGTAGACGACTGCGCATCCGTTTGTTTGGCTCAGGTTTATCGATCGAGTTATACCTACTTATTCCGAAAGATTACCCACATAACAAGATTACCCACATAACTTTAAGTATCCGCTACAGTTTAATTCCTATATTTCCTTAATGTTGATTTTATTTTTGTTTTATATACATTTTAAATAGATTTTAATTATAACTAAGGTGTTTATTTCTGTAAATAATTGTTACTGTACCTTAACACTTCTTCATATTTGTGTAATAATACTTTATAAATTCGATTAATGTATAATCAATTATTTTCTAAATTATATGCACTTCATTTGTCCTGGTTAAGTGGAAGATAAGGCCTTACTGCCTGAATTCTGCCAGGTAGAATAAAACATTATCATTATTAGTATTATTATTATTATTATTATTATTATTATTATTATTATTATTATTATTATTATTATTATTATTATTATTATTATTATTATCTTTTTTCATTTTTATTAGTTCACATAACACTGGATTTTTTGCCCTTTCGTCGTATTCAATATTATGTTGCTGTAGCCATATTTGCATATCTGCTTTCGGTATTACAATCAACTCCTCCGAATGATAAGACGTTAACGCTATTCCGGGGAATGTTAGGAATTAACTGCTCTGTAAACCGCTTTCTAAAGACCTTACCATAAATATTCCCGTGAGAGTGCCCAGTAGATTTGGATTGGAAACAAAAGTGCATCGAGAATAAAATCATTAAAGTGTACAACAATGAATCGTTGTCCCTTGCCCAACGGAGCGTTAAATGGATTCGTCACATATCCACATCTTCTTCTTTGTGTGATATACATTCACCCAAGTTTCATCTATATTAGGCTATATGATGGGACGGCCAGTAGATCGCAATTTCTTAGTTTTCCTCAGGATATATTTGTAGGTAGATTCCGAAGAAAAATCTACCTATTGCAATCGTTACCATGTCATGACTTTCGAAAAATTCTTTCATATATTTAAGTTTCATGCCTCCCTAAGTACGCAACCACCGCCCGTTCAATTTTTTTTTGTGATATCTTTACACGCTAGCGGCCGTAATTTTGAAGATATTTGAACCACATTTTATTATATTATTTCTAGGCCCAATAGTTCGGACAAGTTCGTTAATGAGCAAAATTGGCCCAAGGGGGGTTGGGGAGGGGGTTGAAATTTTGAAAACTTTATATCTCGGCCCCCTATGGAGTATAGAGTGAAACTTTGTTTCAATAAATTAGAGTACTCCCTATGGAGTTCACAGTGATAACAACGATTCGGGGGTTTGGGGGGTACGAGTGGGGTTGGGGTGGGGGGATGGAAATTCGAAACTTTTGAAACCACGTCTTGTGGAGTATCGCTGAAAAACTCTTAATGAGCACTCTACAAATCAATAATTATCTTCTCGATAGCTCTCATATAAGGTGAGATTTGAATGTTTGAAAAAGTGCTCTTTCCTCTTTTTTGCAGTTATTATTGCGGGTTTGTCATGCCAAGGTTAAAGAAGAAGAGTGATGTGCAGCGACAATAAATTAAACCAAAAACACTTCGAAATCTACCTCAGCCTGTAGGCCTGCCTAAAGGGATTTTTTTAAACAACATCGGACCTTTAGGGGTATTAAATACCAGCATGTTCCCGCGGCTTCGCTCGCGCTTATTAGTTCGACCGTTATTTTTAAAATCATTTATTTAACAGCAACATATTTTTAAAAATGTTATTAACAAACTAATTTGTCCTCTGAAAAGACCTACATCACTTCCAAATGTAACATATGAAGTGCATTCCAATGTCCTGTCCTGGTGACGAATTCTTTCTTACAGAACTTCTAGAAGGCAAAGTGTGTCGAAAACCGTGAGGCGAAAGAGCGTTTTTCGAAAATGTGCTATTTTCGCTGGCGGATATCTCAAAATCTATTGGGAATAGAAAAAAATGTATGAGATCAAACTTGTATGAAATTTTATCGGCTTGAATTTTGAATTGAGTAACTTTTCCTCTACGATGCACCGTTGGTGAGATATAAGTGAAAAACCAATAAAAGGAACCTTCTACGGCCCCCCTGCCCCCGCTCACCCCCACCCTGGGGAATTTTAGTATGTAGTTCAGGACAGTCCCGCTGACAACTCTGCCAAATTTCAAAACCACACGAATTTTTTTTCTATTCTTCGTTTGTTGTCTGGACTATAAATTATAATTATATCCGGCTTCGAAGTGCATTCCTCCACCCTTCCGTCCATCTACGTTTAAAATTTCATATCTCTGCGTTCAGTAGAATTCGCTGGGCATCGCGTATAGACATTCAGACAGAAAGACAAACACTTCCTCGTATTATATAGATTTACGGGACTCTTTGCTTTCGTGATAATTAAATTTTAAAGTTTTCGTAATATTTCTCAAAGCCCATCTACTTTCGTGAAATATATCTGCTTTCTTTAACGCAACTTAATCCACAGTAGTTCTCTTTTATACTGGGTTAACTGAATATGAAGAAAATGGCCTTTAATATTTAAAGGTTTTTGGTATATCTAGGCTTACCGTGTGTTTGCGCTGCTGAACATTGTGATACTCACGTCCGCATATTCGCTTGACACAACAATATCGGGGTTTCCGAAGCTCACACAAAGAGTGGAAATGTAGCATGGAGGAACGAGGTGCACCTGTGACCAGCTCGGCGTGGAATACTCGCCTCTTTGCATATAAATACACGTAAAAATATCGCGGTTTGCTCGTAACCCACCATTCCTTGCATTTGGAGCTCTAGTGGTTTCAGAGAAATGACAAAATAAATGCCTTCAAGGGTTCAGCAAAAAGTAGAGAATACAAAATTATGCCCCATGAAAAGACTAGGCTACACGGAGGCCTATTTTTTAAAGAAGAGGTCTAACTCTACTAACCATAGTTCTATTTTATAGTGAACTAAACAGATTAACAAAATATACAAGGTGTAAATATAACATCGAAATATTTTATCTGTGTACAAAGGGGACATAGGCAAGCAACTTTTATTATGACATTTTTGCTCTATGACGTAAAATGTGTATGCTACAGGGCATTAAATACATTACAATTTGGTGCTCATAAGTCAATAATGAAGCGAAATAGGGTTAAAATTTTAGTGAAATTGACTTCATACCTTCTTAGTGATCGATAAAAACCTGATTTTAATCATTTATCAACAGCTATATCATAATTTTGTGTTTCCATAATCTGCAAAATTTACAGACTAATCACATGACTGGCCGCCACTGCATTAGTTATTTTATTCATAACTCCAGTGTTAACTTCGAAGTTCCTTTGTTTCGCATTTTTTTCAAATGTTATAAGTCAGTGGCGGCAAAATTGGCCCAAGGGGGTGGTCGGGGGAGGGGGTTGAAATTTTAAAACATTTATATCTCGGCCCCTATGAAGTATAGAGGGAAACTTTGTTTGAATAAATTAGAGTACTCCCTATGGAGTTCACAGTGACACCAACAATTCGGGGGTTCGAGTGAGGGTGGGGGTGGGGGTGGCGGTGGGGGATGAAAATTCGAAACTTTTGAAACCACGTCTTGTGGGGTATCGTTGAAAAGCTCTTGATGAGTACTCTACAAATCAATAAATAGTTTCTTGATAGCTCTCATATGACGCGAGATTTTAATGTTTGAAAATAATAACACTTAAAAGAATTATTATAATATCATAATTTTGTCTTGTTTAGCGGCTTTGCTAATTTTATTCATTGCTGATCTTGTGCACGGCCTCCCAGAATATTATATCCTATTCTTGTTGTCAAAACAAATGATTGTAGGCTCTTCCTCTTTACTGCAGGTTTACCATGCCAAGGCTAAAGAAAAAGAGTGCTATGCAGGGACAATAAATTAAACCAAAAGCACTTCGAAATCTACCTCCGCCTGTAGGCCTGCCTAAAGGGATTTTTTATTTTTTTTAAATTGATTTCCAAGTTAAGCTCCAGATTTATTCATTAAGCAGGGCTTACGGAAGAAGAAAGGTCTACCATCTCGGCCACCTGGGTCATTTTAACGGTCTAGTTGGATAAGCGCATGTAAAACAATAGTGTTTTTGTCATAGCTACCTAATATTTTAATTTCCAAGGCCTTATAAGATCACAGTAAAACAATAGGCTATGTTGTCAAGATAACTGATTTTTCATTTTTTTAATAAATTCTTAAATAAGGAATATTGCCGTATTTTGTTGGATAATATCAAAAACTTCTAAAAAATACACATTGTAGAAGTAGTTTTTGATGGATTCTATTAGATTTATATATTTAATCTGATGATCGTTCCCCACAATACTGCAGTATTCTAACCTAGACCTTGCAATAGAAAAGAACCTCCGAACCAAATTTGTTGATTTTCTCACGAACAACTGCAGGAACATGGGGGGGATCTGGCACCATCGGAGTTTAATTTGTTTGGTCCCTTCCTAGCCGGTAAACGCTTTGCGTCAGATACAGAAGTGAAAACGGCAGTCCGCAGATGGCTATACTCCAACCGAACGGACTTCTATGAACAGGGTATTTTGAAATTGGTATCACGATGGGAGAAATGTGATGAGAAACTAGGCGACTATAGACGTAAGACGTTCCTTCATGTGTGCATTTGTTTGTAACTGTACCTATTAAATTTTTCTAAAAGAATTATTGTGCGTTACTTTTCGATCTACCCTCGTATAATAAAAAGCGCCCTAAAATGTGTTTGTGCCGCTCCTCTGAGGCCCTTATGACTTGGAGGTCTGATCTTTTCATCATACATTTTCTATGACCCGGTGAGTGTGTATGAGAAAATTTCATCCTGATAGCATAGTCGGTTCGGTCAAAATGTGGTTTTTAATATTTTTTGTGCCTTTGTTATTGACAATGTTATGTCATCTTTTAGGTAGATTTTTTAGATTTCAAAGAAAAATCTACCTATTGCGATCGATATCATGTTATGACTTTCAAAAAATTATTTCATATCTTTACGTTTCATGCCTCCCTAAGTAGGAAACCACCGCCCGTTCAAATTTTTTTGGTATATTTATATATACAGTATATATATATATATGTATATAATTATAAAATTTGGTTCAAATGTCAAATTTTATAATGTTATTTCTAGGCCCAATAGTTCGGACAAGTTCGTTAATGAGGAAAATTGGCCCAAGGGGGGTCGGGGGAGGGGGTTGAAATGTTGAAATAGTAGGCCTATATTGCGATACAAGTGCCGTAAGTGGTGTTTACGGATCGAGGAAAGAGTTTTTTCAATATCCGAGATCCGTTATGCGCTTACGGCACTAGTATTGCATGCTACTTTTTGCATGATGATTATTTATATTAATTGAGATATTAGCTGAAAATATTATGTATGTACACTATTGAAGATGGATGTTATATTTCAGAAAGTGATTCGCATGTGTTTGTTGTTATGGGAACCGAATATTTATAAATAAGTATGGAGGAATTTCTTTAAATAATTGTACAAATTGTAGTATGCCTATTACGATAAATATATCAAAATAAAGGCACGATGATTATTTATGTCAATTTAATTATATTAATTGTGATAATACCTGAAAATGTAATGTATATACATTCTTGAAGATAGATGTTTATTTCAGAAAGTGTTTCGCATGTGTTTATTGTTATGCGAACCGAATATTTGTCCTGGGGGGCATTGTCCATAAAGGCTTGTATTATGAGGTGTGGCGTAAGTAAATTCATAACAGCACGGAAACTCTTACCGCACATAGCAACAAGATTGCATGCGGGAATGTCAACTTACGATCCACGGCAACAACATTCGTAAGTACGACTAATTAGTTAAGGAGTGCAAAAAATTTATATCTTGGCCCCTATGAAGTATGGAGGGAATTAGAGTACTCCCTATGGAGTTCACAGTGACACCAACGTTTCGGGGGTTTTGGGGAATACAATTTATAGGTTACAGTCGGTTCGGTCAACATTTAATTTTTAATTTTGGTTAAGGTTATTTGTTGTGTAATATGCAGTCCCATGGTATAGGCTGCATACAACGTTCTCTAGCGGCGGTGTTGCTAAGTTGTAGCGTTGTGTGTGCATCGATCATACTGTCAGTATTGTGACATTAATTACAATTCTGTTTTTAAAATTCGATTCCTATTTTGATAAAACTCATGTAATGACAAAACTATTATTTTCCCGGCCCGTGTAGCCTAATCACATAGGCCTAGTATCTGTAATTTGATAAGATGCCCAAACGTATTTCAATAATATGAGATTTCACAACCTATTACTTATTAGGAAGGTAGGCTACATTATATGTTTCTTCTACCAAAAATTAAATGATAACTAAATTTTTTTAGATTATCGTGCGGTGTTTCTTACTTGCCGTTAATGTTGTCATGGCACGGAACTTAAAATTTCCATGCGATTCCCTGTACGGTAGTAACAAAGAAAAAAAATCTGATGTGAAAGTCACATAACTTCCTCTGCCCAAAAAAAGTTAGCAGTATTCACATATCGTTTTACAGAATCGCAATACACAATTTTACGCTAATTATCCTATAAATACCTCTTCTTTCAATGATGCGACTAAAAGCGCAGGCTATATAACAAAGTTTAAAAAAAAAGAACAGGTGACTGCAGACGTTTATTGAACTTTCCGCCATAAAGAATAATTTCCGAAATTTATCGAATATTTCCCTCAGATACTTCTTTACTCTATACCTGGCCAACAATACATCTTTCTCACTCACATTCTTATATAGAATAAGAGGCCGTGAAAGAGACAAAATTTCTACAAACAGTGGGTGAACAGTGGGTGACTTGTAACTACCCTCAGAGAATTTTTTCGAAAAAAAATTTCAAATAAAAGTTTTAGCTCTCAGTAAAAGGAACACATGTGCAAATTTTAAAGAAAATCGGGGCCTTGAAACGTGTATATATGCTAAAAACTCAACTTCGAATTTTACGGTCGAAAACAATACTTCCTCTACCTATAGTACCTATGGTACGGGCAGAGGAAGTAACAATACTGCTATGGAGCAGGATCGTATCCAGGATTTTTTCGGGAGGGGCTGTGATAAATCTAATATTATTACCACACACAATTATATTGAATCTTAACGCGTTAGAATAACATAATTGTACAATTACACAGCCCAACAAAAAATAACTTTTTGTTTGGTGTCTCAGATGTTTTACCGGATTTTGGCTGCACTCAGTGTGCTTATTCCAAATATGCAAACAGTTTTTCTCTACCAGCTCTGCTTTTATACAGATTTTATTCGTGAACTCTTAGTCTAGCGAAACAAAGTCTTGCTTGATAATGTAGCTAGTGAAGGTTCTTGACCATACTTTGGACACGTAGGACGAAAACTGTACGAAGTACAGAAAAGCTAAAAACTGGATTATTTTTTGGTTCTCAAATTGACAGGTCATAAGTAATAAACAACCGTACAATATGTGATATTTTTTTGAAAGACCCCATGTTATATTGTTATTGTAATGTTAATGTAATGTTAGTGTAATGTCACGTGATTTAGAAGCTAAAAATAGGCACTGTTTTTTATTTATATCAAACGTAAAATGGGATAATATGCATAATGGTAATACCATATCTCACAAAACTAAAGCTGATAGGGCAAAACTAATGGTACATTTGGCATCAGCGACCTAAATATATCCAAGAATAAGTATAAATTGTAAGGCACCAAAATGGCCGTTGGTCTGTGTTATACTCGAACAAAGTAAAGAAGTGTGTTTGTTGATGTGCACGTCACAGCCACACCTTAATCTAACTAAGGTAAAGGCATTAAAGCCGCTGAGCAAAGAACGAAAAGTCTTTTCTTGCTTTCCCACTATTGGAAAATTTATCAAGCACCGCTCTCTTTAACGCTATAATCTACCCTTGAGGCAGTACATTGAGGCTTCATTAGTTGTTAGTAGCTAAGCGAGCTAACGTCTAAGCTCTACATTAATACCAGCTTGAGCAGCTTAGGTAAAAATTCGATGATAGGCTGAATTTGTACACTTACTAGAAAATAGCCCATGGCTTTTCCACGGTTAAAATGATGCCTTAATACGAAACTACAGGTCTAGAATCCTGAAGGCACTGACAATACATTTACAAAAGTCAGCGCTGGCTTCATCAATTTTTATTTAAAATATCTCATCATATACTATTGCTTTTTCCTTTAGAATATAATTCGTTCTTACCAGTACGTAGATTTCAGAAATTAATTATATCGTAAGTTTTATGCAGTTCCAAAGGTAACTGTGATCACTGATAATACGTATTGTTTCTCAACTGTATGTGTAGCGGATCTGGGTGCCATTTCTATGTAGCAGTTCGCTCATATAATTTGAATTTAGGGGAATAAAAATGTTTTATTGGGTCCCACTGAATTTATATGTTTGTGTACCACGGCAGCTTCAGTCGCGAACAACGAGATTTACCTCTTTACATTTCTCGGGGCATATTTATTGGGTGTGGTTAGGTTCTAAATTACACTTCATGTATTCAAAACAGTGAGGTATATAGTGGGTTTAAGAATGTTTATTTTACCAGAAACAAATTAATTCACAAGTGTTCAATAACAATAGTTTATATTGCGGAGCGGAAGAAAGTCAGTCTGGCAATATTGGGAGCTTCACGAATATATTTTCGGTTCTACACCGATTTGTGATATCACTGGCCTATTTATGCCCTTGAAGGTCGTAATGTACTTACTGCGTTTCACACACTGAATTTACTGTACAAGTCGTAAATATGACTTGTATAAGCAACAGTTGTCTTAAAGTGGTGTAAGGTTTGAATATAACCCTCACCTGCACAGAGTTTAGAATCAAAACAGTCGAATTGGCGATTTACTGCCAATAAGACAATATAAAGTTGCAACGAGGAGACAGTACGCGATTGCGTCCAGTCGGACCCTCAGTCCAGTTGCACAGTGTCGGTAAATGCATTCGTTTCACCACCAACTGACTCGATCCCCTTCCAATATTCATGATATTCCTTACAGCTAATCATCTCTTTCCTTAGAGCAAAAATCATGTTTTACACTTCTAAAACTAATGGTCATTGGCTATTTCTTCCCCCGCATATTAGTGCTTCTTGAACTACTTACATAGCTTGTGCCTGCAGGCAGATTCCTGGTACAGCTCGAGTGTCTTTCCCCAAATCCATATTCTAAGTATTTTCTATTCATTCTTTAATACCTTCTTTCTCTCCCATGGCAGTATAATGGCAGTAAAAACTTATGAAAAGACTTGTGCACAAGTTATGAATACTTGACGCCAATATCCCATAGTGTGCCTATAGAAATTGTATGCTAGCTATTGAAAGATTCCCAGTAAACAGTCTGGTTAGGAGTGCTAGTATTATTTTACTCTACTTTCTCTTATTCCCCTTTAGCCCGTAGTACTTGCTTTGATTCTCCCTTATTATTTATTTATGTGTTGCTGCTTAATTAAAGTGGTATCTTTAATTCCATCATAATGCCCAAATATATTCTGCAATACAAGTGCAAAGTTTGTAAAAGTGTGTTACTTTATTTCAGAAAATAGTTCAGCTCCTGGTAACCGTTTGGCAACCTTGTAATCACCTGAGTCAACTACCTGACTCTTTAGTCTGACAGCTCCTCTGACCCATTTCGCCTCTCCCTTTCATAATGAATGAATGAACCTCTTATCTAAACTTAAATCAACAGTTACAATACATACCATGCAATGCATACTTCACCCCCGGAATCTTGAGTTTACTCTAATCCTATTATATTCAACTGTTACCTAACACCAATATTAATGAGATTACACTAAAATTTTATGTTTACAATTTTATTCCTAGCGAATTTAGCTTCACTAAAAAAATATATAAAATGCCGGATTTTTTTAGCATAGTCCTTATTGTGATATAATAACTGTCGGATTTATTGACAAGAGTCCTCTAAATACTAACTAACACACCTATGAATTTTCACTAAACTTCTAATATATAAAGCACTGGATTTCTTTGTGCAGTCCCATGATTATACTAGAATAAACACATGCCACAGACCTTGTATTTATAAATGATAATGTAGTTGCCACACGTACTTATTCCCGGTCACATCCACACTATAATATAAATTTTTGTTTACACATTTTGAATACACATTCTACGCGAAGCAATGCAATTCTGATCAACCATACTGTTGTCGCTAATTATTTGTTTACTTTTTGAACTCACGCTAATGATTTAGTAGTAGCATACTGTATGAATAGATACAATATCGATAAGAACCCATGCTTCCATAATTATCTCCCCTAGTAGACTTAATCTTTCTTAGTAATTCTTTTTTTCACAAAATGTAAATATTATTATTTCTTTTATCCTTCAAAAGTTGTTTATAAATGCTGATGTTACTATGATTCCATTTTACTCATTGATGAAGTAATTCCCTACTACCAAGCGTTATTTTCTTAGCATCAATGTAATAATTATAAAACATTTTAAACATTCGTGGTCCTTAACTAATTTTCCCATCCTCTTTTTCTTTATGATTTTTCATGTCTATCGTGATATTTCCATCCCCGTCGTTATTATAATCCTAGTGATCAATTTTTCTTTCGCTCCAAACATATTAAATTTGCAATCCCTTTTTACTGACTCACGCTTCTTCATCAAAGTGTCACTAACTTCATAAACAGCAATAACTTCGTCGATATCGAATCGCGGTCCTTCCGCTGATCCCATAATAATATTAATTGTTGGGCCCTTTTGCCTGCAACATTAATAACCTCCTTCGTTGGGCTGCTTTTGCCTACAACGGTAATAATAACAACTTCATTCGTAGGGCTATACTCGCCTACGACATCAATAAAATTCATCTCGGATTGCCTTCATTTTAAATCTTCGGAGCTTTCAATTTTCGATCACTCAAATTATATATGGAAAGGGAACTTCAATAATACCATCTTTATTTGTTCTTCGATTATTTTCTCAAGTCTACGCTTTTAATTACCTTTCCGTAAAGTATCATAATCATAATATCAATAGAATGGACTAAATTCTTTAATCTACCACATCCTTCAAATTGTAAGGTTACCATTAAAATGTTTATTTCTTTATATTTGTTCTGACGTAACTTCAGCATCTGTTCATGTTATTAATATTTTGTTTACATTGTTTACATTTTGTTTCCTAATTACTTTATTATGATCTTATCTACTTTGAGTATTTCTCTTATTTAGCACGGCTTTCTTATCAATACATATATGATCATTTATATGCTCCGTTCATCTCTACCCTCTCTCCATTAGGCCTATTTTCATCAATTTGCATAGTTACGCGATCACAGTCATTTAGGTCTTCCCTAGCTTCCGGGTTAAGTGAATTGTTTGCGTATGCCCCGCTTCTGTTATTTCTGTTATTGTTACTAGCCTCCGGGTTAAGTGACTTATTTTCAATTTGTTCAGTTCCGTTACCCGTGTTGCCATTTACACTATCACGCATATCTTCCCTTTCATTTTTCTCCCCTTGTCTCTGGCCATAGTTGACATTCCTTCTGTCATATTCTAAGAATTTCAGGGGGTTGACCTTAGTATGCTGCGGTGACCCACTTATATCGTAATATTTCTTACGTGAATTTTGCTTCTGTATGTTTCTTAACATCCTCCCTATCATGCAGGCTCCCGTAATAACTGCTAGTATTATCTGATTAATTCTCCCATTATTCCCTACTTCGTAATCTTGAATTGAGAAGCTACCAATGTTAGGCCTGTTAGCGTAACTTTTCTGCATGACATTCCTGTGCATCTGATAATTATTATCTCCAATTTCAACCCGATTTTTATTTCCCAGAATTTTCTTCCACTTAACTGGATCATGACTTCCTACTTGCAACACAGTATGGTTCTTCAATTTAACCTTGCTTTGCGTATCGTACGGCCCGGTAATGATACTAGGGATGTATTGATCTCCAATTACTGAGTTATTATTTTGTAACATTTTGTTACTAGTTACATTTACTGTAGGAGGACACGCCCCTTTCTGATCAGTACCGTTCCGTCCGTTCTGAGGTTCATTCTTCCTGGAGTTAATTTTATTAGCTAACCCATTTACTTTTTTGTCAATTATTGTTGTCACTTTTTTAGTTAACACGCCTTCAAATTTCTTTACCTTGTCAAGTATTTTACTATCTAGATTTTCCTTATCAATTTTATTACATTTATGAATTTGAACTAATTCTCTTTGGGTATTTTCCTCTATTTCCTCAAATTTCCCTTGGGATTTACTATGAATTTCGTTTAAGTCCTCCGACCATGCCTGAGCTAATTTATTTTCGAGACTTTTGTTTTTCTCGTCTATCTCCTTACTCAACAATTTATTTTGATTTTCTGCCTTGTCATCTACAGTTGTAATCATACTAATTAACTTAGTGTCTAACTCCTGCTTTACCTCATTTATGTTCTGATCAAGTTCTTTATGATTTCTTTCAAGCCTAACCTCAACATTTTGAATTTTCCCTTCTAATCGGTCATTCATAGTCTTGACATCTGTTTGAAACTGATCAAATTTTTCCCCTAAAGTTTTAGAGCTTTCTTTCACCCCTCCTAGTTCCTGAGTTACTTTATCAGAACTTTCTTTTATTTCCCCTAGTTCCCTAGTTACCTTTTCAGAATTTTTTTTCATCTCCATCAGCATCACCACTATTTCTACTGGGGTTTGAACTTCAGTCCCTTCTACCTGGCTACTACTGTCCTGGCTACTATTTTCTCCCTCCATGCTAATGTTGTTCTGAAAATTCTCTAATTCACTCCCACTTAACAAGTCCTGCCCTAACTGAATCTCATTTGAACCCATTGTACCTAACACAATTTTTCCGTTACGCAGTATTGGCATTTCACTCTCCGATACTTATTTTCCCTACACACATTTCACTATCTGACATTTTCATGCACACTGGCCCTCTTATAACTAGGTTCACAGTACAAGAATTTTTACATTTGAATATTAAAATTTTAAACAAGATTTTCTTTTTGGACTTATCCGTTTGGGTATTGGTCATCCTTCCTTCCTTCTGGTCTGGTCTGGGGTTGCCATCTGCTTGTTTGTTGTGATGTGACGTGATGAGATGTGATGTGATGAGATGTGATGCGATGCCCTGCTCCTATTTACTTATCCCTCGTCCTATCGATTTTTTTTGATCGCTGCCCCGCTCCTATTATCCTGGATTACTGTTCTGTTTTCCCTCTTAATTGTTTTTATTCTTGTAATGTCTTTTCCCTCGGGTAGGTTTTGATTTTTGATTTTTAATTGTTCTTTTCTATTTAGCCACTATTCCTTCGAAGCCCCACGTTCTGGGTTAGCCATTTCTATGTAGCGGATCTGGGTGCCATTTCTATGTAGCAGTTCGCTCATATAATTTGAATTTAGGGGAATAAAAATGTTTTATTGGGTCCCACTGAATTTATATGTTTGTGTACCACGGCAGCTTCAGTCGCGAACAACGAGATTTACCTCTTTACATTTCTCGGGGCATATTTATTGGGTGTGGTTAGGTTCTAAATTACACTTCATGTATTCAAAACAGTGAGGTATATAGTGGGTTTAAGAATGTTTATTTTACCAGAAACAAATTAATTCACAAGTGTTCAATAACAATAGTTTATATTGCGGAGCGGAAGAAAGTCAGTCTGGCAATATTGGGAGCTTCACGAATATATTTTCGGTTCTACACCGATTTGTGATATCACTGGCCTATTTATGCCCTTGAAGGTCGTAATGTACTTACTGCGTTTCACACACTGAATTTACTGTACAAGTCGTAAATATGACTTGTATAAGCAACAGTTGTCTTAAAGTGGTGTAAGGTTTGAATATAACCCTCACCTGCACAGAGTTTAGAATCAAAACAGTCGAATTGGCGATTTACTGCCAATAAGACAATATAAAGTTGCAACGAGGAGACAGTACGCGATTGCGTCCAGTCGGACCCTCAGTCCAGTTGCACAGTGTCGGTAAATGCATTCGTTTCACCACCAACTGACTCGATCCCCTTCCAATATTCATGATATTCCTTACAGCTAATCATCTCTTTCCTTAGAGCAAAAATCATGTTTTACACTTCTAAAACTAATGGTCATTGGCTATTTCTTCCCCCGCATATTAGTGCTTCTTGAACTACTTACATAGCTTGTGCCTGCAGGCAGATTCCTGGTACAGCTCGAGTGTCTTTCCCCAAATCCATATTCTAAGTATTTTCTATTCATTCTTTAATACCTTCTTTCTCTCCCATGGCAGTATAATGGCAGTAAAAACTTATGAAAAGACTTGTGCACAAGTTATGAATACTTGACGCCAATATCCCATAGTGTGCCTATAGAAATTGTATGCTAGCTATTGAAAGATTCCCAGTAAACAGTCTGGTTAGGAGTGCTAGTATTATTTTACTCTACTTTCTCTTATTCCCCTTTAGCCCGTAGTACTTGCTTTGATTCTCCCTTATTATTTATTTATGTGTTGCTGCTTAATTAAAGTGGTATCTTTAATTCCATCATAATAACAGGTGAATATGATGTGAATTTAATTTGATAAATTCAGTGTAATTTTCAGAAATTATATAATTGTTCAAGGGAAGGAGTGGTTTGTTTGGATTTTTACTGTCCGCGATACTTCCAGGGTTAAACTATCAATATATCATAGTTGGTGCCCGCGGCTTCGTGCGCCATTATTAATTGACTCCAGGATTTTTAAGAAATTTACACTGACAGTTTATTAAAAATGTTTGTGGTTCAGAGCTATGAAAATTGTAAGTAAAAATAAAATTATAATATTTGTTCATTCTGTTCATTTCACTTAGGCCTTATATATTAAAGAAACGGCTTTCCTAATTTTGTACTCTTCGTGAAAGTTTAGACTGCGAGGGACGAACATCGCCGAGTATACCCGATGTCTCACGAAGTTAGGGAGCAAGCACGCTATTTAGGGTCATTGAATTGTATAAGAGTAGATACAAAGCAGTAACGGCAGCTCTATTTCATGAGTCAGGATGTGCATAATCTGTCTAGTATTTGTCAAATCAAAATACCCTTACGTGCAACATATTAGCATGACATACCGTTTCGAGGGGCTGTGACCCCTGCTATGAAAATACCCACACACAAAATCGTACATAATTATATAGAAATTTTCACACCTTTTGACAAAATAAGAAAGCAACGGCATCTTATTCAAGTCAATTTTCTTTTCATTGACCGGCCTCTTGAACAAGTCATGTGTTACTTCTTTCGATTCGATTTCTCAGGTTTTAGCGTTCAACAACTCTCTAACATATTACTACATTCCACCGCATCAACACATTCGTTATCTACGATCATTTCTACCATAAATCCTACGATTAATAACAAAACTGGCAGAAAATTACAACTTATGTAGAAAGACGGAACACGATTATGAAACAGCATGGACATAAACCCAGTTCTATCATAGAAACAAAATCCAAAGCCCATTAATATATAAATGTATAAAATAAATTTTAATTTTTTTTTTGCACGACTTAACTAATTAGTGGTGCTTACGAATGTTGTTGCCGTGGATCGTAAGTTGACATTCCCACACGCAATCTTGTTGCTATGTGCGGTAAGAGTTTCCGTGCGGTAAGAATTTACTTACGGCACATCATAATACAAGCCTTATGGACAAGGCTCCCCAGGACAAATATTCGGTTCCCATAACAACAAACACATGCGAATCACTTTCTGAAATAAACATCTATCTTCAAGAATGTATATACATAATATTTTTAGGTAATATCACAATTAATATAATTAAATTGATATAAATAATCATCGTGCAAAAAATAGCATGCAATACTCGTGCCGTAAGCGCATAACGGACCTCGGAAAATTGAAAACGAGCGCCTCGTTTTTTCAAACTCTTTCCTCGATCCGCATGCATCGCTTACGGCACTTGTATCGCAATATATTAAAAATTATCATCGTAAAAAATAGTATAGATCGTGTGTTTAGCGTTTCACCGAGCGAGGTGCCCGAGATGGTAACGTCTTGGACTCTCATTCGGGAGGTCCCACGTTCAAATCCCGTGGCCGGCCAATTTGAAATGGTTTTTTTCATGGTTTTCCCAGTCGTAAAGGCAAATGACGAATTGGATATAACATACCATGAATCATCCTCATCATTTCTTCTTATATCATATCCATTTAAATTAATATCAGTTGAAATTCACTCCATAAAATACACCAACAATACAAACAATTGACAAGCGATAGTTCATGGCCTACCCTACTGTATAGACACAGATCCCGAACTCCTGATATGGCATCGTATCTAAAAGGAGTATAAACAAGTCTGAAATTAAAAATTAAAATAAAAAACCTAGGCATCCCATCCTTTTTCCTGCCGAAATAATTTTGTTCAGTAGTACCATGCAGTGTTCAGTAGTACCAGTAGTTTCAGAATTGAAAGAACTCAACGTGTTCAATTACAAGCAAAGTATTTTATTTTAGTTATGAGGATCTGTGAAGAGGTAACTTTTTATCTATAGGAAAATGCTCTTCCCGCAGCAGCCTTCGCTCCTGCCAAACGTATTTAACAACCAAACCAATATTTTTCCATGGTATTTGTGCAAACTAAAAGAAAATATTATTTCCTCCCAACCGACATATAACACTGATAGATTCAGTTTTACTCATGTCCGTAGTGAATCATTAAATTACATGGGGATGGGAATGATATACATCCTAAAGTACATCGAAGGTATCTAAAAAGTACGCCCTCAAATACAGAGTGCTAGATTTCAGGGAACTTTCCCAGATGTACCTTTGTGACCCAGACAAAATTTTTCTTCCAACTCTATCTTAATTTCCCTTGATTTACAATTTTACACATGTTTTTTAAACTTAGGCCTAAATCTTTAAAATAAATCGAAACCTAATTACCATTGTTTATCTTTGGTGATGAAGTGTTTACTTTTGAATTCGTATTGATAAAGAGGTAAGGAGATGTGATTTCTTCCTCTATCGTTGTATAATATACAGTATGTCCTTGAAATGGGTGTAGATTTTTTGTGTGGTGGTAGGGAAAATCCAGACGAGTATTTAATACAATGAACTTTGGGACTTACATGTGTTGTGATGTGTGTAAACATAAGAACGTGTTGCACATTGTTGAACCAAAAATCTGATGTGAAACTCATACAACTTCCTCTGCCAAATAAATTTTGCCTCTTAGTTATAATATATGGCATTCTCTTCATGTTATTTGGTTATAAAAATGAAGAGAATCGCGTTACCACTTGGTATCGCATCCCCGAAGGATACATAACCCAAATAAAATCCGATCAATACACTCTCACCACTTTCTTTGCTCTAAGCATGGCAAACAATACATCTTTCACACTTCACATTCTGATATAGAATAAGAGGCCGTGAAAGAGCGCGTATTCAATTGTTCCAAACCTGATGCAAAGCTTTATTATTCACCAGGCAAGACCGAGTTTCTATAAACAATGGGAAGTTTATAATTACCCTTCAGAGAATTTTACGAAAAAATGTTTCAGATAAAAGTTTTAGCTCTTGGTATAAGCATCCCAGGTACAAAATTTAAAGAAAATCGTTCGAGCCGTTTTCGAGAAAATCGCGAAATACGAAATTTCTTTGTGAAAAGTCCCCCTAAAAATAAGAGAAAGTTGTCGCCAATCTTCCTGTCACATCTTCAGAAAGTACCTAACCGAAATACAAAATTTGTTTTTTTTACCAATTTCTATTCTGGAGGTAGGCTGTTCAGAGACACACACAGAAATTTTCCGAAAATAGTATTTTTGGATTCAGGGGACCTCAAATGTACATTTATGTTAAAAACTCAACTTCGAATTGGAGAGGGTCGAAAAAAATACTTTCTCTGCGTAAAGTACCTACGGTACGGGCAGAGGAAGTAAACATGAAGTTTATTATGCTAACAGTAAGAAAAAGCAAAGCTATTACATGTTGTTTTAGAACACAAATATGCCTACTTGCGAGTTCATCAGTCCATGATGACAAGCGCGGAGCTGTCCATCCAGGTCTATGCCCGACATCTCCAACAATAGCGGTAAAGCTTTGCTTTCTCTTACAATGAAAGTACTATACAACATTGTGTGTTCAAATTTGCTGTAAAACAACATATAGTTGCTTTGATTTTTCTTATAGTTAACATAATATACTACATTCTGTGTTCAACAATGTGCAACACTATTTTTCTGTTTACACCCATAACAACGCATTTCCGTCCCAAGGTTCATTGTATTAAACTAGCAGGTGCCCGCGGCTTCGCCCACGTTAATTAATTTTAAAAAAATTAAGAGTATAATAATTATTAAAGCATTATATTTATTAACACTTTCTCGCAAATCATTCATAAACTAAACCATTAATAATTATTAAACAGCTAAAATTCCGGCTTTAGAGTACATTCACGATTAGAAAGCGCCGCCTGGGAAAACCATCTCAGATTCAATTATCCAGTTCCAAAGCTACCTGTGAACAATAACGTATCGTTTCTCAACTGTTTGTTGACAGATGAATTTGATGTGAATTTTATTTGATAAATTCAGTGTAATTATCAGAAATTATATAATTTTTCAAGACAAGGGTGGTTTGTTTGGATTTCTATTGTCCGCGATACTTCCAGGGATAAACTATCAATATAATTATTATGGCTGGTGCCCGCGGCTTCGGCCGCCATTATTAATTGACTCTAGAATTTTTAAGAAATTTACACTGGCAGTTTATTTAAAATGTTTGTGGTTCAGAGCTATGAAAATTGTAAGTAAAAATAAAATTATAATATTTGTTCATTGTGTTCATTTCACTTACGCCTTATATAATAAAGAAGCAGTTTTCCTAACGGTATTATATTTGTATAATGTTGTGAAAGTTTACACTGCGAGGGACGAACATCGCCGAGTATACCCGATGTCTCACGGAGTGAGGGAGTGAGCACGCTATTTAGAGCCGTTGAATTGTATAAGAGTAGATACCCGTAGCCTTTAGGGAAAATCTGCGCTCATTCCACGGACACACTGTATATATGTGCATATTATGTGGATTATTTTATTAGTGAACTGAAGTGGACTGAAGTGCAGTATTAATTATTCTGTACTTATAAAAATGCAAAAACAAATAAAAGAAACGAAAATGTACGTTTAGTAATTCACTGGGGGTAATTAATGAATAATTATGATTTTCACCTAATATTTCATTATAAAAATAAAATAAAAACTGGAAGGTCCTGTCAGATGTTTATGTCGATTTTAAATAAAAATGTGTCCAATAACCTATTAATTATTTGGTATTTTATTAAAGAGAAAATCTGCTTCTCGTAGGAGTAAAATTAAGCTGACCATTTCTGCCCCATAAAATTATTTGTTCATATTAAATTCATTGAAAAAGTGTGATAGTAAAGTAAACAAATGTAAATAATTTTTCTGTAACTACTGTATCTTTTCATAATTATTGTTGTGCCTTTATGGTGATCCTTTACTAAATTCAGCTATCCTTCGGGTTAATCTGTTTTTGGGCGAAGTAATTGTTTGAAAACTGTTTCAGTGTTATACTAGAACAATGAAATAAACTGTTGTTCATGGTTTTCTTGGTACGTGTGAAGTTTCACTCTGTCAAGTGTTTACCTTGAGGACGCGCTGGTTTAGTTACTCAATGTCAAGAAGAGCAGGAATGCAACAAGTCTTGTGGCTCTGTTCGGAATACGCCAGAACTTTAAAATGATTGATTCATTTATTATGAAACACAAATCCTACAGAGAAAAATAAAGTCAGAGGATATGTTAAATATATTTTTGATTAACTAATATCGAAATAGTTTCTCTTAATCCCTTATCACCTTGTGTCAGTGGCCGATTAACGGCGGGGGGAAGGGAGGATTTCACTGGCTGGTAAAACTGTTTTCACGGCAGATGACAGCAATATTCTTCTCTCCAAGGGAAAATAATTTCCCCTGACTTGCCATAATCTGTATATTAGTTACTATAGGCTAAATAAGTTACAGAGTTTTATTTGGGTAACGAAGAAATGTTATTTACTTGATGCAGAAGAAATTTAGCTAAATATTTTCCCCCATACGAAGAAGCTTGATTCGCATCCTGCTCTATTTAAGTGTATATAATTAGTGAGCCAAATAGGGCGTACAATTTAATTGTTAATTTTTCAGTTGCTATTGTTTCACAAGACAATTTTCCAGTCTTGTTAGATAAGAAAAATACAATATATTTTATTATATCAAATTTATTAGTAGACCTGGGATTTTAAGGCAAATGCCTATTTTGTTCCTTATGAAATAACATGGAATTTTAAAAATATGTTGACGTTTCATGATAAATCACTTACATTTATGGAGTTTTATAGTCTCCTAAAATGCCTATTTGGACCTTTAGAGCCTATTTTACTATTTTAGTGCCTAAATTGCCTATTTTGTACATTTAAAATAAAACTCAACTTCTGTAATTTTTAGAATTTTATAATGGACATCCCTCAATGAAAAGCAGAACAGCAGAGGTGGGTTTTTCACAGAAACATGATTATTCCAAACAATTGTCGCTAAAGGAATGCTGACTGACGGGGGAGGGGGAGGATTAAGGGGGAAGGACTACTGTGTCAAGTCACCAGTGAAAGAACATCTGTTTAAGTGAATATAGTTAGTGGTGCCTAATTTTGCAGTTAATTCTGTTAAGAATAGGTACCTATACCACGTTTCTTGCACTAAAAAAATGACCATGTATATTGTAATATTTTAAAGTCTATTTTCTATCTACACATTTTAAAGCATATTTTAAGTGCCTATTTTATCTTTTAAAAGCCTATTTACTTGTTTAAAAAGCCTATTTTAGGTGCCTAAAACTATTTTTTTAGAGCCTAAAATCCCAGGTCTATTTATTAGGCATATTTTTCTGTGTAGGGCAGTGCAAAATCACACTTTTTGCCCAATAAATCATTATGCTGTTGTCTGAATTTGGCAGGCTTTGCTATTTTTTAACGTCATTTGTTTTCTTTAGCACTGAGGTCACATTAAAAGAATGAAGGTCTCCTAACAAACCAAGATAAATAGTTTCATTATAAATGGTCTAAGATTACGAAACCAACATAGATCCTATGCGCTTTTGCTTTATGTGTATCCAAAAGAAGAAAATTGTTTTACACAAGGTGACATTTGACACAGCCTACCAGTAAATAGTTTTTGGCAATTTTTAAAGTATAATAATAATGATAATGACTCGTACTTAAAAAGATTGATATAAAATGTAAGGTTTAAATATTTTAATCACTTGAACGTATTTTATTTTAACCTATTAATGTTTATAAATGTGATATCCAATTAATTTCACTCTATCTGCCATGATACCTTCAACAATTGAAATTATTATGATTTATCAAGCTTCAGATATTTATCATAGGATGATAAACTTTCCGTCTGGCAGGGAAGGGCGATCCATGAACTTCGTAATTTCATTTGCAGGATCTCTCTTGTATTTCTCTTTAAAAAAAATCAGTTAAATTCAAATTTCAATTTCAATTTTATTCGATTTTCAATTAAATTTTCATAGATTTTTTCTTTTCTTCGTCCACATCTAGGGCCTAATCTTTGTTGTTATTATTGTTGATGGATCAAGGATTAAGCCTAAGGCTGTTGATGGTTATTTGTTTAATGCCATTATATCTTCAAATCTGTTCTTGGCGTTCAATTCATATCCTGTCTTTCCCTTAAAATTTTTTAGGTCGCATTTTTCTCTTTGTGGTGTCTACTGTTCATTATGAGGAAGTAAAATGGGCAAGTCCCATGTACATGACCTGATGTTCCAGGCCCTTTTGCACATCGTCTATAAATTCAAAATGGCGGATATTATGTCACAAACCAGCCACATTTAAATATTCAAAATGGTGACCAGAAATGACTTCATTCGACAAAATGGCGCACATCATCAGGAGGTGGCATCGGGTGGCATCGTTCGATCTGAGGAGGTGTCAGTCGACCGAAGGCGGTGCTTTAAAACTGGGAATATACTACCGACGTCATTACTAGTCACCATCTTGTTTCCTGTTGCCATTTTAATTTTCTAATATGACGGATTGAGCACGTTTTTAAAGTCATTAGTAAATCCACCGGTGCAAAAATGCAATTAAAGTCTGATGAATGTACGATGAACGCTATCCGCCATTTTTCCCCCGCTGAACCTGATAAGTCGTTGACTTTACGAACAGGTTGATGGATTTCAGCGTGGATATTCGCGTTGTGTAATAGGCTAATTATTGTATCATGGATTTACAAAAAGTGAAAATTACAATATATGATGTGCAGGGAACTAATAACTGAGTGCTACCACTCTCATAAATCAGGTTTTGAGCATATTACAATCCACGAGGAGTCTTGCTCATTCGGGTGTATTACTAAATTTAATAAGTTACTTCTTGTGAAGATATAGCCTATATTTCTTTTCCTCTTTTTAAATAGTAGTTTTAGTTAATTTTGAATTTTGAAATTTGAAAATTGTTTTATTTTACCTGTATAAATATGTATTTGTATTTGTATTTGTAATTCTATGTAATAATGTAATAATAATAATAAATAAAAATAAATAAAAATAAATAAAATAAAGTAAAAACATAAAGTAAAAATACGGTACCTAACCTCAACGGGAATTATGGATAATCTGTCCTGTCAGTTTCGAGATATTTGGAAAACAACATTAATTAATAGTTTACTATGTAGAGTATTTTTTCTTTCTTTTCTAGTCATGAACAAAATCAACTCATCACTTTCATTTCCTGAGGACTCACACCCTGATGAAGAGCAGTTCGTTAGCTTTCGCACGAAAATAAACTCAATTTATTTATGCTATTGGCAATTGTCGTCTGCTTCTCTGCTCCGCCATGTTTGTAATCTAAGAAGCATTGTACTTTAAGTTCGATGAGTCTGATTGCAATCGATGACTTTCAGCGGACAAATAGCGGTGAGTTGACGAACAGCCTGATGCTTTCCCGGTGGATTGTTCGCTGACTTTACAAACACCCATGGAATCAATCGATGACTTTAAAAACGGGCCAATTGTGACTTCAGTCCTCTCCCACCAACTTTAAAAATACGGTTTATAATTTAAATTTGCCGACTTCTGTCGTCATATCGTTCTAATTTTTAAAATTGCTACATTGTGACGTCAATCACCTCACGAGATTTGGAATTGTTTTTTTGAATTTGAAATTAGCTCCGTATGACATCAATCCACCCGCCACTTTTCAAAATGAGATTAGAATTTGAAATTACAGCTGTGTTACGTCAATGACCCGCCAGATTTGAAAATGGTTTTTAAAATTTGAGAATTAGTGCCGTCAATCCACCCGCCTTTCTTTTAAAGGAAAGTTTATTGTACTAAAAACAGTACATTACAGTTTTTATCATTATCGAATTAACAATAATCTGGTGCGTGTTTTTGGGTGGTGCCCATCACCAATCCAGAAAGAATATTTTAACACAGATACAATAAATGTGGAGAAAGGTGATATTTCAATATATCATATCTTTGTTTCGTTTTCTCTTGAGTCATATCATCTGTGAGCTGGATCTTTTTGTGGATTAGTGACAATTTCTCTGAGCAGTGGATTTGTATCATACAATAATTGCTGGTGTAATCTGTTGTAACTCCTTTGAAGAAGTACCTCAGGGGTGCCAAACTCGTCATACAAGTTCTTGTTTCGTACATAATAGGGAGCACAGGTCACCAGCCTTAAGAAGCGATTTTGTATAACTAGTCTATTTTTATTTGTGATGCTGAGGCAGAATTCCATATTGAGCAACCATATTGCCAAACAGAACACATTATGTATGAATAGACAAGTCGCTTATAATGAAGAGGTAATTGAGGCTGTCCTTGTATAATGTACTTCAGTAGGTTGATTCTATACCTAATTCTTTTAACGATGTCTTACATATGATTTTGCCAAAACCAATCCGAGGTATTTGACATAATCAGCCGTTGGTACAAGTGTGCTGCTTATATGTAAATTTAACTACTTTTGGATTTCTTAGAGTTCTTGACCACTCTCCTCTGTTTGCACCTATTAGAAATTTTATTGCAGAAAGTGTTCAGTTCTACTACTGTTTCAGAAGTACCTTTGCTAAGGACTGCAACATCGTCAGCAAAATGGAATATTGTTAAGTTGTTCTTAGATGGAACGTCTTATGAAGGCCTATATACAATGTAGAGCAGTGGTCCGAGAATACTACCTCGAAGAACTCCAGCTTGCATACTATTTGACGCTGAGTGACAGTTTTCACATTTAACAGTGAATATTTGTATTGAGATACATGTTCATTATACAGTTCGTGTACCTAGTTTAAATAGTTAGCTACGTCCGCTATGTAAATCTTGTGAAAGCTTCAATCAGATCATGTAGCCTAATTGGGTATTTAACTAGAACAGATCTTCAATTTATATAAGCGTAAACACCAGGATGTGAATTTAGTATTTAACATCTTATCTGAGTTTATGTGTATGTGTGCGCGTCACAGTCACAATTATTTATCTTGCTCATCATAAGAAGAGAGAGAAAAGTTTATGAATGGTGCGGAGCGAGAGGTAAAAAAAAAGGTGGTGGGATGGATTGGCGTCATGCAGCGCTAATTTCAAATTCTACACTCATTTTCAAGTCTGGCTGGTGGATTGACGTCATACAACACTTATTTGAATTCTAAATCTACTGTCTCAGAACCCAGTAAGTTCAAATTCTAACAGTTTTTAATGTGACGTCACAATCAGAAGTATTGAAACATTTAAAATGACGTCCGGATACAAGACGGCGACTGCAAAAAGCTTTATTATTTAGCTTGGGTTATGCGCTATACCGCGCGAGCGGAACTATATTGACAAGTCTTCCGCTATGATAAGGAATTGCTGACTTGGAATGAATGGGGAAAAAGAAGATCGTAAGCAATGTTTTGAGCGAAACAAAATATTGTGTTGGCTTTCACAATGGCTATGTTGGTTTTGTCAGACTGCGGGTATCCAGTTTATGAATCAAGTTTTTATGTTCTAAAAAGTTATTTTTGTTATTTTGATTTGTAAATTATTGTAGGTACACAGTAATAGTAGTAGTCGGAAAAATAGTATTTGCAGTGGTTGTATTGAAGGAAATGGATAAATTTATTAAGTGCCAGTATGGTACTTTATGAGATTGTGTGGGGGACGAAAAATGTCTGTCCGTCTGTCTGTCTGTCCGTCCGTCCGTCCGTGTGTCTGTACGCGCTCTAACTCAAATACGCTTTTTCGGATTTTCATGAAACTTAGAAAACACATTTATAATGTCAATGGGAAGAACCCTATTGATATTGAACCAAATCGGTTCAGCGGTACCGGAGTAATGCCCAATTTAGTGCCTATTTTAATAGATTATGGCGCCTTTCTAATAGAAAGGCGCCATAATTCAAACACGCTGTATCGGATTTCCATTAAACTTGGTATACGCATTTATGACGTCCATGAAAAGTACTCTGTTAAATTTGAACCTAATCTGTTGACCGGTACCGGAGTAAAACCCAATTTAGTGTCTATTTTAAAGACGCAGTAACTCAAATACGCTTTACCGGATTTTTATGAAATTTGGTATACACATTTATAGTGTTCATGGGAAGACGTCTATTGATATTGGATGAAATCGGTTCACCTGTTTCGGAGTAATGCTCAATTTGGTGCCTATTTTATGATAATATACGTATTCGAAAGAATTTATTTAAAAAAAAAGAGAATCAGTTATCATGATAACATAGTCAATTGTTTTACTGTTATATTATACGGCTTTGGAAATTAAAATAGAGATAGCTATGACCAAAAGCACTAATGTTTTACATGCGCTTATCCAACTAGACCGTTAAACTGACCCAGTTGACCGAGATGGTAACGTTTTGGCCTCACATTATGGAGTTCCATGGTTCAAATCCCGAAACGAGAGAATTTCACTTTCTTTTTCGTATTATTTTTATGTGAGTGTGCGATTGTCAAGATATCACAAATCTGTACAGTTCAGCTGATGCTGGAAGATTTTAATCTGATTAAAAAAAACTAGACCTTTGTTCTTTCGTAAGCACTGCTTAATGAATAAATCTGGAGATTAACTTGGAAATGAATTTAAAAAAAAAACATATTCTGCATATCATAATTGCAGTCATAACTGATGAAACAAAAACATACTGGCACTTTTTTACATCAGTTTACCTGATTTTATTAATTTATACGAGAAGGAAAAGAATGACAATGCCAACTGCGGATATTCTGTATAATCTCTATAACATGCTAGCATCTTTTCTTTGCCTAATGGGCTCTGAGTTCTGTTAAACAATGTCCACGATCGAAAATAACATAAAATCTATTTAGAGGAGTAAGATGAGATTCATATGGTATTTTTTAACTATGTAATGGCTGGGTCATAGTATTTATTTTGTTACATAATTTATAATTATTCTAGCACAAGAAATATTAACATTTAGTAATTCACCTGAATTAGCAAGACTGCTCGTGCTTGGGTGCAGTTTAAAAATATCAAAGTGAAGAAAGAGGAGAGACAAAGAAACAGAGTGTATAAAAAATGTGATTAACTAATAAAGAAAGTAAAGAATGTTAGGCCTAAACATAAATACATAAAAGGATTGAAATAGCTAAAAGTTAGAAAAACATGCTTTACATTTCTATTAAATTTAATAGTGGAGTATATAGATCAGGATATTTTCTGATAATTGAGTTATAGAAGCGGGGACCAAAATTAGTATGTAACTAATATTTTGATTTCGTCTGTCTTACAGATGATTGGATTATAAGCTGGTAACATATACCAAGATAGCGGTATATACTGAAGTCTGACCTCAAATTATGAAATGATATTTTCATAATATGCTAGCTCCTTTGTAACCAAAATTTAAAAATACTTCTGACGGCGAACGTCAACTTTTTTCATCAGTAATTGAACCAATGAGTGTAGTTTATTATGTTAACTGTAAAAAATATCAAAGCCATTAAGTCTTATTTTAGAGCAAAATTGTTGAACACTATTGTTTAGTATATTCATTGTAAGACAAATCAAAGCAGTACATGTTTTATGGTAATCACTGGAAATGAAAACATGTAATAGGTTTGATTTTTCTTACAGTTAACATAAATTGAATTTTGTGTTCAACAATATGCAACACGTTTTTCTGATTACACCCATAACAATGCATTTCCCACCCAAGATTCATTATATTAAAATACTCATGTGCATATTTCCTATTACCCAACGAAAAATCAGCACTCATTCCATGGATATCCTGTATATACACACACTTATACACATATTATGTATATTACATTATTATTAGTTATTTTCCTTCATGAAATCCATTATTTTGTAATGCTTGTTAACAACAGCTGTTTCAAAACCCTAAAGAGCGTGTCAAAAGATCCTTGACGTATCAAAAGAAGATGTTTGATGAATATTTTAAAGAAACATCTTAGTCAAAATATTTACTAAAACATACTAATAATTATGTAAATAATTCCATCCGGAGTGTAAATATATTTTGACTGATATCTCATTCATACGTATTGACAATGATTCCACTCAGAAAAGAAGATAATATATATATATATATATATATTATTATTTAGTATTCTGCCTAGTGGCAGGCCCATGTCTTCGTACGGATAATTTCTTACGCCAGTGTTCCCTATCTCCAGCTTCGTCCTTCAATCTGCTGTATCTCCTCCCATCTTTCATGTCATCCAGATGTTGTATTCTTCTCCTTCCTCTTCGAGCAGTTCCTTTGATCTTCCCTTCGATGACATCATGTATGAGTCCCTCGTGTCTAAGTATGTGTCCGATCCAATTGGCTTTCCTCTGAATAATTGTATTCAGAATAATTTTCCTCTATATTTTCCTTATCTCCATACTCCACTGTTAAATTTAATAGAAATGTAAAGCATTTTTTTCTAACTTTTAGCTATTTCAATCCTTTTATGTATTTATGTTTAGTTATATATAGTTATATAGTTATATATAGTTATATAGTTATATATACACAGGGTGTATCATAATTCATAGCACAAACAGAAACGGTTGAAAGTATTCGATAACAAAAGTAAAAAAGTTCCAGCAAACATGGGTCAGCAAACAAGCCGTTTGCGAGATTTATTATTGCGCACTTAGAAGCCGTCCGCGATGTGCTCTTGTTTACAAAACTGAAATTGCCACAAGGTGGAGTTGTAATCAAACCATACACGACAGACAATGGGTACAGTACACAGTTTAAACAGTTAGCTCACTCGTCTGAACAGTGTCAGGTGTTCTGAACTCTATGTAATCAAAATGGAACCACACAGCAACAGCAAAGAATTGTACGTGATTGTCAAGAGTTCCGAGATGATCGAGGTGTTTGAAAGAATTCGAAACTCATTGCAGAGACTAGTACAATATTGCAAGGACGACACTTTGAGCACCTCCTTTAACAGGAAGAGTGTACAGTATTAATAACATGTAACATATGAAAGTAGAATTGTACTCCTTGTTAAGTTAAGTTAAGCTATGAGAGAATTGTGAGGCAACTTAGAATGGCAATTATACGAAAAGTCTACTTTTCAAATTGATTTGTACTAATTAAGACGATGTTTCTTAACGAAGTCAGTGGGGGCTCATAACCACACATTCGCAATAGTAAATCTCGCAAAAACCTTGTTTGCGGACCCACGTTTGCTGGAACATTTTTTGCCTGTGTTTTCGTGTACTTTCAACCGTTTCCGTTTGCGCTATTAATTATGATTAGACCTCGGATTTTAGGCACTAAAAAAATTAGTTTTAGGCACCTAAAATACGCTTTTAAAACAAGTAAACAGGCTTTTAAAAAAGAAAATAGGCACTTAAAGTATGCTTTAAAAATGTGTAAATAGACAGAAAATAGACTTAAAAATACTACAATATGGTTTTCAATTGTAACGTGATCTTTTTCTACTGTAAAAATCGTGGTATACTTATTCTCAACAGAAATAACTGTAAAATTAGACAGAATTAAAAATACATTTATCAAAAACAGTTTTGGAGTATGTGAAAAATTTCCACAGTAAGTCCCTTCTTACTATATACCTGCTACTTGTTTTGAGCGAATCCTCCCCGTCAGTCAGCATTCCTTTGGCGACAATTGTTTGGGAAAATCAAGTTTCTGTGAAAAACCCACCATCTGCTGTTCTGCTCTTCATTCAGGGGTGTCCATTAAATGACTGTAAAAGTTACAGAAGTTGAATTTCATTTTAAATGTGCAAAATAGGCATTTTAGGCACTAAAATAGTAAAAATAGGCTCCAGAGGTCCAAAAACGCATTTTAGGGCACTAAAAAACTCTATAAATACAAGCGATTTATCATGAAATGTCAACATATTTTTAAAAAATCATGTTATTTCATAAGGAACAAAATAGGCATTTTCCTTAAAATCCCAGGTCTAATTATGGTACACCCTGTATATATATATAATTTCTTTATAAGATTGAAGGAATGCCTTGTAGTTGGTATCTGTGCACTTGAGCGTGGATACGGCTAATGAATACCACTTTCCGTTTGCGTTGGGCCAGTGCTATCATTCATTACAAGTCAGCAAATGGGCAGCGAGTGTTGTGGTTGGCTCAAGAGTCTTCACATAGCGTTGCCAACTCGATAATGATCTTTCAACTGCACTGATGACGAATATTACATACATTACTCCCGCTTATATACCAGTCCTCGTAGCTTTATATGCCCTTATGTTATCAAAGTACAAACAAAATGGACATGCACTGCTTGCCCATGTGCATTTTAAACTATTGAAATTTAGTAAAACCATGTTTCATGCCCCGTCAGAGTTCAGAAATGTGCTAGAACAATCTTCGAAATAATAACATACCAGTGGTGAAGTCAAAGGTATCAAATATTAGCTGTGTGCATGTAAACCTTTTAGCATCATAAATACTGTAAAACGAAGAAAAAACTGATTTGTTATTATTATTGTTTGTCCTTTGCCCTAAGATAGATGACCTAAATTTTAACACTTGGATTAAAGAAATAGAATTGCATAGCCTATAACTAAATATAAACACAAACTAAAGAATTAAAAATACATATAACTAAATATGAAGACTGAAACTAAAGTATTAAAACTACATATAACTAAACAAGAATACTGAAACTAAAGAATTAGAACTACATATAACTAAATATGAACACTGAAACTAAAGTATTAAAACTACATATAACTAAACAAGAATACTGAAACTAAAGAATTAAAACTACATTTAAATAAATATGAACACTGAAATTAAATAATTAGAACTATATATAACTAAATATGAACGCTGAAACTAAAGAATGGAACTAAATATAACTAAATATGAACACTGAAACTAAAGAATTAAAACTACATGTAACTAAATATGAACACTGAAAGTAAAGGATTAAAACTGCATATAACTAAATATGAACACTGAAACTAAAGAATTAGAACTAAATATGTCTATGAACACCAGAACTAAAGAACTAGGACAAAATATAACTAAATATGAATACCGAAACATAATAACTAGAATTTTAAAAAATGTTACAATTTAGAAAAAATAACATTATTGTATTTTTTACAAATGAAATAAAATAATTGTAGCTTTTGTCATAAATAAATCTGTATATGAAGTGGGCAGGCATAATCACAGTTGGTAGCGTTCAAATACGTACGTTTCTAGTTTACGTCTGATGTCTTACACTCATGATTTTCTCCAATTTCAGTATAGGCAATAGGCTTATCACTTTCACCTCATATTCTGATAAAGAATAAGAGACGTTATTGCATTCAGTTGTCTCAACTTCAAGCCAAGGTGTATTTGTTCACAATGCAAATCGTAAAGCCTGACTTTGTGCAAACCGTAACTGCCCTATAACTACTGTCTGTGCATTTAGACGTGAACACTTGCATGCACCGCAGACATAGGGCGGGACGGAAGGGGAGTGTGTTGCTAGTATGGATCACGTGAGACTGATACCACTGCGCATTGTGTTTACAGTGTTCACGTCTAAATGCACGGACAGTACCTTTCGGGACGATTTTCAAAGAAATGTGTCAAATAAAAGGTTTAGCTCTTAGTACAAGCACCTCATGCACAAGATTTTTAAAAAATCGTTGTAGCAGTTTCCGACAAAAAGGCGAAAATGTTTGTTCATATAAAAGTAAGAAAAAGTCGTCGCCATCTTCTTGTCACATACTCAGAAGATATCTACCCTAAATATTCTTTCTCATACGATGCTGATCACACTCACATATAGTCGGCCTGGGTGGCGCAGTCAGCAAAGCGCTGGCAGAAGTAAAATGTAAAGAACTCCTTCGGGACAAAATTCCGGCACACCGGGACGATCACAGGCCTAATATGCAGTACATTCTCGTCGTTAAGTAACCATATACCAACCAGCCACACTCACATATAGACATGTTTCTTAAAATTATGTTTTTTTTACTCAGAGTGCCTCAATGGTGCATTTATGCTGAAAACTCGATGTTGAATAAATATCCAATGCTATAGTAGAGAGAAGAACATTTTTTATTTCTTCATTCTCTCTAATCCTATGGCTAAGAGTATTCCTGATGATTATACAATACTTATGCATCATTAACATGGTTTTATAATAACATTCATCAAAAGCTCTATATATATATATATATATATATATATATATATATATATATATATATATATATATACACTCACTTTTGATACATACACACCTTGTCCGAGGAAATCCTAGTGAAAAATACTCAATTATATATCAGTAACTACAGTAATATAGTGCTTCCCTGTTTTCACACACATAAAGAGAAACTCAAAGTTTTGTTTACTCTATATTCAATATCAATATGAGCGTCATTTGTGGCGAGAGTTACATTCAAACGGAGCTCAACCTCCTGCCCCACGCATGAGAGCTTCTCTAGGGTCAGAAGTGCTATTGCTATAATAATTCAGCGTCGTAAACCTGCCAAGTTTGCCACATACACATGATAAAACACTCTATCCTTGACAAATCCACACAAAAAGAACACTAATGGGATCAAGTCCCGCGATCTTGGTGGCCATGGTGTGGGTCCGCTTTGGCGGAACCAGCAGTCAACATATTTCTCGTCAAGAGATATTGTGGTGAGAAGGGGTTTTATTGCATTTTTTGTCTTCGGCGAGCCTACATAACTACCGTATACTTTACTGTGCTATTTTTCAGGCTATTGTCTCGTACGCTGTAAACGCTTGGTCCACTAAACTTAACACACATCACATCCGTAAACTCAAATCTGCCCAGTGACATTCTCTCTTGCGAATAACTAAAGCCTACTCCACTGTTTCGAATGATGCTCTACCAGTTATAGCTGTTGTTCTTCCTGTTGATCTCCTGCTTGAGGAAAGGATAGCCAGGTACAAAGTGCGGAAGCAAATTAATTTTCAATTAGGTACCCTTCAAATCGGACCAAGGGAATTTGAGCGCTTAGATCGATCACATCTATATGAACGCATACACTCACAGTTAATAGATATTTGGCAGCAAAAATGGGTAGTTGCCCAAAACGGTAGCATCACTCGTGACTTTTTCCCAAGTATCAGAGATAGACTTAAAATGCCATGGATTAAATTGGACCACTTCGTCACACAGGTATTAACTGGCCACGGCAACTTTGCCGCTTCAATCTCACAGACGACGATCTATGCGCTTATGAGGACAGCGAACCAGACACAAAGTTCTCGATATCGAGAAGCTCGACTACTCCTCCACGAAGCCGCTAGGGCAGAGGAGGAAGCCTGGGCACAGGACCTCACGTTCTGGACGCGTAAAAACACCTTCCCAGCACTTAAAACCTTTGCATAAACAGCACTTCTCGAAAAGTCTATAGTAAATTAACACACCAAAGTAGACGGTCATTTGGCCACTACTCCAGTCCGAGCGAGGTTTTTGAGGGGTTTCCCTCGTTCAAAGGCGAATGCTGGACTGGTCAATAATCCCCTCAAACAGATACACGCACTACAAATCTCTAGAGTACATAACTACAAGTCACTAAAAAAAAAAAAAAACACTCCGAAAATATAGCACATAAGACCTATCCGCACTTAGGTCTATCCTGCGCCAAAATATAAAGACACAAGTACACAGCCCAAACACGTCACACTATCAACATCCCCTACGGATGTACATAAGGGCACATATGGTTACCAACATTAGGTTTGACCGGAGGTTTAGGCTTAATTGCTTGGCACTCCGGGGGCAAGGGTGGGCACACACACAATATAAGTTAATGCTACCACTTATCTGACGGGCTGGAGCAGTATTGCCTTTCCGCAGTTACCACCAGAAACCATTTTATAACAGGGCGGAACCCCTCCTCACTACTCCAACATCTCTTGACGAGAAGTTTCTTGACTCCTGGATCGGTTAAGATGGACCTACGTCGTGACCACCAAGATCGCCGGACTTGACCCCACTATAATTCTTTTTGTGGAGATCTGTCAAAGATTTAGTGTGTCATCTAATTGTGGCAGACTTGGCAGATTTAAGAATCCATATCATTGAAGCACTTGTGACTCCATCAGTGCTCTCTCGCACGTTGCAGAAAGTTGAATTTCGTCTGGATGTAACTCGCGCAACAAATGACGCTCCTACTGAGATAGAATCATTGAGTTTCTCTTTATGAATGTAAAAACTGGAAACAATAAATAAATTATTTTCTGAGATATAAGTAAATATTTTTACTAGGCTTTCCCCGGACACGGTGTATAGGCTATTAAAATAACGATTTTTAATAGTCTATAAAATCCTTTATTTAGGATAGGGGTAAAATTGCAATTTGACCAATTGTTGTTACTGCAAAAGGCGTATCACAAGTGTCTAAACATAAACTAAATTTCGTGGCGCTACATCCCTGAAGGGACTAGACCTACCACCCACGCTGCGTCGTCTACCATAGGCAGATGGCAGGATTTGGGGCATGTGGTCAGCATGCCGACGCTCACGGCCGTTAATGGTAATTTCCGTGACCGGAGCCGCTACTTCTCTATCAAACAGCTCCTTAATTTGTATCATGAGGCTGAGTGTACCCCGTTCAAGACCTCCCTACCTCAGACACATCCGAGGAGCTATCGGGGATCGAACCCGGGCCTGCGGATCTGTACCCAGCGACGCTAGCCACAAGACCATGCAGGCGGTCTCTAAACAAATGAAGCTCGCTGTTTAATTAAATTAAGGAACTACGCACAATTTTCATTATCTTAACCTACTGATAAACCCTGTACCCGGGGAAGGGATTTTTCTTTAAGACCTCTGTTTATATACTATTATTTACTTGACGTAGCCTCAGTCGGCCATGAAATCGTTACCGCGTAACATAAATAAATGTTGTGGATCAGGCAGTCAAGAAAGCCTTACGTTATAGTCTCTCTATTTTAAATATTTATTTACAGAATAGTTAGCCCTATCTTAGAGAAAACAATTTATGATGTACGATAATAAACAATTTTTATTGCAACCTTTTTGTGGAATTCATTCAAGGAAATATACACTTTAGAAACTTTTATTATAATATAATAATATTAATAGTTACCTGTTGTTCGTAGGAAGTTTTTTGCACGAGCGGTCAAATGAACTTTAATTTTAGCAGAAAGTTTCTTCTTGTCTCAGAGTTACCTCAGAAGAGTTTCTTTCTGCAATAGTAATCACTATTATTATAATACTTACAGTAATTAAATTAGATGTGTGCAAGAAAGCATTTCAAGAGCTGTTTGTTCACCATGAGTCCTATTGGTTGCGAACAGAAGAGGCATAAAATTAATCTACAACTACTCCTATTTGTAAGGAATGGCGTTTTGGGAAAAGTACAGTTATAACTAGACTTCGGATTTTAGGTAAAAACCTATTTTAATCCTTAAGTGATATATGGACGGAAACTTGTATATGCATGTTTCATAAGTGACTATGCCTAAAAATGATACTTTTATAGGACCTAAAACAGCCTATTTTTACGTTAGAGCCTAATATTGCCTTTTTGCTTGTTTTTCCTCTAAAGTTCAAAATAAGTTATTTTTTGTTATAAATTATAGCATTTATTTTCAGTTCTTACTAAATTTTTAGCTCGGAATGTGCAGTACATGACACATTTGTGACTTGGTTAAATAGTAAGGAATGTTTCCTCTTCAGTAGAAAAAATTACTTGGAATTCCCAAGAAAATGTAGTGTTTTCTCCAGACTCCCATAACCAGTTAAAAAAAAATATATATTTTTTTTTTAACGTAGTTCTCTGAATCACTGAGGGATACAAGAGGTTGAATATGCTAGCGTGCGTAGCTTCTGGGCGCAGGGATTAGGTTTTCACTTTTATGGTAGTAATACAGGCCTTAGGCCCTAGGCCTATATATGTGTTTTATCATGATTATTGATTAATGGTGACTTGAATAAATATAATATTCTGCATTGCAATTGAGATATTTCAGAAAATTGGCAACTTAACGATTTTATAAGAGACTATTTCACGATTTTTAGAACCTATTTTCCAATTTTTAGAGCCTATTTTAGGTACCTAAAACAGCATATTTAGCGACCTAAAAGTCCGAAGTCTAGTTATAACACATTTGAAAGCAGCTTACGTTTCAAAACATGTTGCACCCCATAACTTGACAGTAGTATAACATTTCACTTACCATCACTTCATAGTCTTACTGATTTTTTATTTCAAAGGAAATAATTAAATGCATAAATATTTGAATGCAAACCAGTTTATTTGCAAACTCTTCATTCTGCAACACTGCTCTTATTTTTCGTTATTTTACATACCAATTGGGAAAGCGTTGCTTCTTGCTTGGGATTCTCCGAGCGTCATACCACACGCTCGGATAGCGGTGGCTCCGTTTCGCTCTGTAACAGTGGCATCAAGCATGTTTCGTTAATGGAATAACCTTCCAACATCAACCTTATGTTCGATCCCACCTATGGACCGAGTTCCGATGCAAGACCGTTTAATGTATGTGGCATCAATGAGTATTATTATACGCATATTGGTTATGTACCACAACGTGTTCTAACAAGTAGACTATGAAGCCTGCCTCTTGGCTCTACAGTTTCCCCGCGCGACTGCTTTCCTTTCAGGCTGACTGAATGCCTAAATATAGTAGGCACCGGCACCTTGTATCGAACAAAGCATTCATATATCATACTTCCTTGCAGAGAAGTTATATCTGAAGTGTGTGTTCACAATAACATTTCTATGCGTTAAATTGCTACATCCCATAATTCAGCACTTTGCCATCAATCTATTCATAATTGATTTGTCTAAAACCACTGTGACCACATGTGATCAAGGGGTTGCGTCATATTGTGTAACATTGCTATCCTCAGTAAAATGATCACGTTTCAAGCTTAATAGATTATAATTAGACTTCGGACTTTTAGGTCGCTAAATATGCTGTTTTAGGTACCTAAAATAGGCTCTAAAAATTGGAAAATAGGTTCTAAAAATCGTGAAATAGTCTCTTATAAAATCGTTAAGTTGCCAATTTTCTGAAATATCTCAATTGCAATGCAGAATATTATATTTATTCAAGTCACCATTAATCAATAATCATGATAAAACACATATATAGGCCTAGGGCCTAAGGCCTGTATTACTACCATAAAAGTGAAAACCTAATCCCTGCGCCCAGAAGCTACGCACGCTAGCATATTCAACCTCTTGTATCCCTTAGTGATTCAGAGAACTACGTTAAAAAAAATATATTTGTTTTTTTTAACTGGTTGTGGGAGTCGGGAGAAAACACTACATTTTCTTGGGAATTCCAAGTAATTTTTTCTACTGAAGAGGAAACATTCCTTACTATTTAACCAAGTCACAAATGTGTCATGTACTGCACATTCCGAGCTAAAAATTTAGTAAGAACTGAAAATAAATGCTAGAATTTATAACAAAAAATAACTTATTTTGAACTTTAGAGGAAAAACAAGCAAAAAGGCAATATTAGGCTCTAACGTAAAAATAGGCTGTTTTAGGTCCTATAAAAGTATCATTTTTAGGCATAGTCACTTATGAAACATGCATATACAAGTTTCCGTCCACATATCACTTAAGGATTAAAATAGGTTTTTACCTAAAATCCGAAGTCTAATTATAATACACAAATACAGAGTGTCCGGCTTATAGGTTTAACATTTTAAGGGAGTATATACTTTAAAGTAAGCCATATTTAAATAAAGAAACTGATATTGTCTGATACAGTAAGTCATGCCATTTACCATGCACACCTTTAAAACAATTTCAGATGTCCAACCTATACTCCATCTCCATCCAGGTATTCAGCAACATTTGCGGTGTGACATTGCCGATGGCTTGATACATTTTTCGTCGCAGGTGGTCTAAGTTCTTCACAGGTGTGCTGTACACTTGGTTCTTCACAAAACCCCATAGGAAAAAATCCAATGGGGTCATATCCAATCCACCGACCAGGGAGAGAACTCCTCATCCAAAAATTCTCGCACCTGGATCACAAAATGAGGTGGGGCCTTTGTTGGAAAACGTTTCTCATTTGCACTGGTGCGTCAAATTGACTTTTTCGGACTTCTTACAAAGGACGTACGAATCCATCCCACAGTTTCCTTTGCTATGCTTCCCACGATTAGACAAAAGGTTACCAGTTTCCCGTAGCTGTCTGTCCCATTTCATAATGCTCACATAGCAAGGAACATCGTCATGATCCCCAAGGTTAAATTCACAGCAAACACTGTACATTCTTGAAAGTTTTTTTTCTTTTTTCAGCCAGTCCAAGAACACAAAAAACTTTTTGTTGTGTTTTCCACATAGCCAGCTTTGATATTCTAATCATGTGATCATTGTTGTCATTGCAAGCTGTTTTCATAAATGACAAGAGACTTGCTAATCATATATGAAAGAATTTTTTACCAGAAATTGATGCAACAAAAATTATAAGTTTGTAATGTTAAACCTATAAGCCGGACACGGTGTAAATTATAAGGAGTGGGTTCAATAGACTCTTTCATTTCAATCATATTATCATTATGTAAAGTGTTATCATAATTTTCTCCACGTGTTTTATATTAATGTGTTTTCTTTATTCATTCTTTATTGAAATTATGTTTGCTTATACAAAAGGTGTTTGGATCTGTGATGACATCATCTATACAGTTCATTAACTCTATAAATTCATGGTCCTCCGAATCTAAAGTTAATTATTTAATAAGCAACCAAGATCCCAACCATTTTGGTACTTCTCGTGCCGGATACGAACGTTTTAGTCACTCACGGACCTCATTTGGCCCGTTACTTTGAGTATGTTGGCGAGCATTTTGCTAGGTGTGACCAATGGCGGGTTAAAGGATTCAAGGAGATAAATGATAATCGAATCTTTCCCATCACTTGAATATTTAACTATATCACATAGAAGTGAAGTTATATAAAATAGGCTTGCACTACAATAGCTGTATTAGATTGTTATTGGCCACAAAACTCAGGCATTTTGATTGAACCGCTCCTCATATCGTATTCTCCTGAGGTTAATTGCTTTGGTGATTAAGCGCTTCCCATATTGAAGCCGTAAATCTGTCAGTTCCCATTTAATTGCTAATTTAACTGGCTCAACGGAAATATGAGCTTCCACTTAGAGAATTAATGTGTTCTTAGATTTTGCTCATCTCCTATATATTGTACTTAAAACAAGTGTTCCTATCCACACTTCGGATTAGTCACAAGGGAATCTCTCCAATTCACCCCATCAGATTATAACGGAACTGGCATAACGTAAATATGAGCTCTACAAAGAGAATTAAGGTGTCCGTGCGCTTTGTTAATCTCCTAGTAAATATACTTAAATATAATCCTTTCCATACATTTTGCTTATCTCCTACATATTGTATTAAGGGAGCACAAAGCAGGAAAATCTGCATATACTATAAAATTATATTTCTCAATTCCTATTATATCCTTTTATGGTGAACTTCTTTATGGTTGAAGCCTTCTCTTCATAATACAAGAAATATTATTATCCTTCTACGTTTAAAAGTTTTGGAGTTTTGATTTTCTAAATATTCAATTATGTACTTTATATTGAACTATTGGTATTGTAATTACTCATAAAATTGTAAATGTTTTAGAAGTCCTTTTTGTCTTAAATGTAACATTCAAATTTACGCATTTGATCTACATGGATATTATATCTTAATTATACAGGGAGGCCATTTTATGTGGAAACTTTTTAATAGCGTTGCCCCTGCTCACACTTAACCCCGCTGTAGTGCTTGCACCGGCGGGGACCGTGTTCCATTAATACTACCGGCAAATAACTTTAGAATCAATATAAAATAGCATAACTCAACCAATTTATTATCAAAATAGGCCTACGTGTAGAGGCTTATTACTCACCATTTATTTGAGATACTGTTGAAAATGACATTTACGAGAAAATCTCCTAACGCGCCTTCTATGGTTATTTCTCAATAAGTAACATTCCACTAAATAAATTCGCTGTTCAACCGTATACATTTTCGATTATTGTCTTATGTAACACACGACAACAATAGACAAGCGTCTCACTACAACACACCGAAGCAACTAACCGCTTGTATGCTTTGTACAACTGCGATGCAATGCGGCAGTGATGCGAGGTTTCCTCATAAAATGGACTCACTGTAATATGAAGAACATTTCTTATTCAAATGAGAATTTTTTACCTTCATAAAGAATCCACAATTTACAAGACAATTTCTGATGAAATTGACGTGAAAAGTGGGCGTTTCAATTCATAGGCCTACGTCATATTAATTTTAAATTCACGTTTCTAAAGAAAATTAAGAAATGGAAAAAACTGTTCATGTTAGACAAAAATCAAGTTACAGATTCGTTTTTTACTTAAAACAGTTTACTTAACACGCTACTTTCATAAAAACGGCAAATTTCGTGTTGCACAGTGAATTATCAATCAATCGAAATCTATGAAGTCATGATTTTGTTTTTTCCATTATCAGCGCTTCAATTGTGTTCACGCAGTTGCACTTAATAACCGTTGAGAATGTATTTACAACGAGGAAGGGCCAGCGTTTTTTAATGTTGTGCACTTATGTCATCGACGTTATAAGTTAATTGTATATAAACTTGCAATTTTTATTGCTGAATGTATACACAAAGTAATTTCTAGTATAATGTAATAGGCCTAACTTTTATCCTAACTTAGCATATAATGTAAAGGAAGATTTGAACAATTCATTTATGTAAGGCTAGCTTAAAAGACCCGGCGTCGCCCGGGTTTTGTATTTTGTAATTGGAAATTAACTTATAAAGGATTTTCAATTTTAAATTCTAGGTCCTTATGTAGGGATTTATAATTTGAAATAGGAAGAACGACTTATTACACTCAAACTATTCCCTCAGAAAACGCTTGATATAGTTTTTTATGGCTCATAGAGGATCTAGAATTTTGCATCCCATCGCTTGTACAGTGCACAGCAAGCCTGGTAGAGGTTTAAATAAGAAGAAACAGAAATTCCTGTAACATAAAATTGTAATATCGAGGCGGGAAATTTCCCACTCTTATGTTACCATAAAGCCGTTTTGCGGATGAAATTAAACAGAAAGCATTATCACTTTCATACTTTTCTCTCCAAAAACCTGCGATATAATATAATAATATACACATTACCATACCTAGTTTTGTTTTCTCTATGTCCAGGGTAGAGAAAGTTATGTGATTCCATTATTTTAGTGGATTTCATTCTGTAATATTTATTTATAACATGAATTATTTTGATAACTTCTCTTATTTGTCAAAAGTGCATTTCATTTGTTTTTTCCAAGCCCATCTGATACCATTTGGCAACAATATATTCTGTGATTTGGAATTGATAATTCTATGTAAAAAGGGATTAAGTATTTTCAAAAACATTTAATTTTTGGCATTTATAATCAGAATTTTTCAAAATCCTTTCTTAGTGAGCACATACATTATGAAACGAAGGTACTGTCAAAATTCCAAGTCTCTACCTGTTATAGTTTAGGCTGTACGTTGATTCCTGTCATTCAGTCAGTCAGTCAGTCAGTCATTCATTCATTCAGTCAGTCAGGACAAAGCCTTTTATATATATAGAGATTGTGTATGAGAAACATAACTTGAAAAGATATGTTTATCTGTTTTCATACGTTGTGAAGCCACCAATTAGGGCTCCATAGATATACAATTCAATACTGCAAATCGAAAGTCCCATAACAGTTATTTATGTAACTAGGGATTATGTTCCGAGTGGTGTTTCGTCCCTCTAGCGATAGCAGGAGTCATAAGTAACGAGATTATTTCCAGAGCAGCTACAAGTGCACTCCTGGAATTATAAAGCCAGTAATATCATTAGCGAAATAAGTTGTAATCAAAGGAAACTTTGAGAAATCGACGGCATTGTTTTATTTTTAAAATATAGTTTTATATTAGAAAAATGGTTTGGGAAGATGAATGATATTCCAGGCGAAATTATTCAAATGAAAGAACAGCTTGTTAACAATTGCACAGACCAACAACCATTTTGGTGCCTTAGAATTTATACTTATTCTTGGGTATATTTAGGTCAATGATGCCAAATGTGTCATTAGTTTTTCCCTATCAGCTTTAGTTTTGTGAGATATGGTATTACCATTATTCATATTATCCCATTTTACGTTTGATATAAATAAAAAAACAGTGCCTTTTTTGGCTTCTAAATCATGTGAAGAAAAAAGTAACACACTAACATTACATTAACATTACATTAACAATATATCATGGGGTCTTTAAAGAATCGATACTATAACACATTGTTTAGTCGTCAGACTTATGAGCTGTCAATTTGAGGGCCAAAAAATAATCCAGCTTATAGTTATTCTGTACTTCGTACAGTTTTCTTCCTACGGGTCCAATGTATAGTCAAGAACCTTCACTAACTATATTATCAAGCAAAATTTTGTTTCTCGAAAGAGGTTATAAGTTTATGGCACTCTATAAAAGTAGAGCTGGTAAAGAAAATCAGTTTACATATTTCGAATAAGCACACTAAGTATGTATAGCCAAAATCCGGTAAAACATCTGAGACAGCAAACAAAAAAGTTATTTTTTGTTGGGCTGTGTAATCTATACCACACCTAAGTTATAATGAAAATATGTTTCGAAATGGATATCATGATATCGTTACATAAATGTAATGATCATATTAAAATATTCAAACAAAAAGATATCTGTCTGGTTTGGGTTCGCGGTCATGTTGGTAATCAAGGTAATGAGAGAGCTGATGAGCTGGCCAAACTTGCTGCATCTTCCGATTTTGAATTTGAACATGTCAAGTGTCCCATCTCTTATGTGAAAAAAGAGCTGAAAGTTGATCTGCTAAATAAATGGTCCTCGCTTTGGGCTAATAGCATCAATGGCGCTGTTACAAGAGTGATGTACTTTCCTACAGTTCACGACAGACTGCTGATGAAATATTTCGAACCATCATTCGTTTTAACTCAATTTATGACGGGTCATGGTAAATTTAAATCTTACTTTCAAAGATTCCACATACCCTCTATTGATGGATATTTTTGTCCATGTGGACATGATGAACAAACTGTCGAACATCTTGTTTTAGACTGCCCATTTCATGGTTACAAGCGCCACATACTAAAGAAGCATTTATCTAAGTGTAATAAGGTTTTGGGTTATCCAATGATTGACTTCTTAAAAAACCAATGCTGTTTCACAGAATTTAAAACATTTGTTAAGAAAGTTTTTAAAACACTGTGATCAATTCTCACAACTATTTCTATGAAGTAACTTTGTAATGTTTTGTGTTTATGTTCACTTTTTTTTATTGTTTACTGCCACATTTTAACATACTTATTCTGAAACTATAGCCCTAGCATACATAGGTAAAATAGGACTCTTGTACTTGGAGATTTAATAAATAAACAAAAAGATAAGTTTATCCTACCCACTAAAAACAATGGGAACAGAGTTAGTAAGGTTCAGAAAATCTTGGATATCATTGGTTTAAACTGGGTATGGAAATCAATATTCGATATAGCAGGCTGCCTCAAACTAATGCGCTCCAAATCTACCTTTTGTTTTCTTAATTGTAATAAACAGAGAAGGCATTTAATCATTTCATTTAATCATTTATTTTTACAACCTTACACATTCAAGATGTATGTAATGGTATAGTCAAGGTAACAATAAAATAACAATGTTAAACTAAATTACAATTGTAGGGTTCCTACTTGCTCGTAAAATTCCTCCACTTTGTAAAATGGATTTTCCGCTAGCCATCTCTTTATGGTTGCTCTAAATCTTGGCAAGCTAATATCATGAGCACATTGAGGTAGTTTATTAAAAAGTTTTAAAGACATAGCATGAAATGACCTTTTTGTTTTACATAATCTAACTGCAGGCTCAATTAAAAGATAATTTGATCTTGTATTATGATTATGTACATCATGAGCACTACTATATTCATTAAGTCCACGTTTCACCGTTAATAGGCATTCGAATATATACAAATTAACTATAGTAAAGATGTGCTCCTTCTTGAATAACGGTCTACAGTGTTCATTGAACTGTGCACCTGTTATTATACGTATGGCTTTTTTCTGTAGAATGAGAAGTTTTGATACACCTGGACTGTTCCCCCATATCGTAATGCCATATAACAATAGGCTATTAAAAAAAGCAAAATATGACATTCGTAAATATGACTTGGATACTAATGATTTCAACTGTCGAAGCAAATAAATGACTCTAGATAACCTTGCACATAAATGTTCGATTTGACTGTCCCATGATACTTTTGGATCCAATATTAGTCCAAGTAATTTAACATTGGTTTGAAGTTGAGCGTTCATTGTGTCTTTTAACGAAAAAAGTATCTTTTGAGTTTTGCTAAAATTAAGACTGAAACCATTGGCCTGGAACCACAGAGTGGCATTATTTAGAGATTCGGTCATAACAGTATTTAAATTTAGCAAATCTTTATCTGAGTGATATAAAGAAGTATCATCGGCAAACAAAACGCATTCGGTACTAATATTGCTTGGCAAATCATTAATGGCTAAGAGAAACAATAGAGGACCCAAAACAGAACCCTGTGGGACGCCACATTTAACAGGAGTGCTATCGGAAAGAATGCCATTATAACAAACTCTTGAATAACGGTCAGTTAGATAAGATTTGAATAGACTCAATTCAGCTCCGGTCACCCCGTAGTATTCTAGTTTATAATATAGAATTTCATAAGAAACACAATCGAATACCTTGGACATGTCACATAGAATAGCCATAGTGCTTTTATGATTTTCAAATCCCTTTAATATACTAGACACCAACTCTTCAATCGCATCTATGGTTGACAACCCTCTTCTGAATCCAAATTGTGATTGGGATAAGATGGAGTTCTGTTCTAGATAAGCAATAAGCTGGGTGTTCATAACCGTCTCAATACAGTAGACCATATTCTATGGGAGTGTGAAATATTAAACAGTGAAAGAAACAATTTCAAGAAAGCTGTGCTACAGAAAGGCGGGAAGTGGCCCATTAACAAACAGGAACTCATGGAAAAGCACCTAAAACTATTTCAAAACTATATAAATAAGATAGACTTTGAACTCTTGCAAATAATTGGCAGAACGTAATTAATAAGATCCAATAATCATTGTACAGGAATTTTATATTTATAATTAGTAGTACATAAGCATGTATTATTACGAAATGTAATGGAGCATGCTGTAATAAAATGTTACTTTAAAAAATAAAAAAAATAAAAAAAAAAAAAAACCGTCTCAATAATCTTTGAAAAGATGGGAACGATTGATTTAGGCCTGTAATTGTTGGCATCTGAAGGATCACCCTTTTTATGTATCGGGACTGTTTTTGCTATCTTTAATGTCTCAGGGAAGATTCCATTTTCCAAGCACTGGTTTATACTTTTAGTTAGGGGTTGCACAATGAATGGCAAAACTTCCTTGACTAGATTAGCGTCAATATCGAAAATATCTTTAGAGTTAGAATTCTTCATATTTTTTATTATTGTACTTATTTCAAGGCAAGAAACCGGCTTCCAAGCAAGTAATGATTGATTACGCTGAATTCTATCCAAAAAGTGTTTTGCACTGAGTAAGCAAGGAGGAACCCTTTGTTGTATATCACTAACAGAATTGCAGAAATGTTCCTTAAAAATATCAGGAGTTAAATCACAATTATTCTGTTGAACAGTATTACAATTCTTTACTCTGTTAATAACTGACCAAGCAGCTTTACATTTGTTCCTAGAATTGTTTATAAAAAACTCATTGTAAGAAAACTTCGCATTCTTTAGCTGAAGTTTGTATTCTTTCTTGGCTTTCAAAAATTCAGCCTTTGCAAAATTGTTAGTAATATCAAATCTTTCGCACCATTTAATAAAAGCATACCACTTCCGTATATTAGCTTTATATATTTTAAGGTCGTCATTGTACCAAGGCAAGCCTTGATTAAGATTAGATTTCATTTTACTATTCTTCCATCTACTATCCTTATACGGAAAACAAATGTTAAAAATCTCTAAGAAACACGAAAGGAATCTTTCAAAATAATTACTATGATTAAAATTGAGATCGGAGTCTCAATCAACTCCGCTTAGCATTATCGTAAAATTGTATAAATTAGATTCGTTAAAAGAACGCCATTTTCTTGTATCATCTGCCAATATCATCTTATGAGTGGGATTATCCTTAGTTAATAGTATTGACAAGGCATCATGGTCAGAAATAAGTGTTTGTAAAACATCCACACAGATATTTTGTCTGGAATAATTCGTAATAACATTGTCCAGACAAGAATCACCTCTTGTTGGCTTTGTGTTTAGACAGATACAATCAAAAGATCTGATGAGGTTTAAGAATTCCACTGTTGGAATGATAGGTATGTTTATATCGATGTTTATATCCCCGCAAATGATTATTGGTAAGCTAAAAGAAAGCAAATAAATAAGTAGCTTTTCCATTCTCTCCATGAAAACTGCCATGTCGCCACATGGAGAACGGTATATAGATATAAGAATAAAACCCGATCTAGTATGTTAACTCCACAAATCTCAAGGCAGTATGTATACTCGCTTCTCGTATGTTATAGCCTGTTATCAAGTTAATATTTTAGAATATTTAATATAGGTATAAAATTACTATTAATTTTGTGCATCTAAAGCAAGGCGCGACATAATAATTTAAAAACATATGGCTGCATGGTAGAAAAACCCTCTCTATTCAATATCAAGAATGGGATAACCTACTGAAGCCGTGACTAATATATTAATTTGTCCAGACTGGACTATTTCCGTTACATGCTGTTTTAGCAAGTGACCCCCTCCCATAAGACCTAATTTGAAGACACTTATACGTCAAGTGATCTTTAGTATGTTATAATATAACATTATAATATATCATTGTAATATTATAATAAGAATGAAAGAAAACAGAGTTGGATATATATAGGTTTGCTCAAGAATCAAAAGATAGAATATTAGTCTGGGGAACTTGGGTGTATGGAAATTGTGGGAAGGGAAGGGAAAATTTAATGAACTTGAAGAAAATTTAATGAACTTGAATTTAATGAACTTTAATGAACTTAAAGTATGTCATATTAAGGTACACCAAAAAACTCAGACCTGGAAAAACTTCTAATTAATAATTAATAAGTTAGTATAAATTAATTAAATAGCGGCATGTAGTAGCCTAAATGATTTTTTGCTGTTAAAATAAAATGAGAAAACTATATAGATGTTTGTAAAATATAAATTATTCTGTTAAATTTGTAGATTTTATTGTAAATTACAGGATATAAATTCAGGAAACAATGTGTACCTAATTAAATTCTTCGAAAAGACCTTTTATGGACAATGAACAATGAACAATAAATATGTAGGCCTACTTACTTTTTACTTTCTCTATATGCCATACCATAGGTACTATTTGACTCTGAAATTCAATTAATGAATTTCATTTTGGTCCAATGAGGGTAGAATAGAGAAAAATATAAATTAAAAAAAATCAACTTATACCCTCATTTCGTAAAAACGATACTATAATAAGAATTATTTTAACTTTACTTACGGCTGTAATAGCTAATTTAAAAACAATTTTTCATATACTTGTATAAAAGACAACAATAGTCCATAAAATATAAAACATATTATTAATTACAATTGTAAAATAAATTAAACGTCCTAAAATTTCTTTTATACCTAAATTGTTAAAAACCCTGGTATTCGTGGTAGGCCTTCTTTTCACGCATTAAAAAATAAAAAACATAAAATATATGTAGATTCTTAGAATGTTTTGTTAATTAATGTTAATTAATTAATTAATTAATTAATGGTGGACGGGAAATGTCTCTCCGTCTGTCCGTGTTTCTGTACGCGCGATAACTCATACAAGCCTAATCGGATTTTCATAAAACTTGATATAGGCATTTATAACATTCATGGAGAGAAGCCTAATGATTTTAGACTAAATCGGTTAACCACTACCGGAATAACGACTACTTAACGGTCACATGCTTTTTAAATGGCAAATTATCACTGTACTACAACAAAACCGCATTGCTAGCCAACCACGGCCTCCAAAGTCAGTTAAGACGTCATATACACATCAATAATTCATAGCTGTGATTCATAGCAGGCCGAATGCAAGAAGCCATTACATGCAAGATGAAAATTGTCTTTTTATACAGAAATAGAGAAAATGTCTGATAAGTGTTGTGTTCCTGGTTGTAATGTAACAATAATGAGAATATTATAGGAGAAAAATTCCATCTGGCTCTGTGAAGTGAACTCAGTTGGTAGAGTAGTAGCACGGATAGCCAAAGGTCCTGGATTTAAATCCCAGTGTCAGAGGAATTTTTATCTTATAATATTCTCATGTAATGCTAAATAAGTAAACGAACAAGGAGGGTTAGAATTAAATGTTTATCAGTTAAGATTAGATTCTGCTTTATAATGGTAGCTTACCTCTAAGAGACATTATATTTTGGTTGGATATTTTCTATCAATCTTCGTCGGTCTTCTCTTATTTTTAATGCCATTTCACATTAATGAAATTTAATTTATCGCTATTTTCCCCCAAAACGGCTCTAACAATTCTCTTTAAATTTCTTACACAATTTCCATAATATGCACAATGTATTTTTTGATGCCAGGAAAAAGGGTATGTCAAATATTAGTCAAAAATTTATAAAAGGACTGAAGATGACCGAAACCCAGGTTTAAATGCATACCCAATGATGTCACCAGAGAAAAATCTGCCAATACCAGAAACAGAGCGGCTCAACGTAGGCTACAACATTAGCAATACAATGAAATTTCAGCCAAGCATCTAATTATCTACAAGCATAATGATCAACAGTAATTGCAAAAACCCAGTGAGTTTTAGGGAGTACTACTAAATTTGTTTCCAATACGAATTAAAATATAAACTGAAGCTGCACGTGACAGATATCATTGTATCCATTGATTGTATGTTTTTTAATCACACGACGAACCTCTCACACAGGTTAGAACTATAACACATAGCATATTATATTAGTAAAATGTAACACTGGATTTCTTCTGAAAAAGTTACATTGCATATTAACATAAGCTCTTTTAGACAATCTTGAGATATCTCATTGGCAATTTTTTTTGTATTATATGTATTTTATGTAATAAGGGAAAGTAATTTATATATCAAATTTTGTATTCTTATTTCAATTACATGAGTCCACTCAATGAATAAACAGAATTTGTAATGATATTGGCAGTGCAATAATTTCTCTGGAACATCCAATATTAAAATAGAAATTGAGGGTATAAGGTGGTTTAAAGCAACATTTATTAGTCAAAAGGAGATAAATAAAGCCAGACCCATAATACATAGTTACTAAAAAACAGTATTTCAGCCATTCTTTTAATAACGGATGTGACATGTACATGAGGTAACTGCTAATTAAAAACAAAAATGTGCGTGGAACGCCACGCGACAGAAGTGAATTAAATTTTGAATTTATTCAATTTTGGATTATTGGATTTTTCAATTTTGGATTGTTGGACTTTTTAATATTGGGTTTTTGGACTTTTCTAATTTTGGATTTTGGATATTTTTAAATTTTTATCTTTTAATTTTTAATTTTGGAATTTTGGATTTTTTAAATTTTAGATTTTTGAATTTATTTATTTTATGGATTTTTTAATTTTCGATTTTTATTTTTAAATTTTTTATTTTGAATTTTCTAATTTTAAATTTTGTATTTTTTAATTTTTTTATTTTTTAAATTTCGAATATATGGATTTTTTTAATTTTGGACTTTTTAAATTTTGGATTTTGAGACTTTTAAATTTTGGATCTTTGAATTTATTAATTTTTTATTTTGAAATTTTTGTATCTTTGAATTTTTTTTGAATTTTCGATTTTTTAATTTTGCATTTTTAGATTTTTTAAATTTTGGATTTTTTAATTTTTAATTTTTTTAAATTTTGGATAAGCCTAATCATTGAGTTGATAGTTTTCTGTGCAGTCCGTTCCGTCACATCTCACTAATTTTGTGACGAGCTCTCGATTTACCTCTACCGCGGCTAAAGAAGTTTCACTTCAAAAATGTAAATACATTTTTAGAATGTTATATACTTGCTTACTTACTTTGTGGTCTCCCTTGCAATCATGTGAATTTTCATTATTATTGCTCTGAAAAATTAGAGTAAATAATGATATTGCGTAACGGATGTGACAAAAATGACACCTGCCTCTATACTTAGTTCTACATTGTCTCCAAAATCTGTTAAAATATTTGAATAAATATAATTTAAAAATAGTACACTGGTATGTAAAGGCTAACGTTACCTGCCCTTATTTCAATATTTAGAAAAAATATGTTTTGCAGTGTAACGGAAGTGACATAATTTCATAACGGATGTGACAGGTGTACATAAAAACCAAGTTTATTTAACATGAAATATTAGTTCCATAAAAAAAAATCAATTACTACAGTATTACATAAGAAGTTACAGCATGATCAGAATACTCAATCTGATGTAATTTAAACTTTCTATGTTTCTTGTGAAACACTGTACTGTATTTTAAAATCCTAGAAAAAAAATACTTTTGCTTACCATAGCCGGTTGAAAATTTGTGGAGATAATAACGATATGTGTAAGTTTTATTCCTTTATGCACAAAGACCACAACAACTTACAATCTTCAATTTAATTGTTAATCTAAAACAGCTAATTTTGTCTTAAATCCACAACTTTTCTGAACTTCTGACTTAACACTGTAAAACAGAACAGAATTATACCAAAGAAACGCCCGTTCCTGTACATTCAGACATATTACTTTGTTGTAGGCCTACCTGATTTTAACACTAGAAAGAGCAGTTTTATTTCACTATGTAAGGTGAACAACCTGTACATCAGTTTGCAGCAGAATTGTCATATTCAACCAAGAAGAAGGATAAATAACTTCAGTGCATTGAAATTATTCTAATCCTATGTCAATTTTAAATTGTTTATCAGGGCCAAATCGTTTACCAAAATTGATAAAATAATTATTGAAGGTACCCCTAGCACATATCATGAGCCATATCACTTTAATGTCTGTCACTTTGTACATTTATTTTTAATGTCTGAAAGTTGGTTCGTAAGTGGCTTTCATTTTCTGTTGACTTCCTCAGGCCGGTTGACACACCTGTACGGGAAGGAAATTCACCAAAGAATATCTTGATTCTAATTAAAACACCAAGTTGTATCACCTTTATTGCTAAAATTGTAATGTACTAGAAGATATTTTTATTCAACGAGGAATTAATTTGTTTACGAATAAAATATAACCAAATACAACATTCATAAATATATCACAGTTTATGATGCTTTTGAATTAAAAACACATTGAGGAAATGGAAGGCAACAGAAGGAAATAGAAGAATGATCATCAAAAGAAAAAATAATACAATTTTCATGTACTTTGATTTAGAAAATATGATAATAATTCCAAGAACCAATGTTAGTAATTTCTTTTACTGAAGAAAATGAAATTTATACAACATGAGAGCTAAAGATATTAGGTTGCCTCAAATAATGTACGTTATTATGGTTTGTGTTCTGTAAGACTTCGCTTTATTTTGTTGGGTAGTGGTATTTACAGGAGCCCATGGCTACTGTTAGTTGGCTCAAGGTTATCAAATCTGATTCCTTGAAGATTACTTTAACTTAATTTCGGAACATATTTCAAATAAAGTTTGTATTACAAACCGATTTCACTGATGAGACAGTTTCTGTATTTACTGTTTGAATAGAAACTCAGACATGGAAATGACACAGCTATTTACAAAACTATAGAAGAAGTCATGAAAAGAAATGCATATATAAAGCACGTTATAATGTGAAATAACCATACCTCAACACAAAAATCAATGTCCCTTGGAATGAAAGACTTTCTCAGAAGACAACCAAATTACTGACTTCTTAGGAAGTTCTACATTCAGGAGTGGATAACATACTCTCCCCAACAGAGAAAATAACGAGTTATGATCCCTTGTTTCTTTCATCCGCCTACTTCTGGCAGAAAAATAGAAAGAAATCCTTTTGCGTGATTTAAATCCAAACAACTTATTTCGAAGACTGTAATAAGAGTAGCAAATATATGTATTCTAACAAATTACCGTTATCTCAGATTTCTCAACTGGAATTCAACCAACGACTTGAGAAGTGCAATAAAGATTAAGTCATTCTAATGTAGCGTTTTCTCCTAATGCATGCCAACCAGGCAAGTATATCAAAGTACTTCTCCTATGTATCCAAATATACAGAACTCCATTTCTGAGATGAAGACTCCAAGCAAGGAAGCAGGAAGCTGATCTGACTTAAATGACAAAATGGATGTCAGTGCAGGACCGAAAGTACTTTGAAGAAAGTAAAACATTAACATTGTTGTTTTTTGTGACGGAGTATTTTAGTATTTTAATATTTAAAACGAAAGCATTACAACGAGGCACTCAAACAAGATTTTATAAGCCTAATAATAATTGTTTAGAATTTACTCCTTCTGTAAATGTAAGTCTAAAATATGTGAATTAGTGAAAATTATAGTTAATTGCTGTATAAAGTGCAAAATATACATTATTTAATTCCTTAGTAAATAAACAATAATTAATAAATAAAAAAGTGACTGCTCAAGCATTATCTTAACATAACACTTAATTGATTTCATATTTTTTCAGATAGAACCTTTTTACTGTAAGTTGGTAGATGAATTTGGGAGTAAAAAAGTTCTATCTTAAAAAACAGGGTCCTAATATCTGAAAACATTACAATAATTTTGCTGCCACTTCCTAGCTATTGTTATGTGCTTGAGTAACAAGAATACTGTCCAAGTTTAAACAAAATTGAACAAGTTGGTTTTGCTGGAGAGGGGCTCGAAACTTTCAAATGATCTCCCGTGCAATTTAGTCGAGTGCAGATAGAAACTTTTTACTTTAAGGTCGCGATTAGTAGGCGTACATTTTTTGTACTCCCTTACCTTTAGAAAGCAATAAGCACCAGTGCTCGAACTTCTTTTCTTTTAAAGCATCTCTAAATATGCCGAACATTCACCTTAAGCATTTGATTGTCTAGGTGTTCAGTAACTGGAAGATGAAGTTTCTGGTGATTTTTAACTGTTTCAGTGATTAAATCACGTGTATGATTAAAATATCCATTTTCATTTACCACAAACGTCTGATTAATGTTTATCTGCTGCAAATAAAACTACCATTTTGCTCTAAATAATCTCATGCCTTTTTCTTTGCACTGTTACTATCAGGAGTGTCCATCATGAGCTGAACATTTTGTAAAGATGCTTGCATATCTGCATCCTTCAAAACATTGTTGGGTATTTTAGTTATATGTGTTGTCCGAAAAAGATAAATAAGAGATGGACATATTAAGGAAAATAATACAACATATTTTTTATATGGTTTCAAAAGGGGGGAATGCGAGTGCATCCAATTTCTTTCCCAAAACATCTCAAGTCAAGCACTGCAGAATCGTGAAATCTAACTCCTAGGTGACGTATTGTTTCACTAGGTTGCAGGGATGGAATGAACTGACCACTGTTTAATATTAAGGGTTCATATTTTAGTTTTACATTTTTTACAGTTAGGCACATTGATCTGTTAATGTTTATCTCTAATCCAATCTCGTTGAAACGTTTAATTGCCAATTCGGTAAGCGCTTTAGCTGAGTCCACATGCTTGCCACATATCACCGTATCATCAGCAAACGCCATGATGAAAATGTTGGAAAGACCTGGTGCCAATTAGAACCCATAATAGAATGTAATTTCAAATCCAATAAATGGACAAGACATTGCCTACGTTGATATTTCACATTTCCTCAATGTAACATGGAAAACGTTAACATCCCACATTTTGAGTTGTGTTGAAGATTCAGGTAAACTATGTTATTAAACAGAAAAAGAGTACATGAGAGATCTCCATTATTGCCTGAACATCCTCGACATCAGGCCTCCAAGTAGCTTGGTTGTCGATGCTAGAAAGCTCTTGAAGAATGTGACCAGTGGCAATATTGTAGAGCAAGGGAGAAAAAGAAGCTTGTAAAACCCTTTTTTATAGCGATTGGTAAGATTACCGATGATTGTTTTAAATTGCGTGATATTATCATTATTCAATTTGAGATGAGTTATTTTGCGAGGCATTTCAATAGATTGTAGACATTTTCCTAAATTTATATGTTCAACATTGTCAAAAGCTTTTGTAATGTCGAGAAGACTTTTTTTGGTGCCCTCCCTTACCCCCGGAGTGCCAAGCAATAAAGCTTATCACCTCCGGTCAAACCAAATTTTGGTAAACATTTTTTTGATGTGTTTACCTAATAGTGCCCTTGTGTACATCCTGATGGGATGTGTGGTGAAATTGACATGTTTGGGCTGTGTACTTGTGTCGTGTATTAGCGCGGGTTTGACTTTCTTGCCATGAAGTAGATTGCTTGTCGTTAGTTGTGTTTGTTTAGTATCGTATAGAGATGTTTTCTAATGTATGTAGCAGTGCTTGTATCTGTGTGAGGGGTTTATTAGCCAGTCTGGCATTTACCCATGAGCAAGGGAAACCCCCTAAAAACCTCGCTCGGACTGGGATAGTGGGCATAGCCCGGCCAAAGGCCATCTATCATGTGTTGGATCGTAACATCCTTTTTCAAGGATTTACTGTTTGTAAAAATTGAATCTAAAATTGACGGGTTAATATGCGTGCCTGGGCTGCACGCGAATCCAAGTTGGTGTTCACTACGATTGATATACTGCCGAAGATACCCGTCTAGAATGCATTATTCTTCTAATTACGGAACAATTTGTGAGAAGTCCCCACTTACTTAAGTTTTCTCGATCATCTGAAATAATAAAATAAAAGCTAGTTTGATGCGTGAGGTACTATAGGTAGATAACTATTGTGTTAGATTATGAAAATCTATATCCAGTTTTTCAACATTAATACAAGTTTTGAGGTCTCCTGAATTTAAAAATACAATTTTTATAAATACGTCTACGTCTGTCAATAGCTTAGCTCGAATACGAAAAATGGGATAACACTTTATACTAGAGTTAGGGGACGTGACTCAATCAGCAACTATTTTTCATTACTTAAGGGTGTGGGCGAAAAACTTGACAACCCACAAAAGTTGATAAAATGGTACCTGCATTACAGTATGTATAGAATACATTCAGCATCTGAGGTTCGAAGAATCTAATTTCAAATCCAACAAACGGCCAAGACGTTGCCTAAGTTGATATTTCATATTCCCTCAATGTAAAACGGAAAAGTTAATATCCCACATTTTCAAGATAGCTTACTGTGTGAGTTGTGTTGAAGATTCAGATAAAAATATGTTATTTATTAAACAGGAAAAGATTACATGAGAGATCTCCATTATTGCTTGAACATTCCGATGATAGTTATCGTGAGTTTGATTAGTGATTACAAGTGTGGCACCCATTTGGACTGGTCAAGTACTGAAGTAAAAGTGTTTTATTGCCATAGGTAGTATAACGAGAGGTAAATCTGCCTTAATTTATCTTGAGAGAATTTCTGATCTCGAGTTGTGACGATTTAGTAAAACCTCTACTCACAAAATTAGTCATGCAATTACATTATCGTATTACGGAAGTAAAAACCATCGTATTATGGAAGAGGCGACCATCCCTTCAAAATCAAGAGTAGAAGGTATAGAACAGACGTAGTGAAGTTTTCATTTGTAAATAGAACCATTGAAGAATGGAATGAATTGCCCATAGTTAAGAATAACTTAAGGTCTAGGTACAAATTAGGAAAATAATAATAACAACAACAATAATAATAATATTAATAATAATAATAATTTATTGATCCAGTAACATCATTAATGTACATGGTACAACTAGGCCTATACTATCCCTATGCACTTATAATTACTTAGCTTAATTATGCTACCTTCTTATTTAATGGTTCTTGAGGATGAAATGTTACTAGTTCATGTGTAAATATTATAGTCTTAGTAGCAGTATTGTAGTCTTAGGAAACGCTGCCACCGGATAGTAACCCACTTGCAGTGAATAAATAAATACATAACTTACATACATATACTAATTATCGTCTCGACATCGGCGATTCTCACGCTGCGTCAGCTGTTTTATTAACTGCCAGTAGCCCTATGAGATTGTATGGTGGACGGGAAATGTCTCTCCGTCTGTCCGTGTTTCTGTACGCGCGATAACTCATACAAGCCTAATCGGATTTTCATAAAACTTGATAAAGGCATTTATAACGTTCATGGAAAGAAGCCTAATGATTTTAGACTAAATCGGTTGACCACTACCGGAATAACGACTAATTAACGGTCACATGCATTTTAAATGGCAAATTATCACTGTACTACAACAAAACCGCATTGCTAGCCAACCACGGCCTCCAAAGTCAGTTAAGACGTCATATACCACGGCCTCCTTTATTTTACCAGGCCAGGACAGTCTCTCTCACCAGCTGATCAGTTCCGGCCGGTTTTTGTGAACATATAAGGTTATGTTGTTTCTTGAAAAACTCTGTACTACGGTTTAAAGAATAGTTTAATAACGAAATGATATTTATTTTCAGTTACTGATAATTTTACATGTAAAGTAAACCTCCAAGAATAAAGATAGATTTATTATGTCGATTTTTAACATAAAATGAAACCGCTCGTACTCGCGACATAACACAGTCACCTTTCTGAATCCGTAAAACAATATTATGCAATACTTCATTCCATATTATATTACTATACAAATGTCACACTATATACACAACACACTATGGTATTACATCTCGTAATATACAGCTGGTAATTTCTATGAAAAAACGTAGTAATACACAGAACACAACGTTCAATCGTCCATATACCAACACCGCCGGCCGGCCGGAATCAAATGTTGTCAGATTGAACTGCTCCGGCCTGGTAAAATAAAGGAGGCCGTGCATATACACATCAATTCATAGCAGTGATTCATAGCAGGCCGAATGCAAGAAGCCATTACATGCAAGATGAAAATTGTCTTTTTATACAGAAATAGAGAAAATGTCTGATAAGTGTTGTGTTCCTGGTTGTAATGTAACAATAATGAGAATATTATAGGAGAAAAATTCCATCTGGCTTAGCTCAGTTGGTAGAGTAGTAGCACGGATAGTCAAAGGTCCTGGATTTAAATCCCAGTGTCAGAGGAATTTTTATCTTATAATATTTTCATGTAATGTCCAATAGAGATAATCTGTGGTTCATGAATGCTTATATAGGTATTATATAGGTATAATAAAATCAGATAAGCTGATGTAACAAAGGGCCAGAATGTTTTTTTTAATCAGTTATAATTTGAAATATGATATGCAGAAAATTAAGGTTTTTTCAAATCGATTTCCGAGTTACGCTCCAAATTAATACATTAAGCAGGACTTACGGAAGAACAAAGGTCTAGTTTTTTATCAGATTAACATCGTCCAGTATCAGCAGAACTATACACATTTGTGGTATCTTGACAATCGCACACTCACATAAAAAAAGTCAAATTGGCCTGCTACTGGATTTGAACCAGGGACCTCAAGAATGCGAGTCCCTCGCTCAGTTTAAAGATCGAGTTAGATAAACATATATTAAAATAATAGTGTTATTTCTCATAGCTAACTGTATTGCAACTTCCAAAGTCGTATATGAATACTGCAATACAATATGTTGTCATGAGAGTGGATTTGAATTTGATAAATTCTTTCTAATATATTACCATAAAATAGACACTAAATTGGGCATTACTCCGGTACCGGTCAACCGATTTGGTCCAATATCAATAGGCTTCTTCCCATGGACGTTATAAATACGTATACCAAGTTTCACGAAAATCAGATAAAGCGTATTTGAGTTATAGCGTGTACAGACACACGGACAGACGGAAGGACGGACGGACAGATAGACAGACAGACATTTCCCCGTCCCCCACACAATCTTAATAAGTACCATACTGGCACTTAATAATACCAACGGAGACTCTGTCTTAGGCCTAAGTGTTTAAATGTCCCAAAAATGAACCCAGGCGGCTTAAATGGACGTCTGCAATTCACAGATAAAATTGTATACCTTCAGATAACTCATGGTAAGTAAACACATAGTCCAGTCAAATTATCACAAAAAAAGTCATGTGGATGCAAAATTTAGGGTACAGCTAATTTTTTTATATGATGTCTGGGATGGTTTTGAGAGTAATTTCTGACATTTTGCCAACACAATTTTTTGCCGCCGGAGCCGCCATCTTGAAAAAACTTCAAAATTTTATATTTTATTTCTGTGTTTGCCCATTATCTGCCAAAATACGCACCTGACAAAAATGTTGTATTATCCATCCTAAAAGTAGACTAAATATGCTACATTTTGAGATCAAATTGAGTTTCCTACCATGAATAGTTTCGGAAATACAGCTCACCGAATTTCAGCAACATTTTGCAAAAAATAAAAAAATCTGAACTTTCAACTAGCTTTTGCTCGCTATCTTCTAAATGACCAAACCTTCAGCAAAATTTCGAAGGATAACTTTTAAAGTATAGTAAATTTGAGTATTTAATGTTTTCATACCTATTATAGGTCACCAGATACAGAGGAATCTACAACTCCTCACATTTCAGAAAACTTATCGAAGGTACGAAAGACTAGTTTTGCCTAGGATATTCTAAATGGCGTTTATCAGTAAAAAACCTGTGTTGTCTTATAGTTAAGTTTTACATTGTAATTAACAACTAAAACAGTATTTCCAAGAATTTATAATGATAAAAGACTAAAAAAAACAATGTAAAAAGAAAATAATAAGAAAAGTTGGTGTAGGTACAGCATTTTGATTTGGAAAGAACGGCGTTTTATTTTAGAAGAACACTTTTGCAGTGTCCTCTGAAAAAAATTACTTCCTATAGCAGATACAGTTGTCCGAAAATGGAAACATGTTATCGGAGGAATGGTGCTAAGAGGCTCTTTGTCACTGCTCCGCATACCGTTCTCTCCGGATACATCTGTTTTAATGTGTTTGTACCAGGCAACCTTAGGCATTTTGAAATATTTGCAGACACATTATGACTCAAAGGTTTCAGTTATCTTCGATGGTTATCCTTCAGACGCTAATCAAACAAGCACAAAGAATTGTGAGACTCCGACGGGCTACGAGTCCATCTCCTGATGTCGTCTTTGATAGAACTACTGTTTTGAAAAGCTCACAAGAAACTTTTATCACCAATGAAAACAACAAGAGGCGCTCCATAGAATTGGCAAAAGCTGGAAAGGCTGTTAAAGATGCAGATGTCTTGATTGTTAGCACTGCCTTCTCAAAAGCATCTCAATACGACACTGTCTTTGTAGTTGGGGAGGACATAGCCTTCTTATTTCCTCACTGCGTTACCATCCCCTCATATAAAGAATAAAGTACGGAAGAGGCAAAGCTGCAGACATCTTCTAATCAAGGCAGTCATTTCGCCACAGCTTCTCCAACATGCTGCTGTTCATCCATGCTTTCAGTGGTTGTGACACAACATCTGCAGTTTTTGACCACGGGAAAACCCACTTCTGTTCGCTGATTTTGAAACATCCTGAACTAGAAGAGGATGCTAATGTATTTCTGAACCCTCAAGCTACATCAGGAGAAGTGGCTGAAGTGGGCCAACATTTTTTGGTTCACTTATATGGAGGAGACCCTGCTACACAAACACTTGACGAACTTCGGCACGGAATATTTATAAAAGCTGCAGGAAGAATGAAATTTAACTTAGCGAACTTGCCCCCAACCAGTGATGCGGCTCAACTTCATGCCATGCGAACATACCACCAAGTTCAGGCATGGCTCAGTGAATACAAATACCCTTTGAAGTGGGGCTGTGTGAACACACCAAGAGGCCTCTTTCCCCTTAAAGCCAAGAAGGACCCAGCTCCAGAATCAATTCTGAAAAGTATTTCCTGTACCTGTAAGAAGGGGTGTTTAAACGCTTGTGGGTGTCGTAAAGCTGGATTAAAGTGCACAACGATATGCAAACATTGCAATGGGCAGTCGTGTGAAAACATACTAATAGTCCTGTCCTCCGACAGTGAGGATGATGACACTCCTGATGAGCCAATTAATTCGTTTTTGGATGAAGACGCTGAAGAGAACTTTATGAACGAGCCAATTAATTCGTTTTTGGATGAAGACGCTGAAGAGAACTTTATGAACACTGGCTAGATTGTGAACATCATGGACGAAATAGCAGACGTCAACTGCCCAAGTCCCTCTAAGTGCCGAAGACTATGAACAAACAAGTTATTCAATGCAATGTTTCACCAGAACCCCAGCTAAATAAACTCTTTTTGTACATAAATGAATGTTCTGTGCCGTTATTGCTCCTAACTTGTACGCACATGCATTTATTCAATCGTTGCTGTGTATATATTTTTAAACCTCTGTATTTTGTGACCTGTAAGAGGTAGGATAAGTTTAAAGTACTCGACAAGTTTCAAATTACCTCTAGTTTAAGTTTCCATATGGAGTTTTACTATAGGTTTGGTCATTTAGAAGATAGCGAGCAAAAACTAGTTGAAAGTTCAGATTTTTTAATTTTTTGCAAAATGTTGCTGAAATTCGGAGAGCTGTATTTCCGAAACTATTCATGGTAGAAAACTCAATTTGATCTCAAAATGTAGCAAATTTAGTCTACTTTTAGGGTGGATAATACAACATTTTTGTCAGGTGCGTATTTTGGCAGATAATGGGCAAACACAGAAATAAAATTGATAATTTTGAAGTTTTTTCAAGATGGCGGCTCCGGCGGCAAAAAATTTTGTTGGCAAAATGTCAGAAATTACTCTCAAAACCATCCCAGACATCATATAAAAAAATTAGCTCTACCCTAAATTTTGCATCCATTCTTGACAATTTGATTGGACTAACACGTTAATGATAAATATTTCTGTACTCTCTTATGCCTAATAATAAACATTTAAGTTATGTTTTTTAATAACACAAAGTCTGTGGCATGTATATCAAAAGCATGTTAAATATGGCCTATTAATTCCATCTGGCACTTTGTTATATCAGTTTACTTGATTTTATTTTGTACGAGGGAGAATCAAATGAAAACCGCAATTAATTTTACTCCACTATTTTACTGCAGGAAGAATGTTTACTTGTGCGTTATTTTCTACATAGTCCCCTCACAGTCCTATGCACTTACGTCATCGGATAGAAAGTGCTTCGATATCGCGCGAGAAAAATGATTTTGGTTGCACCATCGATTGGACATCTTCATCAGATTTGAACTTTAATCTCCAAGGAGATGCTTTAACGGCGAAAGATTTGGAAATCTGATGCTGACAAAGCGAAGGGGGTTGCTGAGAGCAGGTGTTTTTTCTTCGACATGATAACGCCCGTCCTCATGCTGCTCGTGCTACCATGAAAACCGTCGACGACATATGCTTCAAGTGCCTCCCACCTCTGCCATACTTTCCAGGTTTGGCACCATCAGATTTCTACATCTTTAGTCCATTAAAGGAGCTCCTTGGAGAGCAGGAGTTCAAGTCTGATGAAGACATCCAATAGGTGGTGCATGAGTGGCTACAGCGTCAACCAAAATAATTTTTCTCATGCGGTATCGAAGCTCTTTCTATCCAATGGCGTAAGTGCATTGAACTGGGAGGGGACTATGTAGAAAAATAATGTATAAGCAAACATTCTTCCTGCAGAAAGATAGTGGAAAAAATTAATTGCAGTTTTCATTTGATTCTCCCTTGTATATTAAACTCCTTGCTACTAGGCTACTAATGATATCGAGTTGTTATAATGCTATTACACGAGATACATACGCTTCACCGCACATAAGTTAAGGTAGCATACGATCACAACAATACAAACAAAAGCTACTATAAATATTGTGATTCTGATATTTCAGTAGATTGCGCTAGTGGTCGTACTAACAAATGGCTGACATTCCCAACATTCTCTATTATTTTTCTGTCTCTTTGTTCATATCTTGGGAAAACATAATTATTGAACTAGAATGAGTTTACATAACATTTGATACATCGGCATTTTCGGTGGGCTACGTTTGCGCCAACCAGTGTTTATAACGACTGTGAAAAGAAACAACTACTAAAGAAATCAATTCAGATTTTTCCACAACATAACAATATAATTAAATATACCGGACTGCATTTAAATCTCGTTTGATACATCGGCATTTTGCCATGGAAACATGTGGATACGATTTTACAGTAACAATAATATACGCAATCGGTGTGTTGAAATATTATTTATCAAACAAGCTACAGACATGAAGATACTTCAGTATTCAGTCTTTGTGAATTTACATAAAAATGAAATGTACATAGATGCGATAAATTGATATTCATGAAAATGATCAAATTATGACAGATAGATACTTGCAATTGTTTACAATTCCACATATTCTTATACTGGATTTGTCACTGATAGTCACTGTAACGCCATCAATTATGATTATGAGTAGAGACCGGATTTTAAAGGGAAAATTTTCACCCAAAAAAGGACGAAAAAAGGGAAAATTATTGCCAAGAAAAGGTTGGAAAAAAGGAAAATTATTGCCAAGAAAGGTGGGAAAAAAGTAAGTAAGAGAGTGTAAAAATTCAACAGAGAAATACATGTTCGTTTCATGTAAAGCCTTTGCTTGCTCTACAGCTGCTGATTCTGCAACATCTAATGACTGATTACATTTTTTTATTTTGTTGAAATTCTCACAGATGAAAATATCATAGCACACGAAATCCATGTTCCCCACCTTGTTATAATGGGAAACTTAGGCAATGGCAAGCCTGTGATTTCCCTGTAACGCTCTATTCTGCTGAGAGGAATTAATTTTTCAATGGTGAATCAGTGAAAACAATTTTTAATGTTTTCATATTGCCAAATACTGGGTAATTTACGAATTTTTCAAAATAAATTAGCAAATTCGGTACTGGAAAGGGAAAGTTCCTAAAAAAGGGAAATGGGCCTAAAAAAGGAAAAAAAGGGACGTTAAAACCAGGTCATTTGCAGTTGAAACTTACTCAGTAATGTCCTGTTCAATTTTATCGCGTTTTGTGATGAAATATAAAAAAAGGAATTCCCTTTAAAATCCGGTCTCTAATTATGAGGTTATTAAGTTACCTTTCTAAAAAGGCGGAAATTCGGCATCCAGATATACTTGACCCGTTCTTTAAAACTAAGATTCCATTCATAAAACACCTTATATCACACATATTGTGTTATACATAGTGGAGAAAAGATGTTGCCTCGGCAAATGATTTGGCCAAACCCACCCATCCACCTTAAACGTTACATTTTCTTTTATACCACGATCTAGCGAAAAATAGTCAAATCTCCGCCACATTACCTTCCCGAAACGATACAAATTTTCGTGATTGGACGCCACGGCTTTGACTTCACACCAGCGGAGCAGGTAAAATTCTGGGTAACCGGTTAACCAACACAAACCAAACGAACCTAACCAAACCAAACGAACCTAACCTAACCAAACGAACTTAACCTAACCAAACGAACCTAGCCTAACCTAACCAAACGAACCTAGCCTAACCTAACCAAACCAAACGAACCTAACCTAAAATAACTGCCACTAAAGTATAATCTACCTGTCACTACTTACCTTCATGCAGAGGTGTTGTCTTTCCCTGTTGGTCACCCTGCTTCGGTCAGAAACAAAAAACATAGCATCGCTCGTACAAACATACATATCGCGCGAATGGGCCAAGCGTGTATGGATTATACCGGAAATTCTTTATTATTCCTAGAGCATTTTTTATGTTATTTTTGAAAGGAGGAAATTTTTATTTTTCTAAGTAATCCTAATTTTAACAAAACAATATTATTAATGTAATTTGTCAAGTTATTTCACAATTAAACTTTAAAGAAGCGTATGGTTTTTTTGGTTTTAACACCTTTTTTCAAATAATTACAGAACAAATATTATGTATTTGTGGTAAAAATAATAAGTGTTAATATCAACAGTAATAATAATATTGAATAATTATTATTGTTTCAAGTATGCAAATAATAAGTTGTGTCATTTGTGAGAAAAGTAGAGTTCTGTTGCTTGTATGTAAAGTAATATTTGTAACTCAATTTTTGTGATTTTGTCATGTAGATTAATTTCCTATTGCCTAGTTGTGGCTTACCAACCTTTTCAATTTGTTAGATGCATAGGTCATTAGAGGAGAAGGATGATAATTATTCAAACTGCGGTTCTCTAAATTAGTGCAATTTGTACTACGTTTTTATACCACTTTTTTTAACGAGTACATTAAACATCGCAATGTATAAATAAATAAAAAAGATCGATGATGGATTTAGAGTTCACACCTTAAACTTATCTCCCAGTTATCTCAGTAAGTTCTGGATGTAAAGTTTTCACCCATACCCTCTTTTACTAGCATTTTTCTTTCTTTCTTTGTCTTAGTTTTACCTCTCCCCTTTAGGATTTCTAGCATTTTACAGGAAGAGTTTTTTTTACGATAGTCACGAAGATTGCTATAAGGATTTTGTTTGAATTTTGTGCCAAAGTGCCAAATTTTGTGCCAGAATGGCTATAGACTAAAAGCTAAAACATTTATTTGACAATTTCTTTCGTATAAACATTGTGAAGGACAGTTATATCAAAATATGAGGTAGAATGTGTTATTGTCTGTGCTTAGAGAAGATAAGGTTATGTGAGCTTATCTCTCTCTATAGATTATTCTAAATCTTCGTTGAATCTCTCTTCATTATTTCTTCCAGCAGAAATTTCTGTTCTTCAAGATCCTTAAAAAGTCCCATTTTTTAAAAAGTTATTTTCTCATTCCTTTTTACGAATGTAAGATCTTAGCCCTTTATATAATATCTTATTTCACGTTGCAGGGAGCCTTTTTTTAGGACAAAGTTCCTTTACACCGCTCTCGCTTTGAAATGACTTACTGCTTAAATGGAAATTGGCCCATGCCTCCTGTGAGAAAAATTTGTGTAGCAATTTCCTAGTGCAGAACCTCCTTCCGTGTTAGCTGCAATTACAAGGAGGCTTTGATTATGTTGGTATCTGATTCAAACACGCGAAACCAACTAGAGTCATAAATTTCCACATCTTTTCCATTCTACCTTCTCCTTAGACTACGGCATTCAACTCGGCTTAAATAATGAAGAGAGCTGGTATTTAAAGACGAGTCAAGAAATGTAATTAAAGGAGTTCCGTAATTATAGATATAACTTACTATCATGATTTGTAGGTTCAAAAGAGTTTGCCAACTCTGTGAATGTTAGAAAAAAGAAAACTGTCTAATCCACTTGGTACAATTTTGCATAAACATGTTGTGTATAGTGATGTGGTAGTGTCCATGTTGATTTGAATGTTAAAAATTCATCTGTGATCTTCTTTACCATAGAAAACCTCAACTGAAGGGTTAACGTACAACTACTGTAGATACTGGAGGTAGTATATGTATTATGTTCAATGAGATATTTAAATCAGATTTATTATTTCACAATATATCAAACATATTTGACTAAACTAAAGACATTGATGTATATTTTTTTTTTTTAACCGGTGATGTTTATTTCCTATCTTAAATTTGTTGCTATCGCAACTAGCAAATCTTGAGACAACTGAAACGGCATTCAGAAACTTGTGAAAGGATCTTTCATTCACTGATAATTTTAGTATGTAGAGTAGAGTACAGTTGTGTAGAGTAGGGTAGGCCTAGTTCATTATCACATACCGTTTACATTAGTCAAGTGGTAAATATGGAGTGAAGAGAAGAAAGACAAAATACAAGAGTATGAGAAGCTTCATGATTATAAAGGAATGACCTAAAAACTGATATTTTATTTAAAAAAATTATTATTGTACACACAAAGTTATATACTAATTTGTACATAATATTGTAAGAAATGTAAATGCAGAAAGGATGTTGTAGGTCTAAAAACATTGTTCTCTGTTCTTGATTGAAACATTTGAGAAGAAAAGTAAGAAAATTGTTTTTGAGAACAAAAACGTTGTATTGTAGTAACCTAGTAATGTATTTATTACCCGTATGGAAAAAAAAAAAAAAAGCACTGAGGCACTGGCGAGTCAAACTTCGGCATTTCCTTTTTGCAGTCTGCCGGATTATATTATTAAGTGCCAGTATGGTACTTTATGAGATTGTGTGTGGGGACGAAAAATTTCTGTCCGTCCGTCCATGTGTCTGTACGCGCCATAATTCAAATACGCTTTTTCGGATTTTCATGAAACTTGGAAAACACATTTATAATGTCCATGGAAAGAACCCTATAGATATTGAACCAAATCGGTTCACCGGTACCGGAGTAATGCCCAATTTAGTGCCTAGTTTAATAGATTATGGCATTAGAAAGGCGCCATAACTCAAATACGCTGTATCGGATTTCCATGAAACTTGGTATACGCATTTATGACGTCCATGAAAAGTACTCTATTGAATTTGAACCTAATCTGTTGACCGGTACCGGAGTAAAACTCAATTCAGTGTCTATTTTAAAGGCGCAATAACTCAAATACGCTTTATCGGATTTTTATGAACTTCGTATACGCATTTATAGTGTTCATGGGAAGACGTCTATTGATATTCGACTAAATCGGTTGGCCAGTACCGGAATAATGCCCAATTTAGTGGATTTTATGCTAATATATAAGAAGTCGTGATAACTCAAATATGCTTTATTGGATTTTCCTGAAACTTTGTATATCCATTTATAATGTACATGGGAAGACGTCTACTGATATTGGACCAAATCGGTAGACCTGTACCGGAGTAAAACCCAATTTAGTGTCTATTTTAAAGTCGCGATAACTCAAATACGCTTTACCGGATTTTTATGAAACTTTGTATACACATTTATAATGTCCATGGGAAGACGTCTATTGATATTAGATAAAATCGGTTGACCTGTTTCGGAGTAATGCTCAATTTAGTGCCTATTTTATGGTAATATACGTATTCGAAAAAAAATATTTAAAAAATGCAAACCAGTTATCTTGACAATATAGCCTATTGTTTTACTATGATCTTATAAGGCTTTGGAAATTAAAATACAGTTAGCTATGACTATAACGCTATTGCTTTACATGCGCTTATCCAACTAGACCGTTAAACTGACCCAGGTGGCTGGGATGGTAACGTCTTGGCCTCACGTTCAGGAGTTCCATGGTTCAAATCCCGAAACCGGCCAATTTGACTTTTTTTTTGTATTCTGCAAATCATAATTGCAATCATGACTGATTAAACAAAAACATACTGGCACTTTGTTACATCAGTTTACCTGATTTTATTATTTATTGAGAGTAAACAGTAGTTTGCACTCTCAAATTCAAGCAGTTGGCAGACTCTGGGGCCAAGTCAGTCTAATAACAACAGTAATATAATACAAAATTTTGGCATTTCTTTGATTCCCGTTTCCGTCTGAGACATGACAACACTTCAACGCCGAGTGTGTCCTTCTTGCATTAATCAAACAACACTTCAAAGTCAGCACCGCTGGGGACGATGCTAGCTAGACGACAAAAAAGTTAATATACTCAATGTAAATGCATGAAAATGTCTAAATAAGGAAGCAAATTACTCGAAAATTACAAAATAATGACGTGAATTTGAAATAAATTCCCTAAAAGTATAAAATTGCATAAAATTACAAAAAATTACCAAATAAAAATTCAATTCTATAATCTAGAGCCCATGATTAGGATTTACCTAGAAGTTGGCAATGTTTAATAAGCGTCAATAAAAAGATGACATGTCAATAGAATCCGGGCCCTGATTATCCCTATGCGACTGCTGAGAGTTATAGTGACGTAAATTTTAGACAGTGGATAGTCAGAAAACATAAACAGTATAGAAGTGGTCGTTTTCTCGTTTTACCTCCAACTCGTCAGAAGTTTCGCATGGAAATCAAACCTCTGAGTTTACATGTAAGGAATGATCCAGTTCTGTCACGCAGTTTACGATACCATATCAATTGGAGAATGTGTATAGATGGATACAAGAGTGGCAGAAAGAGGCGAAGAGGCTTTAGGAGACCATCGGAAGACAAACAAGTGCATCAGAAAAACAACACAAGATTAGGATACCGCCATGGTCCGTGCGATAGAGGAAGATCCTTTCCGGTCTATTAATTATTCTGCATTGGCAGAACTGGACCTGCTATTATTAGAAGTCGCATAGTGTGCCATCGATTCCGTGAGGCAGGTTTGCATAATCGCGGCGCTTTTTAAAAAAACATGCTCTTCATCTGAACCCTCGAGAAATTGGCCTGGGAGATTCTGACACCACTGGATGATTGGAATGTTTCTATTTGGATGGATGAAAAGTAGGGCTGAAAATCGATTAAAATTTTTAATCGAGTTAACGCTTGACTTTAATCGATTAATCGACAAACAGGTCGGTATTTTAAACGTAACCAAAGGGTACATTTAATATTGTTTTACACGTTTAATAACTACTACACTACAGATAATCAGAAGAAATCCTGAATTAATGAATACCATTATTATTTAACTAGTGGAAAAATATATACAAAACTTACATTTCTGGTTACTTTTTCAGCCAAGACTTGAGACACACGAGTTTGTTGACATTTGAATGTTCAAGACACGATCGTAGCTTGTTTACAATAATACCGGCAGCACTAAAAACTCTCTCACTCGGCACTGAGAAAGGAGTTTGGTCATTTGACCCATTTCTCGAAAAACGTTTTTCAGAATTTGACTAAACCGATTAATCGGAAAATGTAATTGATCGACGATTAAATATTTAATCGATTAATCGATTAATCGGTAAAGCCCTAATGAAAAGATGTTAGCATCCGATCCATGTAAGGCCTCACCTATTGTCGCTCCAATGGCAAGCGTTAAAGTAGACTCAACATTCCGGCGGAATTACTTGCGTTGTGTTGGGATTGATAAGCGCAGATGGACCTGGTGAGTTGATTGGGATAAAGTCTTTATGAATGCACATAAATGTGTCAATATCTTTTAACAATGTTATTCTTCAGTGCGAGAGTAGTTTTCCCTGTGGAAGAAGGTGGGATGCACGCATCTTAATTGCATTTGAACTGTAAATTGTCTTATTAGTTGGTACACGACACCATCTGAATTCAGCAAAGGCTTATTGGACAATCGTTTACTTTCAACTGACAAATGTTTTATTAGATGACACTGCTGGTTACTATACCATTTCTTGTATGCAAATAATAAACATAATGTATGCTTATTAACTTTTTATAACATTCTTAAACAACAGGACTTTGAACATTGCACACATCTCTGCACATTTTCAGATATATCAATACTAATGCAAATTCTTTGACAGTCTGTGGTGACTGTGACAGTATCCAATGTATTGCCAGTTATTACGTCATCGGCGGTACTAATTACTACCACTCGCCGCATTTTTAAAGCTTGAATATTTAAGACAAAAACATTTCCTAATTTGTATTCAAGAAGCAACACGATTGCTATTTGTTGTAATACCAGTGAATTGTCGATGTGCTTCTAAGTGCAAAATATTTACTTGTTCTTGATTTCTTGACTTAATAAGTAAGTAAGTAAGGAATTTTATTGAAGTCTTTCATTACGTTCAGAATAGTGCATGTAACTCCGAATACAGTCCATAAGCAAGATAACGTGCACTTTCAAAGTTTCAAGCTATTTTTTGAGCGTTCTAGCCCCTACTAGACCTATTCGTTGTTCTTTAATTTTTAAATTTCAGAATGATGACTAGCGTCACAGGCCCTGCTTGCTAATTCCAAAGGCCAAGAAATTTATTCAGTATAAATAGGCCTACTGTCATGGTCGTCCGGAAGGGGGGCAGGGTAGGACCGCTGCCCCCTCTGGAAATTTTTACATATAAATCTGTAAACTAAATTACTATAAGCAACTAATATGAAGTGAAGCTTAGATTTCCGCATACTATAATATGAGTTCTTTTCACAAAAACGAGAAAAACGATTGGTAACAGCTAACAACTGTAGATATGAGTATGTAGAAATAATTAATTTTACTAAACTTGAAAACATTTTCAGCCAAGCAATTTATTGCAATGAAGGTAAAGCAATGGATGTAGTCTATTCCATTTGATGAATAGTAGGTCTATCTGTGAAATAAATTGTAAGGGGTACAAAAAGTCATGTGAGTGTACTGTATTAAATTTTTACTGTGAGTTCATCGTCATAGGTCCAACTACAGTAAATCAAGGATGTGGATGATGATGAAGATCATGATGATAATAATAATAGTAATAATAATAATAATAATACTAATAGTAATAATAATAAAGTGGTTGTAGTAATAATAAAATAGTGATGGTGGTGGTGGCAGTAATTTGTTCATTTGCCCCCCCCCCTTGGCAAAATTTCTGCGGACGTCCATGCCTACAGTAATGCGATGAACCTTTACGTATTATTATATTATAAGTTATCGTATTATATTGTATTGTATTATTAGTGTTACATTTCTATTTCTATGTCTTGTGCATAGTAAAAGCACGAACGGCCGTCTAGGTCCGTGCGTTGGATTTGTTCTATGGATAATGTATTTAATATATCTATAAGAATAAAGATGCACCTTACCATACCATACCAACTTCGAAAGGGTCGGACTCAGGTGAGAACAAAAACGACCTATGCGAAATTGTTTTTACAAATATCAATAATAAACATATGCGGAGTTTTATGGATAAATAACCTTCAGGGAAGGTAGCTATGTATTTCAAACTAATTTTTACAAGGGTCTCATCGTTCGAGATGGTAATAGCGATGTGAACACTTAATAAACTTAGACAGGCGAAGTAAGGTCAAAACAAGAGCTTGGTTCCCTTGAGGGTCTTCATGAGTATTTATCACGTATGTCAATAACCTCAACTGGGGCGAATATTGTAATTTTAGTAATGATCTTGCCAATATATTTCAGAATTTTCAACAAAATCAAATTTGAACATTTTGAGTAAAATGCAATTTTTTTAGGAAGGAAGGAAAATAAATAAAATGCATTTTCCAAAAGTTTTATCCATGGTACCTCCTCTGATTTTTGAGGTGCGAGGGACTGAAATAGGGAGCACTCAGCCTCGTGCTTCAAACTGGGAGTCTATTGGATTAAGAAGTAGCGGCTCTGGTCACGGAAACCATAATTTCAACGGCCATGGGTGTCGGCATGGAGACCATATGCCCCAATCCTGCCATCTGCCTTTGTTAGATGACACAATGGTCGGATGGTGTACCTAATCCCTCCTGTTATGTAAAGCCATGGACTTTTATGAAAAACTATATACAAAGAGTTATACTATTTTTCATTTAAAGTTGACGTTACAGTGGACTGCATTTCGCTTTTTGAATTTGACTATTATGTATGTTAAATTTGCATACTCGAACAATATTTCGCTTTCTGGATCAGATTTATTTATATCCTTTGTTACTGGATCATTATCCAACTATTTAATTGCTTATGTAAGTTAAATAGAAAAAAATTTAAACAGTAAGTTTGTAGCTGACAATATAAGAACAAATATCTGGACAATTACAGACTTTACATATCATTTTCTACAGAGTATTCGGGCCTTGGAGTTCCGCTTCCCGGCAGTCACTCAGCAACACTGGGTAAGTCGACTACCGCGTAGTCGGTAGTGGAAAGTAATGCATTTAAATCTCGCTAATATCAGTAGCCTATTACCAATAAAAAATATACGCTGGCTTTGTTTGTAAGAGGTGTTGGAAATGTTATCCCTATTTTACTCCACATTCGTTTAAGACCCACGCACAAATTCTTCTTCCGTGAATTCTGCCTAATTCTAACCTGTTGGTTTCTGATGTGTCTCCTATTTCATGAATCCTCTCAGTAAGCACACGTGGGTGTTTTCTTTGTTTTTGTTATCCTACACAAAAAAAACTGTTTCCAGTTATTTTCAAGTGTCCGGGACTGAAACACTAGCACTCACCTCCTCTGAAAAAGTCCGTAGGTCTACCATAATGATTATTTGCTGTAACGATATTTTATATGGTGAAATTCTAACAATTTTTTATATATGTACACACAATAACGAAAGCCATACTTAAGTATCGCCCGGGAGCTCTGACACCAGTTTAGCAGGCGGCGACAAGAAAAATTTAGTTTTCGCTTCCGCATCGAGCCGGAGCTAATGGCAAGGAATGCTCTGTAATACGTGTACTGACCCTAGTAAGATGACATAGCCTACATCTAGAAACAGGGCTAAGTGCATAAGGGTCATTTTCACAATTCTTACACACTTAATTTTATTATTTCCCTTTCGATTAGGCCAGCTTAGGACCACGTGAAACAGTTGTCTTCTTCTCGTCTTCCCAAAACTTCTTCATTCTTTCGCGATGTTGCTGTTTCCGTTCTTCCGTCCATTTACTTCTCGTTTTCTTCTTGTTTCTCTCTGGAAATTCGCCATCAAATATTGCTTTCCTAAATTTTTCTCTGTTCGCAATATCCTCCTTTTTATATTGAGTAATTTTAAAACTTCTTCAACTTCCTTGAAAATTGCTGGTTTAGTTTCTTTACTTTCATAGTGATCAAAAATTAGTTTGGTAAGTCTGTCTCTTTCCATTCTGAAAATGTGACCATAGAATCTTAATCTTATTTTCCAGAAAGTATGGCCTATTTCTTCTGTTTGTTTATGTAACTTCTCCATACTACTTATGCTCTAAGGTATTTAATTCACTCCCCTCTCATATCACATCACAAAAAACAGAAATTTCATTTAAGAAAATGCTCAAATCCTTTCTTTTATCAAACTGTTTTTATAATATAAGTGATCTCTATTCTTTGTAAGTGTGTATATACTATATTCTTAAATTTATCATTCAATTTGTATAATTCATCTTCCATAGCCTATACTGTAAAAATAGAGCTAGAAATAATATTAAAATATATAATGTAGTAAAATGTAGCATGTTTAAATATTGTACATGTATTGAATATTTGTATGTAAATTATTAATTTGTAAATGTGTGTGTTAAACTTTAAGAAATGTAGTTTATAAGTATATGTAAACTTATAAGTGTAGGTTAATGAAAAACACTGTACTGTGTAAGAAAATAAACTAACTAACTAACTAACTAACTAACTAACTCCTTTTCTGGTCTCAGTTTGTATATGTTATTCTCCCGAAATGGCCCCATAATTTTCCTTAAGATTTTCTTCTCTGTTTTGCTTATTCTTTTCTATCTGAGAAGGTGATTATTTTATATATATATGCGAATAAGTAGGCCTACTTAGAGGTGTGCATTTGCCTTCCTTTGTACCCATATCTCTTTCATCCTTTTACTGTAGGATTCCATTTTCTCTTTAGACCACGATGTTCCAGTCTTCTTCTTTGGTTTTTTTCCTCTTGGTCAACTTGCCGTTTTTAAATTTGATCCTGAAGATTTCCCGGTTTTGAACATCTTCTGGTGTAATTCCTGCCAGTTTCAGAAAGGTTTTGATTTCGCCAATCCACTTCATAGTGTCTCTTTTCAATTTACTCCTGTTTTCGTAGAATTCGACTATTTGTTTCGTAAGTCTGTCTGAGTTCATTCTTTTAATGTGTCCGTAGAACCTCAATCTCCGTTTTCTATTGTCACTGTAAATATTTTTGTATTGTTTGATTTCATGATTGCCTGTGAGTCGGTATTATTCGTCCGCGCGTTTTGGGCCTAGAATTTTTCTTATGATTTTGCGTTCCTTTTCTCAATATTTGCAATATCTGCTTTCCTGTTCAAAAGTAGTGTTTCTGATCCATAGAGGCATTCTGGTTTAATGACTGTATTAGTTTTGTGTGCTTGGAGATACTTTTCTTGTTGTAGATATTTTGGGTGAGTCGATATCCAGTCTCCATCTTTAAGCATCTAATTTCGTTGGCTTTTGTTTTGATTCCATTTTCCTGAATTGTTTCACCGAGATATTTAAGTGGTGAAACTCGTTTAATTTTGCCATATTTTGTCTCCATAAATTTAGGTGCTTGTTTGATGCAGGTCATGTGTTATGTATTTACAACAGATACCTGGAGGCCGACTTTTTCCGCAATTCCTTTCAGGAGTTCTGTCTGGTATTGGGATGTTGTAATGCTGCGAGTTAAGATTGCTAGATCGTCCGCAAATGCTAGGCAATCTATCGCTAATTTACCTCTGCCTAAAGTGATTGGTTGGTCAATTTTGAGGATTAATTTCTCTTTGCACCATTCTTGTATTATTATTATTATTATTATTGTTGTTCTTGTTGTTATTATTATTATTATTATTATTATTATTATTATTATTATTTTACAAACTTATATTTTTCTATGCTCATCGTTAAGCAACAATACTGGTCAGATTAGCCTGATTTCATAAAGTCTCAGTTTGTAAGGAATTTTTTTCTTCAACTCTGTTACCTTATTTATTTCTTACAGTATTTCTAAATCACCTGACTGATGTAAGCAAGTATAATACTTCATATGACCATTTTATTTTTTAAAAATTTGTTCTTATGCATAAATCAAATTTACTGTACATCGATTATTATTATTATTATTATTATTATTATTATTATTACTTTTAACGTTTGAATCTCAACTCTGTTATTTTTCCACGAAAAATGAGTAGTCCCTATATTATAAAGCCACATGGCTGACTCACTCACTCACTCACTCACTCACTGACATTAATGTTTGCCCACTTCCATATGAGCTAGAAACTTGAAATTTGGTACACGTATAGCTTTTAGGCTGTAAACCACAGGAAAATTCCAAAAGGTTAATTGTTTTTACTTTTTAGACCTAAAAACCTTCCGAAAAAGGGCTCGGCTCGGCTCACCGACATTAATGTTTGTCCACTTCCAGATGAGCTACAAACTTGAAATTTGGTACACTTATAGCTCTTCGACTGTGAATCACAGGAAAATTCCAAAAAGTTATTTTTTTTAATTATTAGCCCTAAAAACCCCCCGAGAAAGGGCTCGGCTCACCGACAAAAATGTTTGCCCACTTCCAGATGAGCTAGAAACTTGAAATTTTGTACAGATATAGCTTATAGGTTGTAAACCACATGAAAGTTCCAAAAAGTTTATTTTTACAATTTTTAGCTGTAAAAACCCCCCGAAAAAGGGCTCGGCTCGGCTCACCGACATTAATGTTTGCCCACTTCCAGATAACCTAGAAACTTGAAATTTGGTACACATATAGCTTTTAGGGTGTAAAGCACAGGAAAATTCAAAAAAGTTTATTTTATTTTTTTATTTTTAGCCCTAAACACTCCCGAAAAAGGGCTCGGTTCGGCACACTGACATTAATGTTTGTCCACTTCCAGATAAGCTAGAAACTTGAAATTTGGTACACATATAGCTTTTAGGCTATGAACCACAGGAAAATTCCAAAAAGTTTATTTTTTCCAATTTTTAGCATTAAAAACTTCCGAACAAGGGCTCAGCTCCGCTCACCGACATTAATGTTTGCCCACCTCCAGATGAGCTAGAAACTTGAAATTTGGTACACATATAGATTTTAGGCTGTAAACCATAGGAAAATTCCAAAAAGTTTATTTTTTTATTTTTAGCCCTAAACACTCCCGAAAAAGGGCTCAGTTCGGCTCACTGACATTAATGTTTGTCCACTTCCAGATAAGCTAGAAACTTGAAATTTGGTACACATATAGCTTTTAGGCTGTAAACCACAGGAAAATTCCAAAAAGTAAATTTTTTTAAATTTTTAGCCCCGAAAACCCCCGAAAAGGTATCGGTTTCCAAGGCTGTGTTCACGTATGGCACTGAAAGTTTAGAAATAATTATTTCCGTAAACCTAACGGTGTGGTCGAGATAGTAACGTCTTGGACTTGCGTTCTGAAGTCTCAGGTTCATAATAATTAAATCCAATTAACATATTTTTGTCCAGAACCAACATAAGTTTCTCCTATCTTTTAAAGAAATATCATAATTTATATTCTTTAATTATAACTCGGAGATGAAGTCCTGCATTCTTTACAACATATTATAACCAATTTTACTTGTCTTTTTCAATTATTTCCCTGGTCGTAAAGGCAAATGCCAAATTGAATATTTACATACCATGAATCTTACTCCCAATTTCATCTTGTATCATGTCCATTTAAATTAATATCAGTTGAAATTTACTCCATAAAATACACCATAAATGTACCCACACTTCCAGTTGATCTAGAAAACTTAGACTTGGCAAACTGATACATATTAGCTTGCAACCGACAGGAAAATTCCTAAAAAATCCCAAAGTCTTCCCACGTTTATTTTTTCAGGTTTAATGTGGCAAAAAGGTAGTAGCCAATACAGCAGACTAAATACTATCTCCCATAGATCTTTTAAAAAAACCTTTCCCGAGAACGTCAGCGGGGGTTTGGGGGCGGAGCCCCCAATGAGCGAAGCGAATCTCTTTCTACAGCTGGAATATTATGTTTTACACTTAATTTGAAATCAGCCTGCACTGTTTTATATGAATTCAATTGCATCATTGTAAACTTAATTCGGTGCAGTTTATAAAGCAAGCATAATAATTAATAACCAATGTTGCGCTTCAATAGCAGAGCTTATATTGAGTAACAGAGTTGAGAATTGTCGATATAAAATTATTCGCTGCAAATAGGTTATGTTTGACAATAAATTAACATGGTTTGGATATAGCCTAAAGGTAACTCCATTCTAACAATACTGTGTAACAATTTATGCAATGTTGGTTCGTTATAAGTAATTAATATTGGTAACAGAATGAAGACTGAATAAAAATACTCACCGCAAAATTTTAGATTTCAAGGCTCAGCTTTTATTGCACAGTGCTTGCAGGAATCTGGAACGTATAGAATCGAATCAGTTATTCCTCTACTGACAATTGTACAATTTAGCGCTTGATTTTGTAACTATTGACTACTAACCGAGTTGAGACAATTTTAAAACACGCAGGTCATTAATAATTCCAGGACTGAATAAATAGTTCCTGTGTAATAAGAACAATAGATAATTATTTAATAATGTAATACAGAGACAAAAAACAAAATTGACACTTTTTTTCTTTAAATAGATGAACACTAAAGGAAAATGCTACATGAGACATGACATTTCTGAGTTCCCAGAAGCAAAAAAAAAACTTCTCTAAAAAACTGATCCAGTAGTATAAACAAACAAGATATAGACTTCCTTAAAGTCAAGTAGCCTACTAGCGGAGTTATTTCCTCTTTTGTGTCAGTTTCATAATTTAAGAAAAATATACTTGATTTCTATTATTTTAGCTTAGGGACAGCAAATAGGTAATTTTTTTTTTCAAAATGACGCGTAAGCTTTTCTGTATTCAAATGTGCTAATATTTTACTAACATTCTTCTGTTGCAAGTACGAGATCAATTAGTTTCGAGTTTGGTAGATCATTCATAGATTACAGGTATGTATAACAGTTAATTATGGTACAAGTGGTAAATAAGAGACTATTTAGATAGCTGTTAATATTTATGAAAAGATAATAATTATTAAATTCATTCTAATGTATTATGCCCCATGGAGCCATACTGGAACCTCGAGCTGCTGTCATCTACTGTCATATATACACATGCACACGTGCAGACAGAGCGCACGGCTGCCAACATAAGAAATGGAGTCGACAATGCTCCTCAACTACCCAGTATGACGATTTTGCGGCCACCGTGAGAAATTTAACATAAAAAAACGCAATTTCGTTTTTTCCCCCCCTACATTTGAATGACAAAGTCGTGAATTAGTTTGTAGTTTAGATAGGTGTGACACTGAGATATTCTACACCGTTGAAAGTGTTTCAGAACAGAAGCATTAATCAAAACTTTTTAAAGAAATGTAAGTAACGTTCAGGAAAATTTAATAACTTACCAGTAAGTGAATTTCACGTAAGATGAATTATTTTGTATTTACAACCCTAATAAGTGTAACTTAGGTAAAATAGGGTTCCATGAATGCTTGGAGATTTAATAACAGACTAATAATAATAATAATTATTATATACAAATATTGTTAACAAAGTGTTTTATGTATTATTGAAACCAAAGTTGGTGTTTTTAAGCTTAAAAATAAAGCGTTTTCTGAGTTATAATTTTAAAAATATATGTTGAACATTTTCTAAAAAATGGTCTGTGTGAGGTAATTTTGATTATTTTTCAGGAAATTTGTGAGTTTGCTGTAAATTAATTAAAGTTTCTTTTTATATAAATTTGAACATTTACCTGTTGGTGGTACGAAGTATAGGCCTATATATCTGACAATAAACTCCGCATAGCAAGTTTGGATTAGCGTATACTGGAAAACTACTAAAAATATTTCACTGAGAACGCTTTAAAAAGTCATCAAAACTGTTGAAAAATACCTTTAGAATTATAGAAGAGGAAAACTCACTCGGTAGTATAATTATACAATGGTGACCTGACTGTTTATTCCTAACATGAAACATTCAATTAGGCTACATTATTAGCATAGAGAGCATTGAAGCCAGCATGAGAGTCCACTATATTCAAACAGAACATTTACACACTCTGTGAGCGGAGCAAACATCCGAGACTTTTCATTCCTTTCCATTTAAGAACCTTGGGTGACCTGACCTCCACCATGTGTAGAACGTTGTGAATTCTTTGTTGTATCTCTGAACCTTGGATTTGGAGGACTTCGTGGTTAATTTTAAAATTAATGAAATACCAAAAATGAAAAGTCGATATACCATCCTCACCCGTGCCAAGGTATTTAAGATGTTAAATGTCAGATTCAGTTTTGTAAATATAACGATAATTATTAACCAAAATTGATCCTAAAGAATCAGGCCCTTTAAGAAAAAGAAATCAGAAATTGAATTTTTAATTATTTTTTCTTGGTCTCCTTAAACTCCTTAAAGCAGACAAAATCATGATGAGATAAAATTATTTTCCTCGATAAAATTCTTCCCTCATTTTCTTCTCGCTCACTAATTAATATTCCCAGTCATTAAAGTATTCAATAAACAAATCAAACGAAGCATAACATTCATTGAGAGTATTATGTAACATTACGAAAGTTAACTCGTATATTTTTCTCTGCCTTTTGAGCCGTGAATGGCTCATGGAAAGGAATGAAAAGTCTCGGATGTTTGCTCCGCTCACAGAGTGTGTAAATGTTCTGTTTGAATATAGTGGACTCTCATGCTGGCTTCAATGCTCTCTATGCTAATAATGTAGCCTAATTGAATGTTTCATGTTAGGAATAAACAGTAGGCCTATAATACAGCAGAAAAATGACAAATTCTGTGATTAACATTATTACTCTGGTTCTACATATTTTGTGTAAGTAGGATGGTCATAATGTATTATAATATAATATACATAGTATACTATCGTAATATATGTACATATTTATAGTCTACACACAATCAGATACACACACACAATTATATATAATATTTAATTCACTTTGTTTTCTCTTCTGTATTATTATTGGATGCATTTTTATCTTCTGTTTCACTGTAGGTACACCAATTGTATTATTATTTTATTGCTAGTATTTTGTTTTAATATGGTATCTATTGTATTTATTTTTTTGTAGATATTCCTGTAATGTATTTTGTGTTTATCCTGGTTGAGTGGAAGATAAGGCCCTAAGGCCTGAACTCTGCCAGCAAAATAAAACATTATTATTATATAATAGATTAAATTTTAAAAAAAAATATATAGTGTCCCTGTTCGTAAATTAAGTAATAAGTATACTAAAACAAATTGAATTAATAATAAAATCAGGTAAACTGATGTAACAAAGTGCCAGATTGCTTTTGTTTAATCATTGATAAATGCAATTATGATATGCAAAAAAATCAGTTATTTTTGTAATCGATTTCCGAGTTGAGCTCCAGATCGATTCATTGAGCAGAGCTTACGGAAGAACAAAGGTCTAAAGTTTGTTAAGCATAAGTGAAGGGATATATGGGTAGTGTTATTTGTCAAAGCTAACTGTATTGCAACTTATAAAGCCGTATATGAACACTGTAAAAAATATGTTGTCATGAGTACTGATTTGCACTTGATACATTCTGTATAGTACATTACCATAAAATTGGAGCTAAATTGGGCTTTACTCAAGCACCAGTCAACCGATTTGGTCCAAAATCAACAAGGCTTCCTTCCCATGGGCGGTTATAAATGTTTATACCTAGTTTCATGGAAATTCAATAAAGGGTATTTGAGTTATCGCGCGTACAAACACACGGACAGACAGGCAGACACATACATTTTCCCGTCCACAACACGTTCTCATAAAGTGCAATTCTGGCACTTTTAAAATTTAGATATTTATTTACAACCTGCGTATTACCCTGAGGATATATCACAGGATGTTTAGTCTAAATATACATAGGTTATTAAGTGCCAGTATGGTACTGTATGAGATTGTGTGGGGGACGAAAAAATGTCTGTCCGTGTGTCTGTACGCGCCATAACTCAAATACGCTTTTTCGGATTTTCACGAAACTTGGAAAACACATTTATAATGTCCATAGGAAGAACCCTATTGATATTGAACCAAATCGGTTCACCGGTACCGGAGTAATGCCCAATTTAGTGAATATTTTAATAGATTATATTAGAAAGGCGCCATAACTCAAACAGGCTGTATCAGATTTCCATGAAACTTGGTACATACATTTATGACGTCCATAAAAAGTACACTATTGAATTTGAACCTAATCTGTTGACCGCTACCGGAGTAAAACCCAATTTAGTGTCTATTTTAAAGGCGCAATAACTCAAATACGCTTTATCGGATTTTTATGAAACTTCGTATACCGCATTTATAATGTCCATGGGAAGACGTCTATTGATATTGGATAAAATCGGTTGACCTGTTTCGGAGTAATGCTCAATTTAGTGCCTATTTTATGGTAATATAAGTATTCGAAAGAATTTATGAAATGCAAATCAGTCATCATGACAACATAGCCTATTGTTTTACTGTGATCTTATAAGGCTTTGGAAATTAAAATACAGCTAGCTATGACAAATAACACTATTGCTTTACATGCGCTTATCCAACTAGACTGTTAAACTTACCCAGGTGGCCGAGATGGTAACTTTTGGAATCACATTCTGGAGTTCCATGGTTCAAATCCCGAAACCGGCCAATTTGACTGTTTTTATTTTTATTTTGTATTTTTATGTGAGTGTGCGATTGTCAAGATATCAAAAATCTGTACAGTTCAGCTGATGATGGAAAATTTTAATCTGATTGAAAAAAACTAGACCTTTGTTCTTCCGTAAGCCCTGCTTAATGAATAAATATAGAGCTTAATTTGGAAATTAATTTAAAAAAATATTCTGCGTATCATAATTGCAATCATAACGGGTTAAACAAAAACATACTGGCACTTTGTTACATCAGTTTACCCGATTTTATTTACATTGTATAGCATAAAACACAGTGTTCCAGGAAATTAAACAAAATAAATTCAGGCAAAATGATATAACAAAGTGCCAGAATGCCTTTGTTTAATCAGTGATAATTGCAATTATGATATGCACAAAATAAGTTATTTTTGTAATCTATCTCAGAGTTAAACTCCAGATCGATTCGTTAAGCAGGGCATGCGGAAGAACAAAGGTCTCAAGCGCGATACTTAACCTTAATTCATACTCGTATACACTGATATAAGGAATTCTTAAAACATGTCAACATTTCACAAAATACACTGGAGAAGAACTCCGCTTAATGTACGTAGGCCTAATTATTTCACAGTAATGTACCTTCTGTTTATAACAGTATTCACGAGTACCCATTTTAACTTGATCAACGAAATAAACAAACATCTGACTAGTTTGATAAGCATATGCGAAAGAATGTGTGGTTATTTGTCATAGCTAACTATATTGCAACTTCCAAAGCCGTATATGAACACTGTAAAGCAATATGTTGTCATGAGAACTGCTTTGCATTTGATAAATTCTTTCTAATATATTACCATAAAATAGGCACTAAATTGGGCATTATTCCGGTACCGGTCAACCGATTTAATCCAATATCAATAGGCTTCTTCCCATGGACGATATATATGAGTATACAAAGTTTCATTAAATTCAGATAAAGCATATTTGAGTTATCGCGCGTACTGACACACGGACGGACGGACGGACAGACAGACAGACGGACAGACATTTCCCGTCCCCCACACAATCTCTTAAGTACCATACTGGCACTTAATAAATTAATAATTCATCTCATCGTTTGAAGTGTTCGATTACTATATTTAAACAGTGAAGCACATCAAATTGCGTGCGCTCGTGTTTACATTACAACCAGTAATGGAAAGTTCAGAGTCAGTAACTATATTAACGGCGTAAGAACTTGTCATTGATCTTGGAGGGATGAGGAAGGCAGTCAGGATTATTAATGATCATTTAACGTGATTAAGGAAAAAGAAGAAACAAGTTTGAGTGTAGGTTTATTTGATCTGCGTGTTATAAGCTAATGGTCTCTCAAAGATTATATTCTCTCTCTCTCCCTCTCCCCCCCCCCTCTCTCTCTCTCTCTCTCTATATATATATATATATATAATTTATTATTTATTAAATTACATTATTTCACATTTAGTACAAGCAAAAACAATTAAAACCAACGAAAACACTATTTCCAATTTAGCATTTAAAATGTAAGGTTTACCTATACAGGGTATACCTATATAAGTCTAATTATATATCAATGCACAGTATACTACAAACGAAAAATTATAAATGTATGAGTACAATGTATGCAAAAATAATTTTGCAGCATTAACCAGTGGTTTGTATAGAATTTACATCAACAAAATAGAATAAATTGGGTTGACACATTGAAAGACTAAACAAAATTAAAGTTGTGCTATTAATATTATATAATAATTCTTTTTTATTCTCCTCTTCAGATCTTTAAGATTGTATTTTACATATTCAGAGTGCTCAGCAATAAACTTGTTATACAATTTCAAACCTTAGTTTTGCCCCTTGGTCGTCTTACATTTTGATTCAGCGGAACGAAAAATGGCGCTTCTTCTTGTGTTTTGACAATGACTATAGGAAATAAATCTTGGAAGCAATAATAACCTGGCTTTAATATTAGGATGACGAGTTGATGATCAGAGCCGGTATGGTATTTTCAACTGCAAAGGCAATCTTAAGGGGCTGTATACAATATGACATGCGTCTTGTACATTATTGATTTGCAGTTACAAATCTATAATGATAAAAGGAAGTGTTTGTCTGTCTGCGCGCGATGCCCAGCGAAATCCACTACACGCAGAGATCTTAAATTTTAAACATGAATGGACTGAAGGGCGACTGGATGCACCTCCAAGCCGGATTTTCAATTTGCGCTTTCGTTTAGTTTTGAAAAACATGCACGCATAATCTGTAAAAAGTCCAAAAGATAAGATTTCTTCACATTGATCTTTTTGTTTATGTGTGATTCCAAATAAGACAAACAATTTGCTAGAATGCTTAGAAATGACAATCCACAATAACAGAGGCTCTAGACGACTGTGGTTTAAAAATAACGTATAGGCCTACAAGTGTAATACCGTGACAACACCTCTCCTTTAGCATATGAAATATTGCCTGGTTGTGATAGGTGACACTCAGCTAATCTAAGTTCTGTGTTATTGATATAGTAGCTTAAAAGGCCCGGCGTCGCCCGGGTTTTGTATTTTGTAATTCGAAATTAACTTATAGTAGGGTACCTTATGTAAGAAAATCACATCCCAAGGGCTCCTTCGTGAAGAAAGCAACACACCTACATTTTCAGTTTCTATGAAGTCTAAGGATACCCGAACCACTTGATGCTACTCTGGGGGTCGCGTCTGAGTCGCGTGATGACGTCATAAAAATGGCGGACGTCGCGTTTCACAGAAATGGCCATAACGTGAAACCTATTTGAGATAGAGACTTGCAAAAAACTGTTTTGAAATCAAAATTAAATGCTCTACATTATTGTTTCTTACACGTATGGAGCTAAGACGGCATATTCTACCGAAAAATTACACTTTTTGTTGGAAAATTGAAAAAAATGGTCCTGTAGAATGTGTTCTCTTGAAATTTCAATAGAAGATGATGCCGTGCCATAAATTACATGCAAACAAATTTTTTGAAGAGTTTAATAAGGATTCTACTCCCGTTTACCAGAACTTTCCAATGTCAATAGTTTTAATTCTGTGATAGTTTTTGTAAAAGGGTCATTCCATATGAAATCATCGAAATTTTTAAAAAATGGTTGCATGACCATTTTAGAAAAAAATAATTTTTTGTATATGAGTTCATACATGTTTCAAGATGTCAAAACAAGTTTTCAAAAAATTATTGTGTTCTTGGTTTCCCAGGGGTGTTCATTTTTCAATCCTGGTGTAACACATTTTTTGCGAATGTAGCTGATTACAAAATATATTTTCATAACTCAACAACCATAAGAGTTAGAAATTTGAATTATGAACCATTTTGTAACTGTTGAAGCGTACTTTTATAAATATTTTATTGTTTTCTTAAACAAAAAAAATTTCATATGAAAATATGAGTTTGAAATTGGGGTAAATTTTTCCAAAAAAATCACTTTTTGGGTAAAATTTTATGTGAGAAGGAAGTGATTGTAAACATTCAAATTTTTTTTGTGATCAAACCTGCATGTGATTTGTCTGTGAGGAAAAAATCAGCTTCCAAAAAACATCCCTTATTTTTAAACTGGGCTCAAATGTTATCGTTTTTCAGATTTTGACTATTTTTGGGCTTAAATATCTCTGAAGGGTACCCTTCACAAAATCTGAAAAATTGTATAAAAGAAGCCTTTCATGTGCCTAACTCATAGTTAAAATTTCTATTTCTAGAAACAACTCCTTCTATTAATTTGATAGACCTGAAATATCACACCTTTTAGGGTACCGTATTTGGAAGAAACTACATATAACTCAACAACCATAAGAGATAGAAATTTGAATTACGAGTCATTTTATAACTATTGAAGCTTGCTTTTAGAAATATTTTAGTAATTTCTTCAACACAAAATTTTTCATATGAAAATATGATTTTGAAATTCGGGTAAATTTTTTCAAAAAAATTACTTTTTGGTCCAAATTTTATATGAGAAGGAAGTGATTGTAAACATTCAAATTTTTTTATGTTCAAACCTGCATGTGATTTGTCTGTGAGGAAAAAATCAGCTTCCAAAAATACATCCCTTATTTCAAAACCGGCCTTAAATATTGTCGTTTTTCAGATTTTGACTATTTTTGGGCTTAAATATCTCTGATGGATACTCTTCAAAAAATCTGAAAAATTGCATAAAAGAAGTCTTTTTTGTGCCTAACTCACAGTTAAAATTCCTATTTCTAGAAACAAGTCCTTCTATTAATTTGATAGAACTGAATTATCACACTATCACATGTATGTAGTTTCTTCCAATTACGCTACCCTAAAAAGAGTGACATTGGAAACTTCTGGTAAACGGGAATAGAATCATTATTAAACTCTTCAAAAAATTTGTTTGCATGTAATTTATGGCACGGCATCATCTTCTATTGAAATTTCAAGAGAACACATTCTACAGGACCATTTTTTTCAATTTTCCAACAAAAAGTGTAATTTTTCGGTAGAATATGCCGTCTTAGCTCCATACGTGTAAGAAACAATAATGTAGAGCATTTAATTGTGATTTCAAAACAGTTTTTTGCAAGTCTCTATCTCAAATAGGTTTCACGTTATGGCCATTTCTGTGAAACGCGACGTCCGCCATTTTGATGACGTCATCACGCGACTCAGACGCGACCCCCAGAGTAGCATCCTTCGGGTATCCTTCATAGAAACTGAAAATATAGGTGTGTTGCTTTCTTCACGAAGGAGCCCACGGGATGACATAAGGTACCCTACTATTATGAAGGACTTTCGATTTTCAAATTCTAGGTCCTTGTGTAGGGCCTACGTATTAAAAATTTGAAATGAAGAAGAACGACTTGTCACACTCAAACTATTCCCTCAGAAAACGCATGATATAGCTTTTTATGGCTCATAGAGGATATAGAATTTTGCATCCCATCACTTCTACACACCAAGCCTGGTAGCTGTTCAAATAAGAAGAAACAGAAATTCCGGTAACATAAAATTGTTTTGTCTTTGCGGAATATTTTATTTCTCACTCTTCATCCCCGAAACGGTTGTATGGTAATACAACCATTTCGGGGATGAAAGTAAAAAGTAATTCAATATCACTTTCGTACTTCCTTCCCCAGAAACCTGGGATATAATAATATACATATTAAAATAACTTGTACGGTGTTCTCTTTGTCCGGTATTCTCTGTTGTTATGTGAACTGTGATTTGGATTTGATAATTCTGTGCAAAAAGGGTTTAAGTATTCTCAAAAACATTTGATCTTTGGCATTTTAAATCAAAATTTTTCAAACTCCTTTCTTAGTGAGCACTTAAATCATGGAACGAAGGTACTGTCAAAATTAAGGGTTTAAGTATTCTCAAAAACAGTTTATTTTTGGCATTTAAAATCAAAATTTTTCAAAATCCTTTCTTAGTGAGCACTTAAATTATGGAACGAAGGTACAGTCAAAATTCCAAGCCTCTACGTTGATTGTCTGTCAGTCATTGGTTAAGTCAGTCATTTAGTCAGGATTAAGCCTTTTATATATAATAGAGAGAGATTTCGTATTCATGAGAATTTTATTTTTCTATGAACAGTGATAACAGTTCTGAAAGCTTTAAGAATATATGCTAGAGTTACTTATTTAGATACTCACGGAATCACATTCATTTCTTTCTTTTGAACAAATTTGAAAATCATGAATTATGAACAATATTTTAAATAAATTTTGTTGTATGCTTTCCATAAAATAATATGTAAAATTAGATATACGGGAAAGCTTGAGAGTGTCTTAAATCGCTAAAACGTTACCATTTTTTAGTATATTACAAAATTTCAATGGTGAGTAGTAAATGGGAAGTAAAAGCCATGCGTGCGTGGTGCATACAATATTTTTTTAATAAAAGCTCTGTAAATTATATGAAATGAATTAACAATACCGTATAATTAATTATAAAAGCCGTAGTCAGAAATTTGTTGACACCATATTCTCACAGCCGCCTGAACCCTATGCTACTTGTATGAACCAATAAGAAATGCGGGTATAGATGAGAGTGAGGTCGAACTTAAGCTGAACGCTCGTAGAGTAGGATTACTCCCACAACGTCTCTGGCCTTGAAGACTAACCCAGCCAGCGAGCTTCTCGTTACGTCTCGTTACCAAGATGCGCGGATTCGCTGCGCGTAAGATCAGTGACCTACTGCTAGGCAGAGAGTAAAGATCATGGTCCACGTTGCCAGTGGTAGAAAATACTGTAATAGTTGAGTGGAGGGATAATGCCGCATAGACAGAGACAGACAACACGTGGAGTGGGAAAGCCAATGAGGGTGCAGCTACCTCCCCTAGCCAGGAACTCTACGAGCGGTGAGACTCGCTCCTAAGGTATATACGTAAAAACCCAGAGACGTTGTGGAGGTAATCCTACTCTAATACAATGTTGGTTTAGCCCTATATTTGTTATTATACTCGTATTATCAAGCGTTTTGTAAATAAATAAATAAATAAAAAAAAAGCCTGGTAAAGTTTCTGATTAACATAACGAAACAATGTTGCTTTATATTTGTTGTTTCATGGTCAAATATTTTATTTCAAACCCCGTTACGGTTGATATGGTCATTGCGATCTGGATTTTTCAGATGCCATGACGACTTTACCGGCCTAGGTCTGTAAAAATTACTTTACCGGCCTAGGCTGGTTAAGTACTACTTTTCAGCGTGTTAACAGTCCGACAAGCAGCTGTTATATAGAGAGTACACTAAGAAATATTTTCCAAACAAAAGAGTCACTGACATACAAAAATGTAAGCAACAGAAGATATATCACCTGGAGCTCATACCGTTTGTCACTCTTTATAAAAACTTGAATAGTTATACTCTGACAGATGTTCATAACATTTTGTATATTAATTCTGCATGCTAGTAGCTTTAATTTGATATCAACATCCAATAACGTATGTTAACTATCTACATAATTTATATTTGACGTTCTGAATGAAAATCTTACCATCCATTAAAAACTAAAGTGAAGCTCACATAATTTCCTCAGCCCAAACAAAAGTTTGCCTCTTAGTTTGGTGTTTCAGATGTTTTACCTGATTTTGGCTATACTTAGTGTGCTTATTCAAATAATTTAACAGTTTTTCTCTACCAGCTCTACTTTTATATAGATTTTATTCTTGAACTCTTAGTCTAGCGAAACACAGTCTTGCTTGAGTGAAAGTTCTTGACCATACTTTGGACACGTAGGACGAAAACTGTACGAAGTACAGAAAAACTAAAAGCTGGATTATTTTTTGGCCCTCAAAGTGACAGCTCATATGTCATAAACGACCGTACAGTACGTATGTGATAATATCAATTTTTGAAAGACCCCATGTTATATTGTTATTGTAACGTTAATGTAATGTTAGTGTGTTGCTTTTTTCGTCACATGATTTAGAAGCAAAAAATAGGCACTGTTTTTTATTTATATCAAATGTAAAATGGGATAATATGCATAATGGTTATACCACATCTCACAAAACTAAATCTGATAGGGTAACACTAATGGCACATTTGGCATCAGCGACCTAAATATACCCAAGAATAGGTATAAATTCTAAGGCACCAAAATGGCTGTTGGTCTGTGTAATGTATGACACTCTCTTCATGTAAGTTGGTTATAAAAATGAACAGAATGTCGTTAGCATATCATATCGCATCCCCGAAGGATACATAGCCCAAATCAAATCTTATTAATGCACTCACGTAACTTTCTTTACCCTAAGCACGGCCAATGCATCTTTATCACTTTACATTCTGACATAAAATAAGAGGTCATATTGCAAAGAGCGTGTATTCAGTTGTTTGAACGTGATGTCAAGCTTCACTGTTTACCAGACAAGACTGCGTTTCCACAAAGCGTGGGTGGCTTAAAACTACCCTTCAGAGAATTTTGCTCGAAAAAAATTCAAATAAAAGTTTTAGCTCTTAGCATAAGCACCCCATGTACAAAATATAAAGAAAATCGTTATGGCCATTTTCGGGAAAGTTGCGAAAAGTAAGAGAAAGTCGTCGCCAATCTTGGTGCCACATCCTCAGAAGGTACCGGTACCTAACCAAAATACAATTTTTCAAAAGATTTTCATTTCTGGAGCTAGGCCATTCACACAGACATACACACACACATACATGTTTCTGAAAATAATATTTTTGGATTCATGTTAATTTATGTTAAAAAATTAACTTCGAATTTGGTGATCAAAAATAATACTTCCTCTATGCCTACCTTAGTACTTATAGTACGGGCAAAGGAATTAATAATTGTAATTGGCAACTTCGTTACTTCAGATTATGTTTTTGATTAAAGGTTTTTTAATTAAAGATATAAATTACCGCACTTTACGGACCATAAGACGCACTTTTTTACCTTGAAAACAGAGCCTTGAAAGTTGGGTGCGTCTAATGGTCCGAAATACATTTTTAAAAAATTAAAATCGTGGTAAATATTGGCGGTAAAATCATAAACATAAAGAAGGTGTTGTAAGGGTAGGTTAGTTGCAAATTTTACAGACTGTACATCAGTGCACTTGTCACAATCTTAAAATGAGGGTGGCTGGAAGCCAGGTATACAATGCGAAAATAAAGGAATTTTGGGTTCTTTAATACGAAAAGAGTTGTCTCCTCTTTGTCCTGTCACCTACCGTATGATGAATTACGGGTTAGAGGGTGTAAAATATTTTCAGTCTCTATGAGAAATCAGTTCAGTGGTTAAAAATGTACAGAAGCAGGTTTTAAGTTAGAAGTTATTTACACTGATTCCATTGTACAAGGTTATAATTTGTTTATGCAATGAAGTATATTATTCCCTTCAAAATTTTTCGTACAATTACATTAAATTTCTTTTCCTTTAAATTCCCATGCTAAAATCAAGGTGCATCTAATGGTCCGAAAAATACGGTAAATAGAGAGTATACTACTAGATGAGTTATTGTGTTATATTCCAACAGTCCAACACAGAGTGGGAGTAACTTGGTATAACTGTGCAGGTTTTAACAGCGTGTTCCTTCGGTAGAATCCAACAAAAAATTCTAGTAGGCCCTACGATATTTTTTCCCAAGTGAGTACTTTTCCCAGAAAAAAAGTAAGTTGTTCCTAAACTTTAAGTGCTTTACTTGATAAATATTTTCAGGACTGTTGTGATTTCATTATCAGCAGAGGAAAGAATAAGAAATAAGTTTTAATTTTCTATTTTTTTCAATAAAGTTGGCAGTTTTCTGCTAATTAGATACAAAGATTGCTATGTGGACCACATTCTTTACGAAATGTTGCAACGTTAAAAGCAAGTGTGATTGTCACGTAGTGTGTTTATTTTCACACTAGTGACAGACAGGTCATTGGTACCGGAAAGGCGAGCTGACTGTGCGCTGTTGCTATTCTGTGAGCACTATTAACCTTTTTCTTTAGATGTAGGCTTAATCATAAGATGCAAAATACGTTATACCTTTTATCCACTGCCCCGGTCAATCTGCAGAGCTGTACTGCTTCCACCTTGGGTTCCAAACTAAAGGTTACTCTCATGTAGAATGAATGTGCAATATTTTAGTAAAACTGCCGAAGTCAAATTACTGGAGTACTTTAAAAAGTGAGTTCGCTACAGACTGTATAAGCCTCTGTAACTCTCTTGAATTTGAGCATACCTATGAAACAAACAGACCACATAAGAAGAACTTTCTCATTACTTTTAGAGCTGCATATTTATTGGGCCGATGGGGTAGGCCTACTGCTTTTAGCTCCACTTGGTGGCTTGAATCACGTTGTGTAGAGGGAAATAAAAACGTCCTCTGCACCCTGCCACGGATATTGGGAAGGGGAGCGATGCGGTCACTGCAGGCTAAGACACGATGGAAATATATTGCATCATTTCTCCCTCACACTTCTCCAGAAGGATGCCATTTATTTAAATATTGAAATTGGAGAAGCTTTCTCCGCTCTACTGTGTTCCATAGCGTTGACTTTTGTATACATAGAACCTTAGACCTTTGCAGTATTTTTTTTACACTAAAAGACGCAGGTTTACCAACTTTCAACTGGGTAGATAACTAGAGGTGAAACATTTTGAAATGCCGCACGTGAACTACGTCGAATCTATAATACAGCAATATGAGGGAGAAAAGTATTACCGTATTAGACGGACCGTAAGACGCACTTTTTATCTTGAAAACAGAGCCTTGAAAGTTGGGTGCGTCTAATGGTCCGAAATACATTAGAAAAATTAAAATCATAGTAAATATTGCCGGTAATATCATAATCATAAAGAATGTGTTGTAAGGATACGTTAGTTGCAGATTTTGGCACAGACTGTACATGAGTGCACTTTTCACAATCTTAAAAATACCTGGAATCCAGGTATACAATGCGAAATTAAAGGAATGTTGAGTTCTTTAATAGGAAAAGAGTTGTCTCCTCCTTGTCCTGCCAGACTTACCGTATGCTGAATTGAGGGTTAGAGGGTGTAAAGTATTTTCAGTCCTTATGAGAAATCAGTTCAGTTGTTAAAATTTACGCGATGCCACCTGTACAGAAGAGATTTTCGTACAATGTATGCTTTAAGTTAGAAGTGATTTAAACTGATTCCATGGTACAATTTGTTTTTGCAATGAAATATATTATTCCCTTCAAAATGTTTCGTAGAATCACATTAAATTTATTTTCCTTTAAATTTCCATCCTAAAATCAAGGTGCGTCTTATGGTCCGGAGCGTCTTATGGTCCGGAGCGTCTTATGGTCCGTAAAATACGATATGTATATCACTCACATTACTTTCTCTACTATAAACTTGGGCAATGAAACCTTCTCACCTAAAATTCTGATGTGGAATAAGAGGCCGTATTACAGGGAATGTGAGTTCGGTTGTTTCAGCAAAGATTTTTAGCCAAACAGACGACGGCCAACCTTCCGATACTTTTTTAGGAAATATATTTCAATATATATACACAGACATATTAATTCATAGTATTAGTAAGAGTAAAATAATCTCGTCGCCAACCTTCATGTCACATCCCCAGAAGATATCTAACCCAGACATAAAATTATCTTTATGTACGACTTTTCATTCTCGACACATAAAGACTTATTTCTGAAAACAACTTTTCGGATTCAGGGGCCTCAAAGGGTATTTATGTAAAAAACGCGACATTGAATTTCGGGATCGAACACAATATTTTCTTTACCTGTAAATTAAAGTAAAGTAAAGTAAAATAAAATAAAGTAAAGTGTTCCCTCTACAGGTCAAGGAGGCCCAGAGGTTTCCAGGAGGTGAGGTTTCCAGATTTTAGACATTCGGCACGTGAAAGTGGTAATTTTGTCAGCCTTACGTACCGACCGCCTTTATCCTCAGGATTGCTCTTGGTACTCATTTCTGTTAGAGGCTGAGTCGACCTCAGGGCCATAGTGCCTCCACAAGGATTAGGCCATTTGAAATACTCCCAACGAACTCATCGGGGATCGAACCCGCAACCCTCCGGTTGTTAGCGCAGTGCCTGAACACTACGCTACGGCGTGCCCCTTCTCTACCTGTACCACAGGTAAATAATAGATTTTTCCCTGTTTTTGTCGATTTCCATGGTTTGTTCTCCTTAAGGCAATCACATTAATTTTGAACGAAATTCGATTACCATAAAACAGCAATTAGTTGTTTATAATTGCCTCTTCGTCAATGATTCGTTTGGCCACAGGCATGCTCGCTCTCTCTCTCTCGCTCTCTCTCTCCCTCTCTCCCTCTCTCCCTCTCTCCCTCTCTCCCTCTCTCTCTCTCTCTCTCTCTCCCTCTCTCTCTCTCTCTCTCTCGCACACACACACAATTATCATTTGCTATCCAAGGAAGGATGGAGACACGTTACAATTGATCATATTAAACTTAAATCAGCTATGGGGAAGTGAACTCGACCAAAATTATTTCTTCTCAATATTTCAGATAAAATTAGGTATGTTCCGGTAGCATACACAAGCGGTTAACGCACGCCGGATAGTTAATTTCCCGGAGGTAATATACTAATCAAAAAAGTAATTGGGCTGTATCAGAGACGAGCACAATTAGCGCAAAAGTGGACATTTTGCTGCACGACGCATTCCGATATGTTTATAACCAAAAAAAGCAATTTTTGTGATATGAAATTAACTTCGGGATGTTTCTATAAAATGTTTTAGCAACATCATTAATCTTATCTAATTGATTGGCAATAATAATCTATCAAAGATATAAAATGTTCGTGTTTAATTATATAATGATATCAGCCATGATGTATAAATACTATCAACTGTTTACTCGAACGAACATCGATCGCTATTGTAATCGGCATAGCAGTCGATATGTATAGGTCAATTCGTACAAATTCCAGAGCATCTCAATGTTTATTGTTTATGCTGGCTGTAATAATGGTTTCAGATAGCAAGTCCACCTTAGCGGCACTGGTACACCGTATTTGAATTTATTTCTTGGTAAATGTTTGCATGTTGTAGTGCTGATAGCACAGAGAATCGACTGCTCGGAAGAAGTTGCCATATTTCTACTTCATGGGGGTCACACGGGAAGAAATTGCTTGATTCAAATTCCAATTAATTGGAAAATACTCGAAGAAATCGGAACGCCATTTACTAAATATAATTCCTAATATGTTCTGAAGGTTTCCAATAAACGTGCATCTTATATTAATTTGCATTACATTTATATAGATAATTTTTACATCTTACTGAGTTTACAATAATAAACAGTTACGTGATATTTGCATGATGTTTTGTGTTGTAATTTGTATTGAAATCTGTAATTTTTCGTCTTCTATTATAATTATGTTATCTATTTCTGAATAAACGACCGATTCATTTATTATTGTTATTATTATTATTATTATTATTATTATTATTATTATTATTATTATATATTTTCTGTAGTGTAAGTGTCTTTTTTGGCTCTCACAGACAAACCGTCTTAACAAAAGAGGTGTCAAAAGAAAGAGAATTTTTCGCGCCAGAGGCGAATAACACTTTCACGTAATAAATATTAACTTTTCTTTTTTTTAAGTCTCATTTTCGCTAAAGTTAGCTCCACCTTCGCCGCGGATTGACCCGTATTGCAATACCTGAATTTAGGGTTGTTTTGTTTCAACCATTTCCTCATTTTTCGATTTTGACCAAACTCGTCATCTTTTCAAGAAGTGTCCAGACGGCGACCCAGCCCTCCATTTAAAAGATTTCCTTACATGTTTCAATCAAATTTTACACACCAAATTAAAAAATGTAAAAGTATTATTTTGTAAATAAGTTCGACTTATATACAGATTATTATAGAATATGTCTTTGTACGGGAAATATCGTATTCTGAGGTCGTGATGTATTGACATATCCAAACAACCCTCACTGAAAACTGAATACGTGCTTGCTGCATACGGTCTCTTGAGGTTTAGTTACCAATTTATTTCCGCTTGTTTTAGTGTAGAGGAGGGAAGAGTGACAGAAGAGCAAAAACTCGACAACGACCAGACTATTACAAGGACCTGAAAGGGCCTGGAAATATTATCCAGAGGCTTTAAAATTTCACTTGCAATATTTTAGGACAAAAATTCTCTCTGACACCGGGATTAAAAACTTGTGAGCTTCGGCTACCAACTGAACTAGTACCCGGAGTTCTATCCACGGTGTCCGATGAAATATCGCTCCATTCATTACCCTTACTGAAAGACATTTAACTTTCGTCATACACAATACTGTGAAACATGTTTAAGTGATCCTATGACCGGGTTTCCATTTTTCACTGTTGGTGTACAGTATCATGTAAGATGTTATGTATTAACGAATCCACAGAATATTGTTAATGTTGAACATTATATGAGAATATTTTGGGAGAAAAATTCATTTTGACACCGTGAATCGAACCGTCCGTGCCGACATTCTACCAACTGAGCAGAGATAAATTATATCTGGTTCTGTGGCTAAGGCATTCTTTTTTAAATTTTCTGATGTAACAAAAACCATATTGTCGGCCTGGGTGACGCAGTCAGCATCATGCTGGCTTTCTGTGTCCAAGATTGCGGTTCGAACCCGGCCCAAGTCGATGACGTTTATGTGTACAGGTAGGGGGAAAAGTAGACCGACTAAAATATCTAAGTTGCCTATATGAGCCACTGCGCATGTCTACAGTGCTTTGCAGATGACAAGCCGTTTCTTCCTTCTCCTGCTTAGACACGCGGTCCAATCAGAGACGGCGAGACGGGGGGAAGACTCTCACTGCTAGCGGCAGTCCTTTAGCCCGTACACGTGATTGGCGGTTAAGGAAAAGGCTTCTCATATGAAAAATACTGTAGCGGCATTGATATTGAACTTATATGCATTATATAAGAAAGAGCGAGGAATGATAATTTAATATTAATCGGGAATAAATTGTGCAAGCCAGATCAGATTGTGAAATCGGCAGGAAGCAGGTGCGTGTAAGCAGTATGAGTAGTCGAAATGCTTAAGTCATCAGATACTGTGAGCTGTAGGGGATTTACTGGAACTAGTCGTTGAGAGAATTTAGCGTTCGGCTTTGAATTGTTTTAAGGCGAGTGTGAACCCCGAATTAGAATATCGGCCAATGAGGAAATAGATAGGAAATAAAATCAAAGGATTAACAAGAGAGGATAGCGTATAAGCTTGCGAATAAGTAATCAATCTGAACTAAGCATCAAGAGGAGATGGACGTTAGGTAATAACTCTGCAAAGACGGAAGAGAGACGCTCAGTCATTAACTGATAAATATATAAGTATCATCAAATTCGTAGCGATATAAGAAGTATATTTTAACTGTGATAGAAAACACAAGATATATAACACAGGTATTTCTACAATATCCTATTACCCTGTAGTATATTCATAATTATTAGTTAATTAGAAGATAATATTATATCCCTCAGAACTGCTTATATAAGTAACTTTTAGATAAGAATTATTCAGAAAAGAATAAAATAGAAGTGCTTACAAAATATTTGAAGGAGAATTTATTTATATATATTTATGCATAAAAGTAATATAAAAGCCAATACACCACATAGGCCTACCCGAGATATTTCCGTGCTCTCCAACTGACCTTGGTCAGGGTAATTTGCATCGTGAGGTCGCAGAGGGGCGGAGAAGTCTGCGTATCGCATTGGAGGTAAGTGGGAAAGCCCATTAAAAATATTCCCTGAGATTGAATTATTTTTACCCCTGCGAAATCAAATTGGTCATTCCTAGACGATTGCAGCATTCACAGGATAGCAGGGAATGTATTGAAATTTGTTCTACAGCCGATAAATTGCTTGAATTGAGAAATAATTTCACGTAATTTGCATTGCTTGTGTAAACAAACGTTTCCGTTACGTCTCTTACATTTATTTACGTATCACAAGGCTCTGAAATCAGCTACAAGAGTCGGTCCGCTTCCCCCCCCCCTTACCTGTACATGTAAAAGAACTCCAATAGAACTCTTGCAGGACAAAATTCCGGCACAGTGGCGACGGTCACAGGCCTAAGTTGCAGTACATTCCCATCGTTAAATAACCCTGTACCAACCAACCAAAAATCATATTCTGCTGTTTCAGTAATATATATTATAGATCTACATCTTCCGCATTGAGCTATTTAAAGCGAGCTAAATCAACGACGAGAGATCCACGATTTATAATCGCTCCCAGCACATCGCACCCAGGATTTTTACACTTATCGGGTTTGAGCCCACGAACTTCGGACCCTGAGGCGGGCACGCTACATCTGGACTTGAATCAATATCTATCAGTGAAAAATAGAAAGAAACATGAGGTGAGTGAAAGTTGCACACGAGGAAAATGGTATTGAAATAAAGATATTGATTCGTTGGTGACCTGCCAACACCAGTGTGCGCTACTGGATTTGCAGCAGACATTTTCTTTTTGAAAGTGTTCGTAAATTGTTTCTAAAACCCCGGGTCTGTGCAACCATTCCTGATGCAGGATTACCCATGGTATGGAACCACGAGACTTAAAAGCAATTTAACAGAGCGCCGGCCCGTGTGCTAGCTCAACTTCCTGTATTCAAACATTGCTTTGTGGAATTAATTATATTCCTCCACATCCCACCTACAGAGTGGTAAACAAAGAAGCTTTCGATGTTTTGAAAGGCGGTAGTATACGTACCTACTGTGTAACTAAGTCATGCTGTTGTGAATATGTTCCTAATGATAATTTAATTTATTTTGGAACAAAGAAACAGAATAAACATGATACCAGCCGCTCAACCATGATACATTTTGTGATTTCGGTACCTTTACTCCATCTTCAGGCCGCCTTTTGCTGGTTTGGAGTTCCAATATTTTAACAACTTATTTTGGAACAGACAAAATTATAAGACAGCTGAAAATTCAACTTCATGTGGCAAAAGGAATTAGTGACGACCAGACCTGGTGCATTGGAGAGGATAAACTGTGGAAATCCTTATTATGATCACTTCTTTCTTGAATTGAAGGCATTTTTACTTTCTCTACCCTAACCATAGGCAAATGAAGTATTATGTTCGATCCTGAAGTTCTACTCGTATGTAGAGCCAACAACTTAATGATCGTTCTGAGGTCCCCAGGATCCCCTGGATACGCGGGGCTATTTTGTAAATATAAAACTGATATAGGCCTACTTATAACGAGGGTTCGGATGTTTATGACATGTCATATTTTTATCATGACCTCCATTCTCGCCGCAAACACAAAGTAAATATTTGTTATCCTGATCGGACCGTTTTTATTTTGCTTATAGTCATATTTTGGTCATTTTCATGGTCTTGGTCATATTTGTAATTTAACGCCATATTTCAGTTATAATTTCGTTAGAAGACCACTATTATCTAGTATGTGCACTAAATTGTCGACTTAATTTTTTTCCGAGAAAGAGTCACGAATATTTTGGTTTTACTGTAACTGAAATGTGAAGGGACAAGTAATAGCACAATTATCTCTTTCCCCTTGTTATTAACGACTTCCCATGGACATGTTTAAAAAAATTTAGCTCACATTTGCAGTGGTATCTGGTAAGTAAAACTAATAATTTAATGTCATTAAACGTTTTTAATTGGGAATTTAGTTTTGGAAAATACGTTCTTTTACGAGGTCATATTCAGGATTTTTGGGTCATATATAATCACTTTAAGGTCATGTTTGCAGTCATATTTTCCACTTTAGTTCATGTGCATCTGAACCCTACTTATAACAAACATTATGGATAACTTTAATGGTGAAAAACACGAGACAAGCTTGGATTTTGGTATGATACTTAATTTCGATTATTTAGACATTTTCTACTTTCAGATATTATTAACACAGGTCGCCAATGTAGAGGTCTGGATGTAAGGATGACCCAGAATAACTTAAGGAAGCGAGAGAAGTTTCCAAACCAAAGGTGTAGGTTCGTGACTTAGGTCTACTGGTAAGAGGGGAGTTGTAGAGATGACCTAAATACACTTTGGTCAGAGTCTTTTGAGACAGTGGAATGGGTAGATATTTTCCGCTCTAGAATCGGCCATAAAATAAATAGGTCTGTCTCACTCTTACGTAAATAAAACCAAAATGTGCTAAAGTGAGACAGACTTAGGCTACTTGTTTATTTTAGAACCGGTTCTAGGGGGGACCATGTCTACCCATTCCACTGTTTTAAAAGACTCTGACCAAAATATATACGAATTAGGCCATAAAACGTAGGCCTACATTTAACAATAATAATAAAGTCAGCTAAACTGATATAACAAAGTGCCAGATGGAATTAATAGGCTATGTTTCACATACTTCTGATATACGTAGCACAGACTTTGTACAATTAATATTGTTATATTGGCATATCTAAAACATAAATATTTATTATTTATAGAGCATCCTATTTAGATATTATAATAATACGTTTAGTAAGGAATTCATTAGCAATAATGTAAATAAATACCCTTCACAAACTATAAATCACAATTACTATCACCGCAGTGGTGCACTACGGTGCACCGTATGGGTTTAACAAAATACTGACAAATATTTATCATTAACGTGTGTTTACTTACCATGAGTTATCTGAAGGTATAAAATTTTCTCTGTGAATTGCAGATATCCATTTAAGCCGTCTGGATTCTTTTTTCAGGAATTTAAACATTTGGGCAGTCTATCCGTTAGCATTATTAATGCTATAGTACAGACAGAAACACAACACTTAATAAGAATTTTCTCTATTTCTGTATAAAAAGACAATTTTGATCCAGCATAATGTAATGGCTGACTCATGCATTCGGTCTGCTATGAGTCACAGCTATGAATAATCCAGGCCTATGTATGACGTAGACCTGGGAGGCCCTGGTTATGGCTAGCAACGCGACTTTGCTATAGTAGAGTGATGAACTGCCATTTAAAAAGCATGTGACCGTTAATTAGTCGTAACTTCGATACCGGTCAACCGATGTGGTCCAATATCAATACGTTTCTTCCCAGGGACATTATAAATGCGATACTAAGTTTCATGAAAATCCTATAAAACGTATTTAGTTATCGCGCTTACAGACACACGGACGGATGGACGGACGGACAGACATTTTCCGTCCACCACAAAATCTCATAAAGTAGGTCTACCATGCTGACACTTAATAAGGTAAAATATGGACTGAGTCAAAGAAACATTTGAAATCTAATTCTTTGTTTCTTTCTTTATCGTAGCTTTACCTCTCCCTTTTTTTTTATTTAAGCAACCCAAGCCGCCCGGGCCTTAGAGGACCGCTACCTGTCGGGAGAGGGATTATCTTTGGATCACATACATACTTTTATGACCAGACAAGGACATGGAGGGCCTCCCGGATGAGTGATCAGCCCAATGCCGGGGCCACCTCCGAGACAACACAAACTCGTAGGACGAGACACACCATTCACACACACACATCCACTCAGAACAAGGCGAGGATGGGGATGAAGATGAGAATGACGGCCAGATGGTATCCGGGGGCCACAAGGGCCTAAAGTTACCGACATTTGTCTCAAAGGTGAGGGAAACCCCCGGAAAAAAACCTCACCTAGGTAACTTGTCCCGACCAGGAATCGAACCCGGGCGCCCGCTGCGTGAGAGGATTGAACGCATCCCCTGAGCCACAGCGGTGGACTGAAATCTAATAAAGCTATATAATATCAAACACAATAATCATTCAGTACTCCATGAGCTAAGAACTCCTTCACATTTCATTTACTAAAGCCCAATATGTAAAATCTCATATAACTCTGTACACAGTTGAAGGACAATCAAATTATGTCACAATTAATATATCTCCAGAATTTCTTAAGTCCCCAAAGAAGATATCTATTTACTCATAAAACTCTCTTATTTTACAAGAAAAATCTGTAATTAAGCACTGAGGACTGACTCAATTATTAAATGCCTGTATGGTACTTTATGAGATTGTATGGTGGACGGGAAATGTCTGTATGGGCGATAACTCGAATACACTTTATCGCATTTTCATGAAACTTGGGATACACACTTATAACGTCTATGAGACGAAGCCTATTGATTTTGGACCAAATCGGTTGGCCGGTACTGAAGTAATGCCCAATTAGGGGTCTAATTTGTGAAAATATTCATCAAATGCAATTCAGTTCTCATGACAGCAATCTTATACGGCTTTGGAAGTTGCAATACACTGGGTTTTGACAAATAACACTGCTCACATATTCCTTCACATATGCTTATCAAATTTTAGATCTTTGTTTTTTTGCAAACCCTGCTTAATTAATCGATCTGGAGCTTATTTGGGAGATCAATTACAAAAATAACTCCATTTCTGCATATGTATTAACAATACCCATACAATGGAAAAGGCTTGCTTAGACAACGTTTATACAAACATAAGCATTCCCCAGATTGCAAAGGAAGTTAATGAATTTCACTTTTCTGACCATAAATCCTTGTCTTTGAATTTTACTACCGGTACTATGCAGTCTCAACACAACTCAAAAGTAATAACAACAAGACCTATAAACGACGACAAAATATCAAATTTTAGAAGGTGTCTTGCTATTACTGATTGGACTAATTTGTTAAATAAGCCCTTTCAGACATGTAATGAACTATCAGCAAATATTAAAGTATATTAAAATATATGATGATTGTATAACTACAAGAAAATGTAAAGTGTCAAAGAAAGCTTTTAAGCACAATTCATCAAGGAAAAACATTAATTGGTACACACCCGAACTCGCTAAAATGAAAAGCCATCTTTTGTTATTATTTGACATTTATAATAATTAATAAAATCAGGTAAACTGATGTAAAAAAGTGCCAGTATGTTTTTGTTTAATCAGTTATGACTGCAATTATGATATGCAGAATATATATATATTTTTTAAATTGATTTCCAAGTTAAGCTCCAGATTTATTCATTAAGCAGGGCTTACGGAAGAACAAAGGTCTAGTTTTTTTTTAATCAGATTAAAATCTTCCAGCATCAGCTGAACTGTACAGATTTGTGATATCTTGACAATCGCACACTCACATAAAAATACAAAAAAAAAAAGTGAAATTGGCCGGTTTCGGGATTTGAACCATGGAACTTCAGAATGTGAGGCCAAGACGTTACCATCTCGGGCACCTGGGTCAGTTTAACGGACTAGTTGGATATGCGCATGTAAAAAAATAGTGTTTTTGGTCATAGCTAACTGTATTTTAATTTCCAAAGCCTTATAAAATCACAGTAAAACAATTGACTATGTTGTCAAGATAACTGATTTGCTTTTTTTATAAATTCTTTCGAATACGTATATTATCATAAAATAGGCACTAAATTGAGCATTACTCCGAAACAGGTCAACCGATATTATCTATATCAATATATGTCTTCCCATGAACATTATAAATGTGTATACCAAGTTTCATATAAATCCGGTAAAGCGTATTTGAGTTACCGCGTCTTTAAAATAGACCCTAAATTGGGTTTTACTCCGGTACCGGTCTACCGATTTGGTCCAATATCAGTAGACGTCTTCCCATGTACATTATAAATGGGTATACAAAGTTTCAGGAAAATCAAATAAAGCATATTTGAGTTATCGCGATTTCTCATATATTAACATAAAAAGCACTAAATTGGTCATTATTCCGGTACTGGCCAACCGATTTGGTTGAATATCAATAGAGGTTTTCCCATGCACATTATAAATGCGTATACGAAGTTTCATAAATATCCAATAAAGCGTATTTGAGTTATTGCGCCTTTAAAATAAACACTAAATTGGGTTTTACTCCGGTACCGGTCAACATTTTAGGTTCAAATTCAATAGGGCACTTCTCATGGACGTCATAAATGCGTATACCAAGTTTCATGGAAATCCGTTACAACGTATTTGAGTTATGGCGCCTTTCTATTAGAAAGGCGCCATAATCTATTAAAATAGGCACTAAATTGGGCATTACTCCGGTACCGGTGAACCGATTTGGTTCAATATCAATAGGGTTCTTCCCATGGACATTATAAATGTGTTTTCCAAGTTTCATGAAAATCCGAAAAAGCGTATTTGAGTTATGGTGCGTACAGACACACGGACAGACAGACAGACGGACAGACAGACAGACGGACAGACAGACAGACGGACAGACAGACAGACGGACAGACAGACAGACAGACTTTTTTCGTCCACCACACAATCTCATAAAGTACCATACTGGCATTTAATAATAAATGGAAGTACTTGTCTTTGTCTCTCCGCGATACCCAGCGAAATCTACCCAGCGAGATCTGAAATTTTAAACGTAGATGGAAAAACGTGGGTGGAAAAATGCATCTCGAACCCGGATTTTTTATTTTCGCTTTCGTTCGCGAGCTGTGAGTGAAAAAAGGGCAGAAAACGTGCATTTTTTTTATCTTTCGAAGCATCGGTTCTCAGTAATACATTTCAGTTGTCAAATCAATTGTAGGTGGCTATGAATATTTTTGTCATATCCTGGAAATAAAAGCATCGCGATCGCTTGATTTTGTAAGCCCACGCTGGTCGATTCATTTGTTTATAATGTCACAAGGCACACAGACAGCTGAAATGTTCAACCTAGACGGAAGAGGGATAATGAATACAGGCCTAAATGGGCAAACATTTGGATTAAACTCCCTTTTCAAGGGTTTTCTGTGCCAGGGAACTCGAATCAGAGGTTGTTTTTCCCATGCTGTGCTTTCTAATTGTGGAATTCACTTCAAAGCGGGATTTTTAGCTGTTTCATTAATTATATTAGTCCTTTAGCTTAGGCCTATGAATGTTTCGCGTGCAAGTGTTAATAAAGGTTTTAATTAATTTACTCTTAATTGTTAATCTTCCAATTAATTATCGTGGGCGAAGCCGCGGGAATCTGCTAGTTTATAATAGAAGTAAAACTAGCAGAATCAAATCAGCGTCATGTAGAAGAAAACATTTTATGGAATAAAATGGGTTGCTTGCTTTAAGCATGTTGCCATAAACACAGCATACCAATCAATCACATCTGACAATGGTTCATATGATGATAAAAATTATGGAAAACAGATAAACAATAGTTTGAACAAAACATTCTTATATATATATATGGTGGTGTAATATGCGCACTGAGTCAGCAATTAATATAAAATGCAATCGTAGAGATAAAGAAACTTTATAATATAGGCTACATTGAAAGATCCACCAATAAATGCAAATCAGCTTGGAGGGTGATAAACAATGTTGCAAAGGGTACCCGTAAAGATAATATCTGTATCACTCCACAGTCTTTTAACAATTTTTTCATTCAATCTATGAATAACCTATAAAATTGTATCATCAAGCCCAATGTTACATGTTCCGGGTTATTAGCAATAAGTAGTAACAAATCTGAACCTTATCCCAAAATCTTCACTTTTCTTCTGAAGTAATGTCCCTCCTGAAATAGTTATGAGGATTGCTAGGAACTTCAAATCATCTGACAGCGTAGACATATATGAGGTATCGTGCAATCTGGTTTAAAAAAATTATTGATACTATATATAGTCCATCCACTAACATATTGCATAAATTGTTCTTTAATCGATGGAGTTTTTCCCAATGACCTAAAGCTGTCAAGAGTCGTACCAATATACAAAAAGGGCGACAAGGACTCCCAGTTTCAGGCCTATCTCGATGGTACCTAAATTTTCCAAAATACTTGAAACCATAATGTATACTCAGTTGTGTAACTATTTTGGAGATAATTGTTTGCTAAACGAATAGCAATTTGGTTTTAGGAGAAAATTGTCAACAATTGACACCATTGATTATATCTTGTAAGAAAAGCTTTACAGGTGTTTAAATCAAAGGCTTTGCCCGCCACTTTTTGTGACTTGAGCAAAGCCCTTCATTGCGTGGATCATGGTTTGGTTCTGGACAAACTAGCTTTTATGGGATTGAAGATGCAGGGTTAAAATTGCTGAAATCGTATCTCGAAAATCGTACACAAATAGTTTGTATTGGTGAGGATAAATCAAATGTAGTTCATTCAAGATGGGAGTACCACAGGGTTCTGTTCTGGGACCTTTCTTCTTCCTTGTTATGATAAATGACCTGCCGTCCCATGTAAAAGTAGATACAGTTCTATATGCAGACGACACAACCTTCCTTAATTACAGTCAAGATCTCAGCAACCTTAAAGAGTATCACAGATAACACAATCACAGAAGCGTCAGTTTGGTTTAGAGAAAATGGTTTCGTGATGAGTGAAAATAAAAATAAAAACACTATGAGACTTAGCGAGACGTAGTCATTTGTTTCCGTTATGGGTTTCATCCCCATGTTTTTTTTTTTAAGTTTCCTTTTGTTGACGCCCCTGGTTAATTATTTTTCCAATTGATTAATATTTACTAATTATATCGCAGATAATTATATTTATGCAAGTTTGTTAAAACATAAAGTAACTTAAAAACTCTTATTCTGGGTTTTTTTATTAAGTGGTTTGAGCAAGAGTTTCCACAACTAAATATCATGTATGGAGATGAATAAGCGAAACATTCAACTATTCTACGTAACAAATTGGCAAATCAATATCAGGTATCCCTTTTTTATTTTTATGGGCAGTACATTTGAAAAAAATATTCCACATTGGCGTAATCCGTTATTCAAACGTAGGCTCATAACTCATCTCCGCTATGTCACCCAATATCATAATCGATTAAACTGAATATCAGTCAAGAAGACGTCACTGAACAACAGAAACAGACGCACAGGACTGGATTATTACAAAAGCATATTAGTAAACTAAAATACGTGATATGACCTAGCCTATATGCAGTTAAAGCATGCAAAAAAGCTTAATTAATAATAATAATAACAAACAACAATCCTAGCAAACATATCAATAATACAGAAAATAACAGGCTTAAATATAGATGCTATATTTTCTTGAATAAATCAGAATTTTAATAATAATGTATTCAGAGATTGTATTATGTCGGTCCATAAAAATACCCTCACTTAAAATAACAAATATTGAAATGGACCTAAGTCATGTATTATATTGACTTTAATTTTCACTCCTTTATTATTTATTTTATTTGACTAGGAAACTTAAGTCTATTGAATAATAGAAGCAAATATTTATTCAGTTTATGTTCAAAATTCGGTAAGATCCCTAAATCTATTTAAGTCGGTGGTTGTACATTAAGTTTGGAATAGTACAAATCGGTTTATTTCGTCAACAGTAGCACCAGATCTGTAGAACAGTGGTCTTCAACCTTCTTTAAATAAAGGGCCATTTTCATTTTGGTGAAAGGCTAGCGGGCCGCATTGATTTATTGATAACTTGGGTAACATGATACTTATATAACACAAATATATTAAATAACGTACCGGTATATATTACAATATCTGCAGAGTTTACTTATTATTATAAACTAAACTAAACTAAACTAAACTCCGTGGTGCTACATCCCTGAAGGGACAAGGCCTACTACCCGACCGCTGCGTCATCTATCATAGGCAGATGGCAGCATTGAGGCATGTGGTCAGCATGCCGACACCCACGGCCGTTAATGGTTGTTCCCATGACCGGAGCCGCTAATTTTCTATCAAGTAGCTCCTCATTTTGAATAACGATGCTGAGTGCACCCCTTTCCAGACCTCCCTACCTCAGAAAAATCCGAGGATATACCGGGGTTCGAACCCGGGTTGACGGATCTGTAGTCAGCGATGCTAACCATAAGACCGCGCCGGCACTTGAGTGAATTTTGTATTTTCTTCCACTTTGCAATGTTAACAAATAACACATAGCACTGTAACAGTCTTGAATTTAATGTGAGACCTGACACTGTTTCTTTGCCACTAAATTGTCAATATTGGCATTATAGTCAAAAAAAATATTTGTTCGCGGACCGGGAAGTTATGCCACTTTCACTTGATATTGGTTACATATCCAGCATAAGTACCTCAGAGCCAAAGGAACGTAACTCCAAATTTCATATTTTTTTGTTTTTTTCATATTCTTTACTAACTTCTTGACCTCTATAGAACCAATTAATATTAAATCCATAATTTCATTAGAAACCAAGATATTGAGAGCCAAATAGTAGTAACTCCATTCCCCTTTATTGTTCATAATTTTGTTTTTCGCTCCTCCTGTAAAATTTAGTTTTTGGCAGTTACGCTCGTTTGGCTCTGAGGTACAGTATATATTTACCATAATAAGAAAAAGATAAGTTAATAGCGGTAAAATTCTCTCTATTGAGGCTCATCATGCCCCATTTAAAAATTCATCATTCAATTCTTTTAATCAATTTTACTAGGTCTACAGAATGCAGAATCCTCAGAAGTCTCTGTACGGCAACTAGGCTATCCTCTTTTATTCAATACATTCAAATATAGACTACGCAAATTCATGAGATGGGGATACGAACAGTGCAAACCTAGGTAATGTAAACGAATTCAAATTTAGGAATGTAAATCTACTGCAAGAAGGACTGCAGTCTAAATGTGTATAACGACACGAAAGACTTGGCCAGGACCAAAAATGTTAACTAGAATACAAGCACAACTATGAACGTAAGAAAGAAATTATAAATACTTTTTTATTATAACAATATTTACGTTACGTATGACGTAATGGCGCTTGGCAGTGGCGAACCAGAAAATAATTTCGGAGACTGACAAAAGTGCCGGGTGGTTTGTGGGCTCACTCCCGGAAAATTTTTTAATATTGAACTAACTAAAACCACATTTTACGTTATATTAGCACTAAAAAACTAGTTAGAAAATTTTAGTATACCGGTACTCTAAGACATGCCAACTTAAATACTTAGGCCTATTACTATTTATAAGAAAAGTTTATTAACACATGGAACAATGGAAATAATTTACAAGTTCAGTATTTTATTATTAAATAAAATAATTAATTATTTGACAAAATAGAGCTTAAATAACTTAATGAGAATTTTAGGTTTTGATTTCGGGGGAGGTCCCGACTCCCTGGAGCACCCCTCCTAATCCACTGGCACTGGCAATAATAACACAGTTATGATGAACTAATGCCCAAACTGTCACTTATCATAGCCACTGTGTTTGTTTACATGAACAGGACGCTTTGGTTAAGTCTCCGAGAACGTTAGTGACGTGTAAACGATGCTCACGCAACGAATAGAGCCATCTATAATGGTGAAGGGCTTACCACGCCACTAGCTCGAAGCAGTAATAGCCCCCCACTCAATGCCTGATACCTTCCCCCCGGGCGCTCCCGTGGCCCCACTCTTTCGATAACAACTCTATGCTTGGACAAGTGAAGTCAGAATGAAAAATTCAATGCCATAGCCGGGATTTGAACCAGGATCTTCGGCTCTCCGTGCCGATGCTCTAACCAACTGAGGTACCATGGCAACGTGCCGGTACAACATTAAATTCTCCAACTGACTCACAATCCCAGAATACCATCAGGCGTTCTCAATATGAGATACTGACTTCACTTGTCCATCTTTGCCTACACACGGCCAGTGTGAAAGAATTATCATTCCAACTCTATGCTTGCTACTTACCCCCACTACTTTCGTGACGATTTTGTTCGTAATGCTAGAGCGTAACGAAACTTTGGGTTAGCTCTCGATTTACTCCTAGCGCGCCTAAAGAAAGTTTCACTTCAAAGACACTTAAAAGAAAATGAAATAGTGTATAACACAAATCTTTCGAGATACCTCCAATACGATAGCAATTAATGTAAGCCAAGGTGAAATGCAGAATTTCTGACAAAATTTGACTGAATCGTTACATAAACGTCACTAACAAGCCTGTGCGAGGTTTGGTGGCACGAAGAAAAAAGAATTTGTGGATCCCTGCACAAGGATTTCGTCTTGGGAAGTGAAATGGAAACGGACGTCAAGAAGAATGGCAGGAAAGCGGGGTAAATAGCAGTGGTTTCATTCAGGCTGACACGTCTTGTTGGAAGAAGAAAGCGAGTTCCTGAAGACATGTTACTTCTATTGTATTTGCATATGTATTGTCCGCTACATACACTAGCAGACTCTTACTCGCAAACTATGCAGCAAACAGTTTCATTGGTATGTTGTAATTAGAGCCTCAGCGCTTTATTCCTATTCTCAAATCTAATTTAGGTCTACAGCCCGGCAATTAATTATTTCATTATAAGCCTTAGTTACGAATGAGTGGTAGGGAAGATAATAGGTTTATTCTGGGTATGGTGTAACTATTACTTTGTTTATCATAAAACGGTTCCACCAGTCTTCAAGTATTCAAACACGCGTACATTATAACCTCGAAATGAAATAAAGAACTGAAATTCTAAATTCTATACATATCAACCAATTAATCTGAAATTTTCTCGCTGGTTTGTCATTCATATTTATAACAAGAATTTAATTTTCTTAAAATTACGACTCTAACTATATTAATTTTCAAAAACAGAAATCATAATTATGCGCAAACATCATGACTAAGATTTAACGTATAAATAATTTATGCAATATAAAATGGCATAATATAATACTTACTTATTATTGATAAATTTCATTTTGGATTTCTATGAGGGAAAATATAGAAGTATCCAAGAGATTTTAGTCTTATGCCATCAAAATTAAATGAATAAGATGCCGTCAACCAAGGATGTGGGGACAACCTTTTACAAATATCTTATTAAGTGATATATTTGATAAGTCAATAATTTATTATAATTAAGTTAAATTACATGTATTGCGAAAAACTATACCTATTTGTTAGTTTTTTGGTATGATAGAATTGTTGTTTTGAAAAAATTTCAATATAATTGTACACATAAATAATCTAGGACTAGTATAGATTATTACTTATTACGAAACATAAAAAGTATTACATCAAGTTAGAACTTGTTATACAGTCACATAAAAGTCTGCATTGAATATATTAGCAAATTCGGTGACAGCATGTGTTAGATTAGAACTATTTTTACAATCGTGTCATTATACAATAAAAGTTAAAATTATAAAAATATCATGTATTCACAGGTTAAAAATGGTTGTACCATCAAATTAATTGTGCGATTATAACTATATACAATCGTGTCATTATACAATAAAAATAAAAATTACAAAATATCATGTATTCACAGGTTAAAAATGGTTGTACCATCAAATTAATTGTGCGATTATAACTATATACAATCGTGTCATTATACAATAAAAATAAAAATTACAAAATATCATGTATTCACAGGTTAAAAATGGTTGTACCATCAAATTAATTGTGCGTATTGGCTTTGTACATACTGTATGTCTTATGATACTATGCAATTATAGTCTGATTTGCAAATTTTATTCAAATGTACATGCAGTACTTTTTCATTTCCTGTTGGTATATAAATGAGATAGAGAAAAAAATACTCTAAAAGGTGATATTTATCGATCAAGGGTTATTCAATTTTAATCAACCAGTACATTATTAAACGTGGTCTTACAAGTGAAATACTTGAGTGTTCATATAATTTATACTTGAATTTTTATTTATTCAATAAGTATATATTTAATGTTTCTTAGTTCGTATTGATGATTTAAAAACACATGGTCTTACAAGTGGATTACTTGTGTGTTCATATAATTTACTTGCATTTGAGAAATATAAATTATATGAACACTCAAGTATTTCACTTGTAAGACCACGTTTAATAATGTACTGGTTGATTAAAATTGAATAACCCTTGATCGATAAATATCACCTTTCAGAGTATTTTTTTCTCTATCTCATTTATATACCAACAGGAAATGAAAAAGTACTGCATGTACATTTGAATAAAATTTGCAAATCAGACTATAATTGCATAGTATCATAAGACATACAGTATGTACAAAGCCAATACGCACAATTAATTTGATGGTACAACCATTTTTAACCTGTGAATTCATGATATTTTGTAATTTTATCGTATAATGACACGATTATAAATAGCCCTAATCGCACAATTAATTTGATGGTACAACCATTTTTAACCTGTGAATACATGATATTTTTATAATTTTAACTTTTATTGTATAATGACACGATTGTAAAAATAGTTCTAATCTAACACATGCTGACACCGAATTTGCTAATATATTCAATGCAGACTTTTATGTGACTGTATAACAAGTTCTAACTTGATGTAATACTTTTTATGTTTAATAATAAGTAATAATCTATACTAGTCCTAGATTATTTATGTGTACAATTATATTGAATTTTTTTCAAAACAACAATTCTATCATACCAAAAAACTAACAAATAGGTATAGTTTTTCGCAATACATGTAATTTAACTTAATTCTAATAAATTATTGACTTATCAAATATATCACCTAATAAGATATTTGTAAAAGGTTGTCCCCACATCCTTGGTTGACGACATCTTATTAATTTAATTTTGAGGGTATAAGACTTAAATCTCTTGGATACTTCTAATACTTACTTACCTACTCAATGGCAATAGACAATTCCTAAGTAAGCTAAAGGAATATTATAAACTTTATGGAACCCGAATGTTCATTGCCGCGCTTACCTGAGCCCGCCATTCAACCCTATTCTGTGCTAACTCCATCCAACCATCCCTTGCAAATCCGACTTCCCTTAATCTATCCTTATATTGTCCTACCACCTGCGTCTAGGTCTTCCAAGTGGCCTTTTCCCTTCGGGTCTGCCCGACAATATTTTTGTGACATGTCTTTTCTCCCCCATGCGCGCAACATGTCCAGCCATTTCATCCTACGTGATTTAATTACCCTTACTATATCCGGTGACAAGTACAGGTTATGAAGCTCATTAATACAATAATAATACAATACAATATAATATAATATAATAAATAGGCCTACTGTTATTCACTCGATACTATTAGACTGTGAACTATAGATGTATAATGACAACACCGTGAGTTTCTGAAGGAAGTACATTTGAAATCTGATCTATCAGAGAAAGTGAATACTCTAAAGAATTATTTCCAGTCTCCAACTGTGTTACGCGAGGGTCTTTCAATAATTAAAGAGACAAATTGGTCTGGGGAAAAGACGGTTGGTAGTACAAGTTCGATACATGTAGGATTTTAAGTTGGCATCACTGGGATGAGTTCTAATCAGCTGATGGATCAACATTGCTCTGTTTATAACAAAATATATCATTTAGGCCTACGCAAACTTTTAAATACATAAAAAAGAACATGCATTTTGCATACAAATCCGGGCTCTATTGGTCACCTTAAATGGTCTCATCAAATTAACTGCCTCTCTAATAAACTGAGTAGAGCAATACATACCTTTTTTATTTACATCACTGTACGCCCATCACTGTTCTAGCGTTCCGTTTATTAAGCTCTTTTCCAATCCATTATTCAGTGTGGCATTCCCACCTGGGGAGGTATTGCGAAAACAACGCTTAATCCCCCTGCCTTTTGGAAAAAAAAGGTACTAAAAACCTGTCTTAAAAACATATTGATTAACCAACTAGCCTAACATTTTCGGAATTTAACGTTTTCAATTTTGATCAACTTTACAAATTTTCTTTATTGAATTATTTTCACAATCATTGCATAAAATATACATCCAGTGATTATGTATACAGCACTAAACGAAATACTAATCTACCTCTAGCAGAACCAATATGTTTAATAATAATAATAATAATAATAATAATTCGTTTATTTATCCTGGTAGAGCTAAGGCCATTTGGCCTTCTCTTCCGATTTGCCAGTCAAAAAATTACAGTTAAAAATACAATTAAGTTACTTATAATTAAATAGAAGATAGTTGAACCTAAAACTAAATTAATTACAATTAAGTTACAAGATAATATTGAACAAAATTGAATACAAAATTAGATTGATAATTTTCTAAATTACACTTTAAGAAAAATTTTGGGCTTAAGACAGAAACAAAAATTTAAATAACAGTGTCCTGAATTAATTTACTGATTTTTCTATTGAATTGTTCCAACGTTTGACAGCCTCTGACATTATGTGAGATGGAATTCCAGATGCGGGTAACTGAGACGGTGAAAGATGCAGAATACGATGATGATCGGTGTAAAGGGATAGAGAGTACATGACTATATTCTGAACGTGTTGTGATGAGAGGACAGGTGTGAGAAGCGACTTGATAGGTGGTGAAGATGTGTGTAGAATTGTGAAAAGGACCTGAAGACAGTGAAATTTTCTGCGATCCTTCAATCGAAACCATGACAACATTTCAAAGGATGGCGATACATGATCAAACAGGCCTACCACAGTATAGTATAACAGTAGCGAAGCTCTAATGAAAGGAAAATGCATCCTTTTGACAGATCGTGCGACACTAGCACCCCAAGCGGCCAGCTAGATGGAACTAGGAAACAGCCATTTCCAGCATAGGAAAGATACGAATATATGGCTGTATTTCTTCTTATTTTTAAAATTACCAGAACGAGATTATTACCGGAAAGGCATAATGGTGAACTCACCAAGTCATAGACTTTATGGGAATATAAAGAAGTTGTAGTTTCAAGATCGATGACATTGTATATCTTATAAAGTATCAGACCGGTTTCCGTCCACCATATCCACGACAAAAATTCAAGAATTTAATTGACCTACTACTAACACATACTTACACTGAAAATACTGACAAATAGGAAAACTTAATAATTTCAATAAGCATGTAGTAGTAGTAGTAGTTCAGAAATTAGGGGGGGGAAGTTCTAGGCTTATAGCCCGATATGGTCAATATCAGATGCAATAACAAAAGACTTTTATCTTTTTCTTCATTTTATTAAACACGATAAATTATTAAAAAGTAAGGGATTAAACACGTTATCTTTATTCTGTACAGTTTAATTTTGTTGAATTTAATTATGTAGGCCTAACATAACCTCGTGTTAAAACATTTTCAAAATTAGTAGGGTCAGATGGGGTATTTGTAAATAGGCCTATATATTTAGAAGCTTTTCCTTCGTTAGGATTTTTATTTATGATGTAGGCCTACATATAAAAATAATTAATATTGTATATAGCATTTACGGGCCATTTTCTGCTCCTAAAATTAAAAGAAATAGGAGTAAATACACTAGTATGGATGCAAGCATGATATCACAAATTTGGAATTTAATTTCACAAATAACTGTTTTTGCTTACCTCTCAGGATCTTTAAGGAACCTGTGGAAAGATAAATCGGGAGAATTCCTTTGGCTGTTGGTGCAATTTATAGCCCCACAAGCATTTCCACAAAATATTGTTGACATTTTTCGTAAGCAACAATGTAACATATTGTGTGGCTTCTTGCTCACCGCTACGAGCGCTGCAGTCGCGCCGGTTGAAAAAAACTGTATGGAGCTTCGCTACTGTTATACTATACTGTGGGCCTACATTACAAATGAAACGCATGCATACATTATGAACACGTTGCAGCCTTTGGGCCAGGTTTGAACTCAAGTCTGTAAGAAGGACATCACAGTAATCGAAGTGGGGCATGACGAGCGATTGTACTAGAGTCTTTTTTACGGCAGAGGGTAGGGGCATATCTAATCTTTTAATCATATGGATTATTGAATTAACTTTTCTGCACGTATCAACAATGTGATTTTCCCACGTTAAATTTTTATCTACAAGAACGCCAAGATTTTAACGGAATCGCTGAATGGGATGACTGAATTTCTTATATTGATTTGTGGAGTATTATTTTCATCAAGTTTGTTTTAAGAGACGCTGATGCCCCACAACTATTGCCTGTGACTTCACTGGATTCAGTTTGAGTCCCAATTTTTGTGTCCATCTGTCAATTGCGTCAAGGTCTTCGTTCATGTTTGCTATTGCAACGTTCATGTTGCTAATATGGGAATGTATGTATAATTGTAAGTCGTCAGCGTACAGGTGGTACTTGCTGTGCCGTAAACAGTCTGTATCTGTAACGTCGTTTATATACAAAGAGAATAGTAATGGTCCGAGAATGCTTCCCTGTGGGACTCCTTCCCTTACGAGACGCCATGATGAAGAACGATTTTTAGAAACAACACACTGCTGACGCTCGCTTAGATAGGAGCGAAACCACAGAACAACACTGTCTGATATGTTTAATGTCTTGAGTTTAGCTGTAAGAACGTCAGTGTCTACGGAGTCAAATGCTTTGGTCATGTCGAGTAAGACAAGTATTTTCAGTTTCCTCTCGTCCAAGCGTGGCGTATGTCTTCACAAATATTGAGTAGCGCTGTGCTCGTACTATGCCCTGGTTTAAAACCGGACTGATAGCGGTCTAGGAGGTCATTTTTATTTATTTATAATAATAATAATAATAATTTAGTTTATTTAACCTGGAAAAAGTTAAGACCGTAAGGTCTTTTCTTCCACTTTACCAGGGACTAATAGTAACTTACATTAGTTGTTACAATATAACATAATAAGTAACACAGAATACATTAAAAGAATACAACACAACACATGAAATGATTTAAGATACATTAAAATGACACACTAAATAATATTTGAAAGAATTTTAAGATACATTAAATGATAAAAAAAGAAATTAATTGTTATAAATACAATTTAGTTATACAAAAGCATTAAGTGATAGAAACTGAAATTAACATAGGACATGAAAAAGATACACTATTAAGTACTACGTATATGTGCTGTTAACTGCGATCTGAAGGTTGACAGTGACCGGCAGTCCTTGATGTGAGATGGTAAAGAATTCCACATTCGGATGACTGAAGTAGTAAACGATGATGAGTAAAGAGATGTATGATATTTAGGTATTGGGAGAATATGATCTTGCCTGGACCGAGTGTTTAGGTTATGATAAGATGAAAGAGTTTGAAAGCGTGATGACAGATAGTGAGGACAGGAAGTGTGAAGAATTCGATATTTAGATAGTCAATCAGCTGTAAGTGTATAATTCGTTCAAGAGCTTTGGAGAGGGTAGGTATGATGCTGATTGGTCTATAGTCCTTTAGAGATTCTGGGAATTTGGTTTTGGGAAGAGGTTTGCTCTTGAACGATTATACACTTACAGCTGATTGACTATCTAAATACGAATTCTTCACACTTCCTGTCCTCACTATCTGTCATCACGCTTTCAAACTCTTTTCATCTTATCATAACCTAAACACTCGGTCCAGCAAGATCATATTCTCCCAATACCTAAATATCATACATCTCTTTACTCATCATCGTTTACTACTTCAGTCATCCGAATGTGGAATTCTTTACCATCTCACATCAAGGACTGCCGGTCACTGTCAACCTTCAGATCGCAGTTAACAGCACATATACGTAGTACTTAATAGTGTATCTTTTTCAATGTCCTATGTTAATTTCAGTTTCTATCACTTAATGCTTTTGTATAACTAAATTGTATTTATAACAATTATTTCTTTTTTATCATTTAATGTATCTTATAATTCTTTCAAATATTATTTAGTGTGTCATTTTAATGTACTTAAATCATTTTCATGTGTTGTGTTGTATTCTTTTAATGTATTCTGTGTTACTTATTATGTTATATTGTAACAACTAATGTAGTTACTATTAGTCCCTGTAAAGTGGAAGAAAGACCTTACGGTCTTAACTTTTCATTTTAAGTAATTTAACTACACCATTTCACTTCTCAAACAATTTCCTCGAATATTATGCATTATATTCTTTGTAGGCCTACTGTTCTTTTCGCTGCGCTACAAACCGGAAGGTCGCGGGTTCGATTCCCGATGAGGTCGTTGGAATTTTTCAATTGGCCTAATCCTTCTGGTGGAACTAGGACCCTGGGGTCGACTCAGCCTCTAACAGAAATGAGTACCAGGAGCAATCCTGGGGGTAAAGGCGGCCGATGCCTAAGGCTGACAACCTTACCACCTTCACGTGCCGAATGTCCAAAAACTGGGAGCCTTAACCTCCTGGAACCCTCTGGGCCTCCATGGCCTGTATAGGGATCACTTTACTTTACTCTTCTTTTAATAAATTTAATAACATAATTTATTATTAAATTTTATTCTTGTAACATTAGCCAGAATTTAAAAAAATTAACCGAAACTCCAGAAATACTTTTAGTACATAATAAAAAAATGGATATTTCCCTTCACCCGTCAGTTCATTACTTATGCTGAATATTTCAGGGACATTTATGAAAACTCCGTCATGTGGAATATTTTCAGCGACTAAAAACGTAGACTTTTTCTACGTTTTTTGTCGCTGAAATCTATAATTATAATTACCATTCTGTTGTGAACATGACCATTAAAGCTGATAAGAATAAATCGATAAAATTATGACGACAGACACTTGTTATTTGTTGAAATTTCACATTGGACTGATGCATGAGCTATATAGTCTATATAATTAAGTGCCAGTATGGTACATAATGAGATTGTGTGGGGGACGGGAAAATGTCTGTCCGTCTGTCTGTCCGTGTCTGTACGCGTCATAACTCAACTACGCTTTATCGGATTTCCAAGAAACTTGGTATATGCATTTATAATGTCCATGGGAAGACGCCTATTGATATTGGATAAAATCGGTTGACCGGTATCGGAGTAATGCCCAATTTAGTGCCTATTTTATGGTAATAGGCCCTATATTATAAAGAATTTAACAAATGCAAATCTGTTATCCTGACAACATATCGTTTTACAATGTATCCTACATATACGGCTTTAGAATTTGCAATAGTTAGCCATGACACATCCCTTCGCATTTGATTATCAAACTAGTCAGTTCTTACGACTGTTATATGACGTTCATAAAGTTGAATTCTGTTAAATACAGAAGATAAATATTACTCTGAAATAATTAGTCCTACATACATTAAGTGGAGTTCTTCGCCTGTGTATTTTGTGAAATGTTTACATATTTTAAGAATGTCTTATATCAGTGTATACGAGTTTGAATTAAGGTTAAGTATCAAACTAGAACTTTGTTCTTCCGTAAGCCCTGCTTAATGAATTTATCTGCAACTTAACTCGGAAATCGATATCATAAATAACTTATTTTCTGCATATCATAATTGCAATTAACGTTTTACTGATTAAACAAAAGTTTCCTGTCACTTTGTTACATCAGTTGACCAGATTTTATTAATTACATTAAAGTGATGTACGGTTAGGCATTTCCGTTGAAGAGAACGCCGACAGAACTAAATTTATAATTCGCACAACTTTCTCTAAATCTCTGGAATTTTCCCTTTTGACATGACAATGTAAACCTGCACTGAAGTGGTTACTACAGTTTCATACAATTTCAATCCAACTGAAAAATACAAAGCAGGCAACTTAAAACTCTCAAAATGCAAAAGAATTTATGAGGCATGAACAGCCACCTCGTTCGGTACTAAGAAAGGAAATTCTATATAGTGCACTCATTAAAAGTAGTAGCTGTAATAACAAAAACAACGACAGTAATAATAATAATAATAATAATAATAATTATAATAATAATAATAATTATAATAATAATAATAATAATAATTGTAATAATAATGTCAATCAGAGGCACACCATAACTAATGGCCACAGGGCCCACCATGCGAGGGGGAAAACAGGTTTAGGAGCTCACAAATAGGAGCATCTTAATAAACCTTATTATTATTATTATTATTATTATTATTATTATTATTATTATTATTATCAGTTTGAATTGAAAACACATTCATTATTGGGTTATAAGGTGGTACAAAACATTCGCTTTTTTAGATCAATTAGATCGCTTGTTACCGATTGTAACATTTTGACTCGCATTCGGGAGGTCCCAGGTTCAAATCCCGGGGCAGGTCAATTCGACATGGGGTTTTTTTCATGGTTTCCCCAATCGTAAAGGGAAATGCCGAATTGGATATTTACATACCATGAATCATCCTCACCATTTCATCCTCTACCATAGCCATTTAAATCAATATCAGTTGAAATCTACTCCATTAAATACGCCCACAATAGAAACAATTGACAATCAATAGTTCCATGGCCTACCCTACTGTACAGACACGGATCCCGAACTCCTGATATAGTCTCGAAGCTAAAAGGAGTATAATCACAGCTGAAATAATAATAATAATAATAATAATAATAATAATAATAATAATAATAATAATAATAATAATAAACCGCTTGTTGCAACAAAGAATGCAAAATCCCTTATATTTACAGAAATACGACTGACGCATTTATACACATACAACTGCCACTAACCTGGGCTGGGATAAAACCCGTAAGCTTTGGAACAGAAAACCAGTGCCTAGTTTTTTGTTCCATCAAGGCATACAGGATTGTGGCTCCATATCGGTTATATTGTATTAAAAAGTGTAACTTACTTGAGTATTAGCGGCAGCGACACTGATGATGATAATGAAAATGTTAATAATCGCTGTAATAGTTACTTCAATAATTTAATTGGCTAACATTAATTCTTACTTCATACCCATACAATACCAATATAATTAAGCAGAATTCAATAGACTCAAATAGTGGCATCACCGGTAGAAATAGCGGGAGACCGCACGCGACTGCAAGTTCATCCTTCATTGTCAGTGCAGATTTTCGGATTAGGGAACAATGCCATTGTATTCTTTTGTAGAAAAGTAATGGTTTGAGACGAGGTTGTCACAACATGAAAACGGTTAATAATTGGATAACTACAAATAATTGGATGATTGGTTATTATACAGCTATCATGTTATTTCAATCAATCAATTTATTTTTCCAAGAGACAACGTACATTGCATAGGAAATGGTCAAAAGCAGTGTTGCTTAATGATAATTTAAGTGTTCTTCATTCTTCATTTCTCAATTAAAGATTGTTTTAGTCCCTTCTTAAACAATGAAGCCTTATTTACGTTCGTAGGCCTAATATGCACCGGGAGGTTATTAAATAATTTGGACCCAAGTACATTAGGGGATTTACATCCTGCTTTCAGTCTAGTGTTAAATAAAACCATGAAGACTCTTATCCTGTACAAATGCGTCACGATTATAAATTATAAATGTACAGAATTCAAATATGAACAAGCTAGGCATAGTCATGATATTAAAAAATGTGTGCGTGGAACGCCACGCGACAGAAGTGAAACTTGTTATAATTTTTGGATGTTTTCAATTTTGGATGATTGATATTTCAATTTTGGATTGTTGAAATTTTTAATATTGGGTTTTTGGACGTTTTGAATTTTCGATTATTTTTAAATTTTGGATCATCTAATTTTTTAATTTTGGATTTTTTAAATGTTAGTTCTTTGAATTTTGTATTTTTTGGAGGTTTAAATTGTGAATTTGGATTTTTTAATTTTTTAATTTTGGATTTTGGACTTTTAGTTTTGGATTTTTTATTTATTTAAATTTGTATTTTTGAATTTTTATTATTTTTTTTATTTTAGATATTTGTATTTTTTTAATTTTGGATTTTTGACTTTTTCAATTTTGGATCTTTGAATTATTTAATTTTGGATATTTGAAGTTTTTTATTTTTTGGATTTTTATATTTTTTATATTTTGGATTTTCGATTTTTTAATTTTGAATTTTTGGATAAGCCTAATCATTGAGTTGATTGTTTTCTGTGCAGTCCGTTCCGTCACACATCACTAATTTCGAGACGAGAGTGTGACACTAATTTCGTGACGATTTTTAGTGTGACATTAATTTCGTGACGATTTTTGAGCGTGACACAAGCTCTGGATTTACCCCTACCGCGGCTAAAGAAGTTTCACTTCACAAGTTTAAAATATCCTTTACATGATTGTTTAAAATTTAAACTAGCCATGCACCTAATTATTCCTTTTTGTGCCAGAAAAACATTTGAGGCTGAGGTAGACCAGCCCCAGAAACCTACGCCTATAGAGCTCTGGGCTTTTGTAGTTTTTCCTCCTGCCACTTGAGCGCTCTGTTCTCCACATTCAGGTATTGTCAACTTCCGGTTTCCTCATTCTTGTGTGTTTTCAATATGAGTTCGGGACGGTTCGCCAATTTTACAGTGAAGGAGTTAAAAAGGATGGTATCCGAAGATGGTGCAACAAATATTTCATAGTTAACAAAGCAAGAGTTGATTGCAAGGTAAGAAATAAAGCTACCTGTCTTCTGAAACGTTCGCTAACTGTTCTAATATGGTGCAATATGCCTGCGGTCTCAAATATTTTTGTATACTGTTGCACGATTTATTTTCATGATTTTTTACAAATATGCCAGAACTTTTTCGTATCATAACTTATTGTTCACACAGTCTAATATACGACGCTGTTTGTCTTGGTTGCAGGTTGCTCAGGCGAGAGAAAAATCCGGATAGGAACTTTGCCTTATTCGAAGTTGAGGTTATAGAAACAGAAAGTACCCACGACTTTCCTTCGACAAATTTCTTCAAGATAAATTCATTCAAGAAAGAACGGTTTAAACTTTGGGGAAAAAATAGTTTTATGCTGCACCCTAGGCTCCTCTCTAATGAGGCCCGCCTGGGAAGGTGGGGTTTAGTGTTTCGTCACAGAAGAAATTCAATGTGAGACATAATAAACCTCGTGCTATTCAGTACATTGCTCCTAAACTAACATAAACGTTCATAACCTAACAAAACGGTGGAGCTTGGCTGGGGTGCAGCATAAATCTATCTTTTGCCAAACTTTTTGACGAAGACTCCATAACCACTTGGTTCGAAAAGCGTAGGGCAGGCAGCAGTATGAAAGCTGGTCGGACTCTAGCAATTAGAAAATTCATCAAGTTCAAGTTAGTGAATAAGAAACATTATGCACAAGTACAGGCACAGATGTTACTGACTGATATTCACAGGTGTGACTTTGTTATTTAGACTAAGAAGGGCATCATTATTCAACACATAAAATTTAACAAAGCATTTTCTGAGGGGCTACTTCATAATGTAAATGTTTATTATCAAACAGTATTTTTGCCTCTTCTGCAAAATACCAATAAAAATGATTAGTTGTACAGTTGCTATTGTCTTTTGATTTGTTTTAAATAAAAATAGCTCAACCACCATGCTTTTTATGACTACGACAAAAATAAGAGGCTACTTTAAAATTTTGAGTATTTGACAAATTTATATTTTCTGGGCTCAGACAGTGTTCCGCCATCCCAATTACCTCCAAATTATTGTCTGATGACATAATACATAACATATCTGTTTTACCTAGAAAACCTTGAATATTAAGAAACATGACATTTACAAAATTAGTGTCATAATTAACTATAGGCCTATTATGATTACATTTTTCTTTATCAGGTTTTGATCTACTTGTTACAAGAGTTTCTATTAAAGGCATACAACAAATCTGGACATTTTCAGATACATTTAAGCTATCCTTAGGCCTAGGCCCACATTCTACTCTAAAAAATCATCAAGCTCGGACACATGTTTTCCTAAAAATTTGTATGTAGTTTGTTTTTTACTCAATTACAATACAGAATGACCATTTTATTGGTTACGGGAGAAATTTCGATTGACATTGACATTCTTAAATGTCAAAATAAATGACCAAATAAATTGGCAACACAAATTACACCGAAAAGATTAAATACTAATTTAACATGGAAATGAAACTTGATTATGAGCCTAAACGAGGTTAAGTTGGTCAGGTATACTTATTATTTCATAGGCTTATATTTTTTTTCTCAACATCTACTATATCAAAAATATCTTAATCACTCTAAAAAAACATTAAATACTCGCCAAAACTGCTCAAAGGAACATTAAAATCATCTTCCGTGAAGTGACAGCTGCAAACACGAGAATACTGGGAAGGTGTTTTTCCATGGCGTAATTTTACCATCCATTCTTGAAAAACAGCCCTTTCTTTTGGAAAACTAAGTCTTAAATTTTTGTTTGCAACGGCTGAACAGCCGAAAACATAGCAGTTAATCGGCATAATTACTTCCAAAACAAGACACAAGCACAGAACTGTGTTGTAAACACAGGCCTCTGAGATAACCGGAAGTGGATAATACCTCATTCTCGGCGGCCATCTTAAAAGCGCAGAGCTAGAGCCATGTCTCTTACGACTCTCAACATATGAATGATATAAAGATATAAGCTGTTTTTGAGTGAATACAGTTCTTAATTTTCTGAAGACGTATGACAAGAATTATCCCGTACCAACTACGAGAAAAGATATATAGTGACTGGCCTGGCTGTACACGGGTTCCACTTTAAAATGTGTACCACGAAACTGTTTCACGATCCAAGAGAATCGTGCGTGTGTGCTATGTGTGGGAAGGAGTGCGGTAGATACCATATAGTGGAATGTGAAGCAAGAAAGATTGCAATCAGCGAGTTGCTTAAATCTAACTGAACAATGCACATTGTGCGCAATTATTACTATTATTATAAAGAATTAAGTTTTCAAATTATTATACAGTAGGCTATTGCAATGTTCTTTAAAATATAAGTTTTCATCAAGTTTAGACCTAAAAATGTTACAGAGTTAGATTCTGCAATCATGTCAGCATTTAAATACAAATTCATTTTATCAAGCTTTCTTTGTGAATTATGAAAGTGCAGATGGATGAAAGATAATGGTTATTTGAGCAGTTATTTGCTCAGTTAACCAATTATCTTTTATCCAAATAATCCCAACTTTACTGCAGACTCCTAACTTCTAACTTCAGACCCCTTCAGACCCCTGACGCAATTGGATTACACGTACGAGATACTTAAAGGGCGATAGACTTAAATGTGATGTGGATAATAAATTCTGAAATGAATTTTACGAATATTTCACTTTTAGCGTAATTTTAGATACTGTGAGTATTAAGACTTCTACAGTTCCCTCACTATCGAGCTGCAAATTCTACAAAGTTTTGTTTACAGAGGATACCGGACCTTTTATGTTTCAACTACACTTTAAACTAAAAATTAATTTCGAAAATATTTCCTAACTTTCATTTTAAGCAGCTGTATAGCCAAAAAAAATATAACACACTAATATCACATTTTGTACCCTAAGATAAAGAAACACAACTTTCCTACTTCACTAAGTAGTATGTATTGTAGGGAGTGTGTATTCAGTTGTCTACACCTCTCACAAAGATAGGATATTAGGCCTATGTGCCTGAGTCTATGCATATGATGGCTTGCTAAAGGACCCTTTACACTCTCGGGTTTGTCTGTGAAGACATGTTTGCACAGACTGACTACGCATCGAGTATGCACGGTTCGTTTCGCTTTATACGTTCCGACTTCAACCAGGCTTTCATACAGTCTTGAATTAAACATCTTAAAGAGTACTTACAAACATTTGCTGAGAAGACGATTCGAAGATCAATTATGAAATTGGAACGCGACCGCAGAAGGTATTGCAGTATAATTATTGCATTAATATAAATTGTAGGTCTATTAAATATTAATTTAATAACATACAGATATAAATTTTAATAAACCTATAGTAGGCCTAATAGTATGTAATATAATTATAAATTCATTATTCAGCCTTTACAAATCCACTATTCGCGTGTATAAAGTGGTAGCTGTTATAGCCTATAAATTAACATATTACAAGAAAATAGGTTTAATCATTTACGAATCTTGTGGAGGTTCTCTCGTGCTTGATCTTATTAAAATGATAGGTCTAACATATGCAGTGCTGAAATCCAGCAAAGTAAATATCTATGTTTCATCGCTTCGGAATAAACGCAGGGAGGAAAAAAGTACATACGAAATCGGCGTATATTTTGTCATAGGTAATCCCACTAGAGTTGACGAATTTATCTAATGAAACTCGTCAACTCGAGTTAGATTTATTAAGACTATTCCATGAATAAAAATATAATGGATTATGCAAATAATAATTACTTTCGTGCTTTGTTGTATAAAAACAAAACTAACAGCTCCGAGATCACGGCACACACTGAATCAACCATCCATGAATCGATTCAAGTTACCATGTTGTGACAGTGCTACCGATGGTGCATATAAGACATAGTTAACTTCATTCAGGTAAGCTAACAGCAGAAAAGAATAAAAACACATGAACTGGCTTACACCGTATCGAAATTGTGTTTTTAATCATTTAATTGTACATTTCTATTATTTCAATTGCAAACAAGTTATGTTGTATAAAATCATTTTTCGTGCTGCTTAATGACAGCGTATGACATATTAATCACACTGATGCTTTAAGTGTCCAGGAACGAGAAGCACGTTTTACCCGATAAAATGGCATCCTCGCGATTCCTACGAGAATATTGTAAGATAAACGGCCATGATTGTTCTATATCCGAGGAATTACTAAACGTTATTGGTCAATACCAAACACGCAGCGTATGAGTGGAATAGTCAACATAAAAAAAAAATTGTCTTACGGCCATGATCTCCTGTCCTTGTCCCGACAGTTGCCGTAGATTCAATGCATACGGACAAAGGTTGTTATAAAAACAACCAATGCAGGAGATCTCAAAATGCGCTTAATGTTTAAAACTGGACAAGGAATTTCGGAATCGAACAGAGTAGGCCTACCTATGGTAAGGATAGAGAGAGTAAAAAATATGAAAGTTACACAAATACAAAAAATGTAGCACGTATTCTAGAGGAGGAATATGTCTGTCTCTGCCAAAAATGAAACATTTAAGTGAAAAATAGCAAAAGTTATAAATTTCACGATTCACTCACCTTAACAAATGTAGGCTTTGTGTTGCTGCAAACCCTTCTTCCTGAATGCAAATTCATTTCCACTGTATTTCATGAAGCTGACGTGCCTGTCCCGGGGGAGGAAAGTTACCACTGCTGGATAAAGATGTAAATGATTTCATAAGTGCGTTACCGTGCTACTGCTGCGAGAAATTGGAATGTCAATGGAACAACAGTCCAAAGCACTGACACTACATTTTCAGTCCTGGATGCACTTTTAAGTATATTAAAGTTGACGCAGTACATACAGTGGGGCGGTATGACCCTATTCGGATGCTAGAATACCATCCGGTATGGCATACCGTTCAAAATATTATGGGGACTAGCCCTATCTCCTCGACATTACAATTTTTATTTTTACGAAACTAAACAACGTTAAAGTTGTGTCCCTAAGTGCAAGGATTATAATTAGGTGCTAAATTTAATATATAAGATTACATCCTGTAATTCTTATACCTTAAAATAGGTAGGCCTATTCATGATAAGATATTACTGACAGACTAAATGAACCTAAACCTAAGACATGTTATCGACTTGACTTAGAATTCTGGGTAACAGGTTGACCAACATGACAAACCTCGCAGGCGATATAATATGGCACATTTTCGAAAACGCGTGAATTTGATATCTTCTTCTTATTCCTTTCAGGGTTTAGGTCAATGCGACCTGTTCCGATCTCAAGTCCATCGTTTTCTTGGTCGTCCTGGCGTTCTTTTCCCGTATAGCTGATATGAAGAGATTATTTTAGGTAATCTCGTTTTTTCCATCCTGTCCAAATGTTCTTTCCATTGGTTATTATATTCCTCTATTTTATCTTGTATAGAGAATATTTCTAGTTCACGTCTTATTGAATCATTGTGGAGTCTGTCCATACGTGTGCAACCTTTCACCAATCTTAAAAATTTCATTTCAGTGGCTTGAATATGTGATATATCTTTTTTTGTTAAAACCCAAAATTCAGACCCATACAATAGAACAGGAACTGCCATTATCTTATAAAATCTGAGCTGAGTTTCTTTCCGAGTTTTCTTGAGAATTCTTCTTATAATACCACACATCATTTGATAGCGGTTTAATTTATTTTGTATGTCCCATAACTATGTCCCATAACCATAAGTTATATCAAATCCAAGGTAACTGAAATGTGATGTCTGTTCTATTATTTCCTTGTTTATTACTATTTTTGCTCTCTTTGTGAATTTGCCTTGAAAAGTCATCACTTTTGTTTTTGAGGTTGATACCTTAATATTATAATCACGTCCTAATTGACTCAATTTGTAAAGAGCTCTTTGCAAATCATCCTCCGACTCATGAATAAGCAGCAGATCGTCTGCATACATTAAAATATTCATATAAATTTCCTTATCTATTTTTATTCCTTTTGGGCTTACCTCCTTCCATTTCCTTATCAGGTCGTCGAAATATATATTAAACAATGTAGGTGATAATGTACACCCTTGTCGTAGACTTTGGTTTGTTAAAATTTCATCTCCGATAATTATTATCTGAGTTAAGGATAATTTTCGTGCCATTATAAAGACTCTTTATTCCCTCTATAAGTTGGATAGGGTTTCCTCTTCTATTCATTACATCCCACAATCTCCTTCTTATAACCCTATCGAAGGCTTTTTCAAGGTCTACAAATGCCAGATATGTAAGTAAATTAAATTCTCGCCTTTTTTCTATTATCAGTCTCATAATGAATATACTGTCCGAGCATGACCTTCCTTGTCTAAAGCCATTCTGTTCTTCTGAAAGCAATGTGTCAGCTATAGGTTTTAATCTGTTATTTAATATTCCAGTATATACTTTATATGTAGAGTTGAGTATACTAATTCCTCTATAATTGCTTGTTTTATCCCTGTCTCCTTTTTTGAAAATAGATATCACATTTGCTATAAGCCATAATTTTGATATTTCTTTGTTTATCCAACACATGTTGAAAATATGTAGTAACCTTAATTTTAACAATAAGCCTCCATGCTTCAATAGTTCTGCATTTATATTATCGGGACCGGGAGCTTTTCTGCACTTCAGTTTTCTTATTGATGTTTCTAATTCATCCATTGTGATTAGATCAAATCCTTCAATTGCTTTGTTTGCTTGGGTATGAACCTGTTCATTCTCATCAAACCATAGCTGTGTATAATGTTTCCTCCATACTTCTGGTTCAATAACATTTATATTGGCAGTATCTTTCTCTGTCTTATTTAAATTCCTTAATATCTAATGCAAAATCCTGCCTTCCATATACATCATATTCAACATCCCCTATAAATTCATCCCAGCTCTCTCGATGTGCTTTCTGAACCATCGATTTTGCATAATTCCTGGCCTTGTATGTAGTTTTCCTTGATTCTTCATCTTTTTTTGTAGGTATATTCTGTATGTTTTTTTTTTGCTTTTCTTGGATTGCATTTTCTATATCTGAGTTCCAAATTTTTAACCCTCTTTTTCTTTTCCACTTCTTTTGTTTTCCAATCGCTTCTTGTGCTGCTTTAAAAATGCAATTTTTTATGTTTTCCCATTCTGTATTTATTTTAGTTACAGTCTCAGTTCTTATTAAGTACTGATTAAGTCTTTGCTGGTACAAATCTCTAATAGATTGATTTCTTAACAATCCTATTTTAAATCTTGTTTTATCCACTTTACTTGATTGATTAATTTTATTTGTAACATTTTTCCATCTTGCAATCAAGCCTACTTTTGCCATGACTAAATAATGGTCACTGTTTATGTCACTTCTTCTATAAACCTGTATATCCTGAGTAAATTTAGCTGCCTTTACATTGCCGATTATGAACGATGGCCTCTATTACTCCACGTTTATTTATGTATTTCTTTCTTCCGAAAAAAGGTCTTCATTACTTTTAACTTATTATATGTACAGTATTGCCTTAACAGAGTACCATTACTATTGAGGGTCTCTTCTCCACATGTATCAATTACATCTTTTATGGGCAATTTGCCTACCCTTGCGTTTAAATCTCCTGCTATATATATCATATCCATTTTGTTGATTTGGTTATAGGTTTCTTGTAGTTTTTCATAGAATTCTTCCGTCTCTTTTGTTCTTCCGTCTTCAGGGCTATAGACTCCTATAACTGTGAACTGCCCTCTTGGTATTTTAAATCTTGTTACCATTATTCTTTCATTTATGTGTCGGTATGACATTATTTTCTTTCTCCATTTCTGATCAACCATTATAGCTACCCCGGCTTGCCCATGTACATGTTGCTCTACCCCACTATAAAGAATTGTGTATTCTTCTAGATCTTTAGTTCCTCGCAACTTTTTTTTTTGTTTCTGTTAAAACTGCTATGTCAATTCTTTTATATTATAGTTCTGACTGTATTTCCTGTTCTTTTGTATGAAGCCCTCTTACATTCCAAGTTGCAATATTAACCATATCCGTTAATCCAAATCGCTTAGCCTTATCATTGCTTAGGTCTTATCCATTAAATCTGTCCGATTTTTACTTGGGTGGGTTACCAGCCCAACCGCACAACCCCCAACCTGGAGGGCCAGAGTTTTATTTTGGAGTCACCTTCTCTTAGACAGACTGCTTTACAAGGCTACGGAGTTCTGTCTACCCCTGTTTCTTTGGTTGAAGCCGCCCATTCTGGGTCAGACGCTTCAGGATTTTCTGTCAGGGTTTTCATCCCTTAGATGGTTGCCTTCACCACGGCTAACGAGAGTCCTCTTCCCGGTTTTATTTAGGAGTTTCCTCTCCTAGATGAGTTTGAATTTGATATGCCCTACTAAACTAATACCACTGTTCTTAACCGTTCAACCTAACCAGACTGCCACTAAGATAGAATCTACCCACTACTACATACCTTAATGCAAGTAGGACAGTTGGTATCCTGTTTTGCAGTTGGCATCCTGCTTCGCTGTTTGCTCAAAACCATAATATGGCTGGCGTGTTTTATGCGTAGTAAAAATGAACTGACTGAAAAGGGTAAAAATACAAGATCAAGTTCTAAAAACTACTAATTCGACCCCTTAATCAATTCCTTTAACAAAAGTAAGTACCGTACATTTAATCAAGTGATCAGTTCCAGAAAAGAAAATTGTAATATCGAGGAGATAGTATTGTCACCAATATTATGAAATAGGCATTTCATTTTTATCATGTGGGACTATAATATAAATTATATAATAAATTTAAGTTATAAGTTTAATTGAATGAGTAGGCCTAATACATTTAATTCATGACAGTCATGATAATAAAAGTAAAAAAATAATAGGCATAATAATAACAACCAGTCGTTACTTACAAGTAAATATTGGTTTCCTAGCAAAGGTTATTCCATTCTAAGATACTGATTTACGAAAAAATACCCTAACCCTTCTATTGCTCAGCGGGTCGTGCTGGAACCCAGTGTTAAACTTCTAAGTTTTTACAAGTAAAGTATTTAAGTTGGAATTTTGAAAATGTTATGTGTTACAGATTTAATCAAATTTATTACCACAATACAGTTTTGTAAAGTTTTCTATTAATACACTCACAAAAAATAAAATAATAAGTTAGTAATTGTGGTGGTATGGGGATACGCATATCCATTTATATCTCTTGCCACATTATTCATTTGTAATCATGGTATTGGGCATACCATCGTCTTCTGCTTCATTTATGACACTACTGCATTGTAAGCACCTTATGATGTATCCATACTGCTACACCAATTGCCTCCCATGTTTGGGTGATAGTGGATCTAGGGGGTGAATCATGAGTTTGCACACTGAATTACTATTAACTTCCCCTTTGCACTACTCTAACACTATTTATTAAAAACTACATCCCTTACAAAATAACTACATACTATCTCCCTGCAATATTATTTTCTTCACACTCCACATGTCCTAACTAAGTTACGGTGTATAGGCCTACATCCAAAGCCATGCTTGTAGCCTTTAAGACTTCTTGCTACTTTCTTACAGTAACTGCCTCAGCTCACTGCCACATTCAGCAAAAACTGCCAAGTCACAGTACTCACAACCTCACAGGAACATTCTAGACTGGACTTTATACTAAGGGGTACACAATCGTTACAACACCCCTTCCATAATGAAAATGATCAACCTCAATCATGACATGTGGAAAGAAAAGAAACAAAGGGCATACGTCAATTGTCAATTGTCAATTACCATGGCAAAAGAAAATACTTGCATTCACGGGCTTCAATAATATTTTACATATCCTGAAATACTGTGGAATAACAAAATAAAAACAAATGAAACAAACAAAATAAAAACATGGCACCACTTTACTCACTTATTCCGGCAATTGATTACTACTCTAATTACTTAAATTACTCTAACCACCTTAAATTTTTTAAACTGTCTTCCATTATGTGTTGGTTGCGGCAAGTTTGTCTGCTGATTACAGTAATACAGTGACCGGCAAAAAATACCGATCACTTAAAGAAATTTTTAAAAATGAAGTTTAAATAAAAATTATGTAGTAGGCCTAGTGCTTGAAATAAAATTACTGCAATTGTATACTTTTTAAGATTAAAATTTAATGACACATTTCACACTTAATTCCCCATTTTTCCTCTTGCACCGTGGTGAATGGTGAGCCTAAGGTTGCAGGGGCATAACGGAGGCTGCATCCATCATCAATTAGAGCAACAGCTTTGGCAACGTCTTCATGACTGAGAGGCATAATTTCAACTAAACTTACTGACTGAATCACTTCGATGTGAAGGGAGACAGTTTCCGTTCAGTTTGGAAGGAAATTACACAATACAACAATGAAACACCTAGCAATAGTGCTTATAATCATATTAGAATCACCCTATTGCGATGTTTTTTTTTTTTGTTTGTTTGTTTTGTTTGGTGATAAAGTGAAGATATGAAGGAAGCAGATATGCTGTAACTATAGCTAATGATCCATTAAAAATAATAATTCATCTTCACCAACAACAATGTATAAACATCCAATCAAAATTATGTTTAATCTTAAAGTGCAACAAATTTTACAGTGATTGTTTTTTTTTGCCGGTCAGTGTAGTTAGATTGAAATCTATTTTTCCTTTAAAAAATTAAGGCTAAGTTTTTATGCAAATTGACCAGTTGATTATTATTGTAAGGTAAAGTGCCCAATTAACAGAGACCGTCACACCTTTTTGAAAATTGCTTTTGAATCAAAGATAAGAATATTTTTTTAGTTCTGATCAATGGTACTTGTATATACCGGTAATTCTCTCTATTTTTTAGATTCCACCCTAAGAATGTTCCAAGTGCATATCATCTTGGAATTAATTTAATACATCTTTTAAGAAAATTATGCATTTGAAAATAGGATCCTAATAAGAGACACTGTAAAGTTTTAATATCTTTTACTGAACATAGAAAATAAACACAACTAATTGGAGAAACACTTTGGTATGCATAAATACTGTTCAAAAGTTTTTCTCACTAAACAAAAAACCAACTGCATGGCCCTGCATCCCTGAAAGGACTATGTTTACTATCCATCCACTATGTCATCTGCCATAGGTTTTGAGTACTCTTAATTGGGGACTCTGGGTAACTCTTATTAGGGAACAGCCTTCACCAATGTATCACACCATATACTGTAATATAAAACTTGTTATGGAGATATAGCTAAAGCTGTATGTAATGTTACATGTCGTTACACTTGAAATGGAAAAAAAAGTTACTGTCAACTTTAGAATCCAAGTCTTACTATCATCAGTTAATATCACCTCAATAAAAAATTAAACTCAGAACAAAGAAGTAACACCCTCACATTTTCATATCAGGCTTCCTTCTGACTCCAGATATGACAATATCATGCCATTTTTGACAGGATGTCAGCAGCTCATTAGGGGATATTATTAGGAGACTATCTCTTATTTGGATATTATACTTTCTAGCAATATTTCAGTTGCACAAAAATCTCACTCATTGATCTGCAGTGATAATTACAAACCTCATCACAACTGACACTCCAAAGCAAGATATTCCGCTCAAACATTCCACAGTTACATCAATGGCGTGTGGTGAAATTACCTTGTTCACTATACACTCGGTTTTAGTTCTCACTGTTGGAAATTTCTTAGCCACTTCTGAATGAAAATATATTGTTTGGTTCAATTGAGGTGTGCAATCCATTGAACAAATTATGATGAATGGTGATGAACTGTATGAAAAGTTAAGGCCCCTTCTGCAGCCACAACACAATTTGTTAGTGTTGAACAACACTAACAGCTGATCAATCTTCTGTACACTGCTGCAGCCCTGTACATCTTTTTTGTGCTTGTTTAAAGAGATATGACTACCTATACCTTGAGTTCTATAAAATAAATAAACAATAATGTACAGCTAATGAATCAATCCACAGAACAGCTATCCATGCACTAAGCCATTCTGGCCAAACTGCATGGTTTTGGATGAGATTTTTGCTACTAGGGGGTGGGGGAGATGTAGGGTGGCAAAAAAGCGTAATTGTTTCTTAATCTTGCATGGTTATTCTGCAATTATGAAGTTTATTAAATGGCCATGTCTTTGTGCCGCTTTTACACTAGAGTGGTGCTTTATCGCAATGGTTGTCACCACCAACATGGCAGATAGCAAAATGGTGTTAAGGCCCTTGTTGTACCCAATTATATTTTTCATATATCCACATTTCAGTAACATATAATTATATACTGTAATCCCATTTTGTTTTTAGATCCAGCTTAATATTTTTCACGATTAGATGACACTGTCTTAAGTACAAAAGGAACACACATACACCAGGCAGCTGTTGTGGTGGTTATGAAGCTACCCAAAATTTATATATTTTAATGACTAAATCGTTTAAATTTTAAATATAATCATATGCAATGCGTAAAATGATTTGCAATGGATAGGAACGTCCCTGCTGGACAAATTCTGCATTCTGTTTCAAATTCATTACATCCCAATTTAAAACCGGGATATAGATATATAGATATTTATTGTACTAAGAAAAATTACAAGAGAATCTACCAGATTTGACGCTTATCATTTTACCAGTAGACATCTTAAACACAATAATACATTTTTGTGGAGTGTGTGTAAACATAAAGAGATAAGTTTCTCCTCTGCTTCCTTTTAAGCTATGTTAATATGCCTTCTTTCTGTTCACATCATGACACCATTATATTCTATTATTCTTGCCGTTAAGAGATGCCCTAAATAAATTAACTGCAGTAATGAACTGGTCTTCTAAATAAACTTTATCACGACGACATTTATTAGAAAATCGTTTGCATTAGCAACTACTCAAACTTCTTATGCACAACGCATTACATTTCACTTGTTATTTAAATTAGCTACTACATTCTTTAAATTTATTTTCGCTGTTGTATTCCCTACTTTAATTGCACTATCAGTTGCACACTAAAAAAGTCAGACGCATATTCCTTTTTGTTGACTTTTAGCACAGAATGGGCACTGATCCCTTACAAGAAATTAAAAGAAAACTGGGATATTTGTTCCTCACGTTGTCAGTAAATTTACACTTCCTTTTAGGCATTATGAACCTCACTGCTCACACCAAAGGGGCAGTAACACAAGAACAACACACAAAAGAATGGGATATTCAAAATGACAAAGATTGCAGTTGGATGTTCAGTGTTGCCAAATATAATTCAATGAAAGAAATCTAGATTTAATAAGATTCACCAACTCTAATAAAATAAAGACGGCACACAAAAAATATAGAACTTGAAATATTTGTTCATAATGGAACAATCAATGAAGTCAATACCCTTAACAAAAAAGGAGGACTTTTGGAAGAATAAAAGTTTGTTCACGGACAGAGGACAGATACATGAAAATGAGGACATATCTGCGAAAAAGACGACATCTGGCCACCATACCAGTAATTCACCTTTCTCTTCTTTGGAATATATCAACGCAGTGAAAATGTGAAGGAGTGTGACTGCAGTAAGATCAGTTCCCGGAAGAACATTCAGCACAACCCTTTGCTGCAAAATTTCATGTAACAAGACAGAAACAATTGGCCATGTTCTGAGATTCTGCTGGAGCACTGAACTAAAGCGTAACAATAATTACAACAGAGTTAAGACATCTATACTCAAATCCTGCAACAATGAGAATGGGAGGTACATTAAGAAATTCACTGCTTTTCCCTAAATGACTCTAACAGGAAAACAGACATCATAGCCATCAGTAAAGAGAACAACATCTCAATGACTTTAGGCCATGTAACTTCCTTCAAAAGAAACCTAAAATAGGCAGAGGAATTTAGAAAAAAAACCACGCATTACATTCCTGTCTGTAAAGTTCATTGTCTCAAAAGATAGATGGATCATCAGTGTGCAAGAGTTACCCTTCACAATTACGCCAAAATCATCTGAGAAAATCTGGCATTTAAATTTAATTTCCACACTGGAGGAATTCTCATGTAGATACTATGAGACTTCCTTCAGATATTACATGTCCACCTATATGTACTAATGAGGTAGGCCTACTAATGAACAATGAATTGCCAGATCTGGATATAATATGTGGTACAGAACATTGGCTACATAACAAAGAAATTAACTTATACCAACTGCAAAATTATAAAATTTCAAGCTTTTTCTGTCGTAAAAATCACAAAAATGGAGGCACTATCATATTTGTCAGGAATAACATGCCCGGTAAACATGCTGAGAAAAAAAAGACATATTATTGAAATGAAGAAAAAGTATTTGAGCATTCAGTAACAGAACAAAATTTCCAAACGCCTCTTTCATAATAGCCTGCATCTATAGGTCACCAGATGGCTGTAGCAAATCATTCCTAGAGAAACTTGAAATCCTATTAAATTACTTAACTAAACTGAACAGTCGAATTATCTTGTGTGGGAATTTTAATATCAATTTTCTGGATAACAGCAATATTGTCTCTGAGTTCAGATCATTAATACTTTCATTTAATTTAGCTGAAACTATAACAACTCCTATTAGAATAACCTCCACTTCTAGCTCATGTCTTGACCAAATAATTATTAATTATGATTCCATTTCATTTGCAAATACTGAAAATATTAACTTGGGAATCTCAGATCATAATGCAACAATTTTACATCTGGAAACGAATAGTGAACTTAGTTCTAAAAATATCAACCCTGTCCTTTATAAAAGGAGATATAATGATACAAACACAGCTTATTTTCAGTTCTTGTTAGAAAAGGAAAACTGGCACAATATATTAAATGAACAAGATTTAGACTAAAAATCACAAGAATTTATTAATGTTATAACATACTGTTTTAACACTGCATTTCCGTTAAAAAAAACTTTCCATACAATTAATCACAACAAAAAAATTTTGGCTAACTAAAGGAATCATAAACTCCTGCAAAAGGAAAAGACAACTGCATGAAATATGCATGACAAATGATGATGTTCATCTTAAATATTATTATAAAACATATTGCAAGATCTTAAGGAAAGTAATAACTGAAGCAAAGTTAAAAAATAACAAGGAATTTATAATGAAAAGTGGTAACAAAGGCAGAGCCATATGGCAAGTAGTCAATAAAGAAACAGGGAAAAAAACAAACACAAGGGAAAACATTGAAATATAACAGGGTGATAGCTTAATTAATAATCCACACGAAATAGCCAAAATATTTAATAATTATTTTGCCAACATCGCTGAAAATACAAACACCCCACCAATTCTTCAACTAGTGCAACTCAAAAATTCTGTCTTCTTAAATCCAGTTACACCACAAGAGACATGTAAAATAATGAATTCCTTAAAGAATAATCTTTCATGTGGTTTAGATGAAATACCAGACGCCATACTTAAAAAATGTGCTCCCCAATTGACCCTACCAGTGACTGATATTTGTAATACCTCACTGCTCTCAGGAAAATTTCCTGAAATCTACAAGACTGCTAAAGTTTGTCCAATTCACAAAAACGGTGAGAAACATAACATTGGAAGCTATAGACCCATATCTCTACTATCTGGATTCTCCAAAATAATTGAAAAATCAATGTATAACAGATTAATATCTTTCTTAGAAGCACATAATACACTTACACATTCACAATTTGGGTTTAGAAAAGGTAGAGGTATTAATGAGGCACTTACAAAATTCACGGAATCAGTCTTAAATGCTATAGACAATAAAGAGCAAATTGTAGGATTATTTCTGGATCCAAGCAAAGCGTTCGATATGGTAAATCACAATATTTTTATTGAAAAACTCCAAATATATGGTATCAGAGGATTGGCACTAAATTGGTTCGTCTCATAACTTAGTAAAAGAAAACAAGTTTTCAAAATAAATTCAGTCCAATCAAATTCTATATCCTTGCTTCATGGTGTCCCACAGGGTTCATTCTCGGACCGATACTTTTTCTTCTGTACATTAATGATCTCCCTTCTCTCATCGACAAAGCTGAAACTGTCTTATTTGCTGACAATACTAACATATTATTTAATCATCTTAAGTTGAATGACCTACAATCAAAAATAATTCACACAACTTCCCAACTAGATTATTAATAAACTTCATTATGAAGTTTTGATAATTTCAACTAGTATAGTATATTCAAATTTGTGGTAAATGTTCCACCTATATACTAGTAGTTGTTCGTACACCATATATGCTTGAATCCGAATTGAGATTGTTAGAAGTTATTTTTACTTTTATATCTTCTAACCTAACTTAATATCTGATATTTAATTAAATATTTTTTTTTTTTTTATTTTCAGTTCTTTCATAAATACTGAACTACTTGTTATTTGATGTAATATAATGAGATGTATTAGGTTAAGTTAGAAGAAATTTTTATTTCACAATATAGCACTTGAATTTTGTTCAGATATTTGTTCTGATCTAATTCATTTGGACATTAATATGTTTAACAATTGTCAATTTTTATTTACATGTATACAACATTCAATTTTATTCAATTGTTTTTAAAACCTATAATATACACAAATTTCATTTAAAATAAGTTATTAAACAATTGTCAATTTTTATTTACATGTATACAACATTCAATTTTATTCAATTGTTTTTAAAAACTATAATATACACAAATTTCATTTAAAATAAGTTATTAAAAACAGTATTGATTATTTTATAAAATTATAACCTTAATATTCTAAAATACATTTATAATATACACAAATTTCAATTTTAGGTACAAAGTTGATGGTGATTTCACAGTTAAAGAAAGAATGACTTTCAAGTATAGAAATGTGAAAGTTCGTAAAATTTTATTATGAATTTAACCCATAAACTTCTTTATGGGAGTCATATAACATATGTTATCTTCTTAAAATGATTATTTACACAGTGGTTATTGAGTTATTATATATAACTCTTGTCGTTTGATAAAAAAATTTTGCATTAAAATAAGTACTTATATATTAATTTTAGTTTAAAGAAAACCGAGTCGTAAGCTTCTTTGTAGAAGTTCATATAAATATGTTAACTTACATATGATTAATTCAGTATAGTTGTATACAGTGCGTGTTGACTTATGTCTTTTGTATAACTTCTTGTTGTTGAACACCTTATAATCCAAATATTTTATATATTGAGCTTATTCGTTTTAATTGTGATAGTCTTTGAAACAATTTCTTATAAAACGTGGTTATGTAAGTTATATCTTCAATCTATTCGGTGGTCAAGCAGATTGGTGTATTATTGACGGATAATAATAATCCGTCAATAATACACCAATCTGCTTGACCACCGAATAGATTGAAGATATAACTTACATAACCACGTTTTATAAGAAATTGTTTCAAAGACTATCACAATTAAAACGAATAAGCTCAATATATAAAATATTTGGATTATAAGGTGTTCAACAACAAGAAGTTATACAAAAGACATAAGTCAACACGCACTGTATACAACTATACTGAATTAATCATATGTAAGTTAACATATTTATATGAACTTCTACAAAGAAGCTTACGACTCGGTTTTCTTTAAACTAAAATTAATATATAAGTACTTATTTTAATGCAAAATTTTTTTATCAAACGACAAGAGTTATATATAATAACTCAATAACCACTGTGTAAATAATCATTTTAAGAAGATAACATATGTTATATGACTCCCATAAAGAAGTTTATGGGTTAAATTCATAATAAAATTTTACGAACTTTCACATTTCTATACTTGAAAGTCATTCTTTCTTTAACTGTGAAATCACCATCAACTTTGTACCTAAAATTGAAATTTGTGTATATTATAAATGTATTTTAGAATATTAAGGTTATAATTTTATAAAATAATCAATACTGTTTTTAATAACTTATTTTAAATGAAATTTGTGTATATTATAGTTTTTAAAAACAATTGAATAAAATTGAATGTTGTATACATGTAAATAAAAATTGACAATTGTTTAATAACTTATTTTAAATGAAATTTGTGTATATTATAGGTTTTAAAAACAATTGAATAAAATTGAATGTTGTATACATGTAAATAAAAATTGACAATTGTTAAACATATTAATGTCCAAATGAATTAGATCAGAACAAATATCTGAACAAAATTCAAGTGCTATATTGTGAAATAAAAATTTCTTCTAACTTAACCTAATACATCTCATTATATTACATCAAATAACAAGTAGTTCAGTATTTATGAAAGAACTGAAAATAAAAAAAAAAAAAAAATATTTAATTAAATATCAGATATTAAGTTAGGTTAGAAGATATAAAAGTAAAAATAACTTCTAACAATCTCAATTCGGATTCAAGCATATATGGTGTACGAACAACTACTAGTATATAGGTGGAACATTTACCACAAATTCCCAACTAGAACTATGGCTAAAATATAAGTTAAAATTAAATACAACCAAAACAATCTATATGGCTTTTAATCGACATCTTCCAGATCACATCCAAATTTTGATTAACAATGCTATAATTAAAGAAACAGACAACACCAAATTTTTAGGTATATGGGTAGACTAAATCTGAAATGGGAGGTCCACATAAACTACTTAAGTGAGAAACTAAGTCGACATTGCTATGCCTTCCGGGTTCTTACAAAAGTAACTCCCATCGAAGTGCTAAAATCAGTTTATTTTGCATATGTACAATCAGTATTAGCATATGGAATTATTACCTGGGGATCTGCACCAAAATCAGAGCAAATATTTAAATTGCAAAAACAAATACTCAAAATCATTAAACGAGTACCGATTAAGACAAACAGTAGAACCGTATTCAAAGAGCTTGAAATTTTACCACTACCTTGTATTTATACTACCCTGTATTTTAGAGACAGTTTTCTACGTTCATAGCAATAGAAATGTTTTCAAAACAAGCTCAAATATCCATGAGCACAACACGAGAACATCAGACAATATACATTTAAACTGCCATAGGCTTTCCAAAATTCTTAACAGTTTATCATATAGAGGCACCATAATGTATAATTACCTTCCTCAAGTAATTAAAGTGCTAAATAACAGAAATTTCAAAAAAGCAGTAAGATCAAAACTATTGACCTATTTGCCATTCAATGTACATGAATATTTTAAATTAATTTTCTGAATCCATATCTGTCGCATACTGTTCTGTATCTTTTATGTTATTGTACCACTATATATGTCTACATTTACTTGTATGTTGATTTAATTATTTGTACTGAATTGTGTTACTTATCCAATATCTGTATATGATCCAAGGATAAATAAATAAATATATTTGACACAGAATAAATAGGCGACTTTTTTCTTAACTGAAATATTGTCAAATGTAAAATATAGAATTAATACCATATCTGGTTTTTTTTTAGTTATTACAATTTTACAGCAGCATGCGGTCAACCTTTTTGGAGGACAGATTATTTATTATTGAATATTCCTCTCATACACCGCATGATTGATATTGACCAGCAACGTTTAGCAATTCCTCGGATATAGACCAGTCACTATAGTTTATCTTATAATATCCTTTCTCAGATCACAAGGATGCAATTTTATCTAATAAAATGTCAGCTCATTACTGGACATGTAAGGCATCAACGTGGGGTGATTAATATGTCACATGCTGCCATTGACCAGAATGAAAACAGATTATTTTAAACAACATAAATTGTTTTGAAAATTACAATAATATAAAAGTTCTGATTCGGTGCAAGTTTTTCTGTGCTTTTATTCTGTTCTGCTGTTAGCTTACCTGAATTAGGTTAACTATGTCTTATATGCACTATTGGTAGCATTGGTCGCAATGTGGTGACTCAAATCAATTCATGGAAAGTTGATTCATAGTATGCCGTGGTCTTGCAGCTGTTGGTTTTGTTTTTATATAACAAAGCAAGAAAATAATTATTATTTGTTTAATCAGTCACATTTTTATTCATGGAATGGTCTTAATAAATCCAATTCAATTTATGAATTTCATCAGGTAAATTCGCTCCAGCTGTACAGTCGGGAATCTATCGATAAACTCATAAACTCTCACTGGATTACCTATGATAAATCTTACCATTCTGGTAGAGTGTAAAAAATGTCAAATAGCCTTTACTCTGCCAGGTAAAATAAAACTACATCAGAAACTATTGTTACTATTACTTTTGGTAACTGGTTTCTGATCACTCTCATAGAAACCAGTTTAGAAGGAAGGCAAAGTGCACAAGCAATGTAAACAACAGTAAGCAGGGGTTTTATTGTAGAAAATGAAACATTCATCAGTTACTGTTCCAATAAAATGTACTGAAATGGAACATCTTGCAAAGAAATTATAGAGGAATAATTTCTTAATCTTATTCTTTGGCTTCACATCCTAATTACAAAACCTGACTCCAAATATTTATGTTGTAAAAAGGAGTTCAAAGATGAGACACAAATTATTTTTTATCTAGACTATTAATTTAACATCAAAACAGGACTTCAAATTTTGGTTACTAAGAGAATATGCTTTTAAATGTTATTGTACGCTGTGGCGTAGGGGATGCGTTCACTCTTCTTGTGCAGCAGTCCTGGGTTCAATTCCTGGTCGGGACAAGTTACCAAGATGGGGTTTTTCCTGGGGTTTTTCCTCACCTATGAGACAAATGTCTGGTAACTTTCGGCCCTTTTGGTCCCCAGATATCATCTGGCCGTCATTTTCATCTTCTTCCCATCCTCACCTTGTTTGGAGTGAGTGTGTGAATGGTGTGTCTCATCCTATGTGTTCGTGTTGTCTCGGAGGTGGCCCCAGCATTGGGCTGATCACTCATCTGAGGAGGCCCTCCATGTCCTTGTCTGGTCAATAAAGTATGTATGTGATCTAAAGATAATCCCTCTCCCAACAGGTCATGTCCCTGTAAGGCTCGGGTGGCTTGGGTCGCTTAAATCCTAAATGGGAGAGGTAAAACTAAGATAAAGAAAGAAGGAAAGAAAGAAGGAAAGAAAGAATATCACACATGCATCATTCACTAATTAATGACAACACTGTCTGTATGCTTAAAATAGAGAATGTTTCATGAGTGTATCATACCCTATACTTTACAAACTAGTTTATTTCTGCAGAATTTTTACAATCCTGACCTTGTCCCATCAAGAGACTTCACAACTTATCAAATACCCCCCCGGGACACACTACTTGGTCGGGACTCATAGGTTGAGAAACTCCCGTTCAAAGCAAAGTTTTGGTTCCCATTTCGTGAGTATTGGAAACTCATTAGAGATAGAGCTGACAGCGCATTTCTACTGTTGAGTTGTGAGGCCCAGGGACCAAGAAAGTGTTTCTAAGAGAGAAATCGTTGCACTGTTAATCCCTGGTTACCCATATAAATAAAACTATATCAGTAGAGTTCAGCAGCGGTTTTATCCAACACTTGATTCTTTCCCGATCACTTACCTATAACTCAAAATACTAAAGTGTAGGCCTACACATTTCAACCAATTAATTGATTTTTCTCACAAGTTTGTCTGTCATGTTTTTATAATAAGAGTTAATGTCATTATGACTGATTTATTAACTTATCAGTGGCGGCTTGTGTATAGGCATTGTGAAACTGCAGCATCCCCTTTTTCCACTTGATATTATCGATAACATTTAATATAATGAGTCATTTTTTCTTTAATTCTTTCTTCATACATAATGCTCGTAGCCATCCCCAGCTTATTAAAAAGAAAAAAGAAAATCTCTGTATGGAACTGTGTGCTTCACAGTTCCAGTGGCGTGGTGTTTGACTGTTGTGTGCATGCAAAAAAAAAGGAAGATGCACGCCACGGTTGGCATGCCGGCTATGAGGGAGAGAAAGCACCCTGGCATACTGATGGAAGGTGGTGTTTGTTTGTTTGTTTTTTTAATTTATTTTTTTTTATTTTTTTTATCCACATGTGTTGTGCTTAAATACCATGTACCATATTCTTGAATGTGATAAAGTATAGAATTAGATTATTATCTTGTTTCCAGCTATTCTCTTTGATTCTTTTATTTTTTGGTTCTGGTTCTTTTATTTAACCAAAAATTTTAACCATGAAGATCAAGGAGAAAATTATTGATCTTTTTTCTGAAATTAAAACAAGAAGAATGGATTTAAATTTTAAACGAATCAATCAAGCTTGAACTGTAACAATTTAGATTAAAGTAAGTAAAAAATTTTGATTTTGATGTTTTAGGGTTTTTATCACGATCTGAATAAATTTTGTATGTTTTGTATGTTTCCTTTTACACAATTTCAAAACAAAGGCTAAAAGTTTTCTGAACAGCACCCCCACTAATTTTAGCTACGAGCTGCCACTGAAAGTTATAATTATAATCATTCATAAATCCAGCATTCCACATGATGAAGATATAAAACATTAAATAGAGCATTTCATTTCTCAAACCTGTCTTTTAACACATTTGTACTACATTTTCCATTATAAATCTCATGTGTTGCACGCACATAATTTTCTCTATCTTAAATATGGACTATATAACTTTGTCCCTACCCACTCTGTTATAGAATAAGAGGCCATATTGCAGGGAGAGCTTATTTAGTTGTAGGCCTTTCAGCCTCATGCTAAATTGTTCACCATTGTTCTGAATGTGTGCAAACAATGACTGGCTTATAACTACCCTTCAGAGAATTTTGCACCAAAAAAAAAGTTTCAACTATATAAGTTTTAACTGTTAGTATAAACATCTCATGTACAAAATGTTAATATATTCATTAGAGCTTTTCAAGAAAATCGTAAAAAGATTAAATTTTCTTTATATAAATTGGAGAAAGTTATTGCCAATTATTGTGTCGCATCCCTTGACAATATATATCTCAAATATCAAATTTATTTTGAAACTATTTTTCATTCTCGCTATGCTTTTGAGAAACAGCTGAAAACTCAGCATCTAATTTCAGGGTTGAACACAATACTTCCTCTTGTCTATAGTAGGCTACCTATGGCATGGGTAAAGAAAGTAAAAATTGAGTAACCTATGCTACCAGTACTTTATTTTGGTAAATATTCCAGGATTTCGAAAATAAACTGTAACCTAAATACATTTTTTTTTAAATAATGCATATTTCCCTTCGGCTGTCTCTTCAGAACTTATACTGAACTCCATCACTTGAGACATTTTGAGTGATGAAATAGTAGCAAAACATCTTTGCGAGAAAAACTGAAGTAATCCAATTTAAGTAAGAGATTTTTAGTGCACATCTAGTAAATGTTTGAGGGAACCGGAATATCAATAAGTGAAAAAATGCAAAACAGCTTGAGGACGCCCAAGAAAGTAAAGGGTCAGTTTTGCTTGGCACTAGTGATCGTGCCAACATGAGCTATGGAAAACAATTATCCCAGAGCAGGAAGAGATTCAATGCTGCACATAATGAAACGCGTGCAATTCAGTATGACGCTGATAAACTAATATCACTATTCCTAACCTAACATAACCTATCATAGGCTCTACGAGTCACTGACCTAGAATGTAGATGCTACAATTTATCTTAATACAGGAGCTTTGTTTCCCTTCCACACTTTATCACAGAAGTCCTATGTCTTAGTGTCTAATCATTTCTTATAGTAACTCTTCCTAACACTGATTTCATTTATCAATCCAGTAGTGAATCCAGTAATCTGTTTTATTTATCTTCATACTATCCCATTCTAAATAACACATTGGCATTTCGTTTATAATCTGCAGACTACTCTGCCATGCTCAGTTAATTCTGTATGTGGTTGTGTTCATGATGTTGGTGACATTTTTACACTTAGTACTAATTAGTGGACCTACCATCCGGCTGACAGGGCAATCAAATAATTCTCAAGTTTATCAAAAGCACAACTGCATTATGGGCCTAAAAGATTTGGGTGTTTTTTAATATTGAAAAATATATACCGGTATTCCACTCTTTTGTCCAAATTTAAGTAACGGATTCCCTGAACGGTAAAAAAAAATTATTTTTGGGAAGTTAGCTTTACATAAACTAGCTTTATATAAAAAGGCAAAGTGATCCCTATACAGGCCATGGAGGCCCAGAGGGTTCCAGGAGGTTGAGGCTCCTAGATTTTGGACATTCGGCACTTGGAGGTGGTAAGGTTGTCAGCCTTACGCACCGGCCGCCTTTACCCTCAGGATTGCTCCTGGTACTCATTTCTGTTAGAGGCTGAGTCGACCCCAGGGCCATAGTGCCACCAGAAGGATTAGGCCAATTGAAAAACTCCAACGACCTCATCGGGAATCGAACCCGCGACCTTCCGGTCTGTAGCGCAGCGCCTCGACCACTACGCTACGGCGTACCCCAGCTTTATATAAGTGAAAGAATTTTAAAATTCCTATAAAAGTGACCAAGTTATGTAATAAATAACCTTTAGGGGCATAACCATTCTTATAATGGAGATTAAGAAAAGAAGATCAAACTACAAAGATGTGAATTAAGAAAGATGATTCCATGGCTTTTACTATTTGCGGAAGCTGTGACTTGATTAAGTGATGATAAATTTAAATTTAAATCAAAATTTACTAAAGAAACAAGATTACTCATATTATCCACATTGCAGGAGGGAGAATTCAGCTGTCTATCTCATTCAGACTCATATTGTTACTGAGGCAAGACTACAAATATGAGTTTGTTGGTGAGAAGGTTAGCTCAGAGAATTTTTATGAAAAATGTTTTAATAAATGACAATAAATACATTTTGTGTATCAATTTATACACATTATGCATTAGAGCTGTTTTCAAGAAAATGGCACAAAAAGAAATTTTCTTCATGTAAAATGGCAAGGAGATCAAAAGAAAGTTGCTCTTATGTTTTACAATCCAACATGCCTATACTAAATATATTCTTAGTTTTTTTACTTTCATTTTTGAGCTATACTATTCACAGACACACACACACTTACTGACTTGTGTTTGAAAACTATATTTTTTGTTTCGGATGGCTTCAAAATGTATATCAGAGCTGAGAACTTGACAATGAATTTCAGGATCAAATATGAATATACTTCCTACAGTATTTTTAGAGCTATTACAAGTGCACAACACATACATACATACATACATACATACATACATACATACATACATACATACATACATACTCAAGTTCACATTACACGTTATAGTATTTTCCAACACATGATAGCCTCATCCCATTCCAGTACACTAGGACTGGAATGCCTTTAAGAAATGGTTTCACATTGCGTCTCCTCCTAATGAGGGTTGCTTATTATTTGCTATTCTCGAAGTCAGTATACTTAGGGAATACTCATTCTTCTAATGTGGCACCTACTGCCATTTTTACAACTCTGATGGAAAAGGACATATTATTATTATTATTATAATAATTATTATTATTATTATTATTATTATTATTATTATTATTATTATTTTTATTATTATTATTATTATTATTATTATTATTATTATTATTATTATTATTATTATTATTATTATTATTATTATTATTATTATTATTATTATTATTCACTAGCATAGCAAGTGCAACTATTCATTACAATACACGACCTCAGACTAAACAATCTGCAGAAAAGGCAAAAACCTGACAGAGTTGCAGAGTTCCTTCTAGCCCTTTAACAAAGATCATCTATTGTTCACTAATCTCTATCTGAATTGTTGCAAGACCAGTCATACTGGGAGTATTTTCCTAAGAAGGACATTCTTCCGAATAACTTTGCTATTTTTGTTAAAAATATTTTTTTTAGATATAGAAATTGAGTCACACTGGAGCTTTCCTCTCATCCACTACAGGTTAATCTCCTTATTGGAATAGCTGTCAGTTTGTTTCTTGTAAACATTGTATTGGATAAACAGAATGACTGACAGGGGTTTCCAGATTATTTTCTTTACATATATTGAAATAGCCATAAGGTTTGTTTCGTAATTCATACTTGGTCCTGCCAAGTCGCTATTTCTCATCTGCAAAAATCATAAAATTTGAAATCGTCCTTCTACAAATTAATTTTGTGATTAAGGGATTTTATTAAAGGACTAGCAGCAACACTGTCAGTTTTTTGTCTTTTCTGCAGATTGTTCAGTCCAGGGTCATGCTTCATGTTGAATATTCTGTTGCACCTGCTATGCTAGTGAATTATAATACTGGTAAAAATAATAATAATAATAATGTCTTTTTTTCCTTCCCAGGTGTAATGCCAAACAGATGCCTAATAAGAAGAATGAGTATTCTCTAAATATGTGACTCCAAGATTAGTGAACAATAAATTACCCTCATTGGAGGGGATGCAATGTAAACCCATTCCTCAAAGGCATTCAGGTCATAGTCAGTGGAGTGAGAGGAGGCCATTGTGTGTTGGAAATAGGGATGAGCAACGGTAGTTAAAACCAGTGATGGGAAAATTACTAAAAAATAGTAATTGGGCTGAATTACAATTACTTGAGAAACATTTTACTTAATTACAATTACAGATTACTTATTGAAAAAGTAATCAGTAAAATTACAATTACAATTACAATTAATTTACAAAATGGCAGTACCTAAAAATTCCTTCTTTTGGGGGGGGCACAAAAAAGTAATCAGTAAAATTACAATTACAATTACTTTACAAAATGGCAGTACCTAATTTTTTTCTTTTTGGGGGGGGGCACAAGGGCAGAAACTATTGGGCCATTCAGCTAATAAAATTGCTTGGAACGTTACAACGTCTAAAATTATTAATCAATACCAATATTTCCATACACATTGAGCACCTTTTGTTAATATCACTTCTAACTTGGATATTAGTTGTGAAAACAGTAGGCCTAATGACGACGTTAGCCTATAGCAATTGAGAATGAGAAGCAAGTTTCAAAATATACTTAATTAAGAAATGTTCTTACTGAAAACATTTAACTGAAAAAGTTTGAAATGGGAAGAAATAGATATTTATTTATTTTCCCACGGCTTACAATATTATGCATAATCTTTAAGCATAAAAATAATGAAGTTATATATAGTTATTCCATTGTCATTTATAAAATGTCTGATGTTATTGCATACCGAACCCCGTTCTGTCTGCGCATGATGCTTTCTGTGCGTTCCTTTTTAAACCGAATCTGTAAATCGCTTCAGCTTCACTACAGCAAACAAGGGTTAAAAAGAAGGCCATGACAGTTCATGTAGCAAAACCCATAAAGTGAAACCCCCGCAACATGCGGCGTGATATTGCAGTATCACAACAGATTAGATTTGATTAAAATTAGAAAAAGATGAATACCGGGATCCAGAATCCTACTATCAGAATTATATGTGAATGTCACCTTGTTGTAAATCACTGGTCCTCATACAGTATAAATGAATTTTCAATGCCAGAAGCAGTATTTTCAGCAGAGCCTCTAATGCTCGGTAATTAACTTTGAAGTTGAGGTTAGTTTGAGCTTAGTTTTATACTGTGGAACACATAACCTTCTTTTCAAAGAAAGGGATTAAATAAATTTTGTAGGCTGAGATCAGCAATTTTAATTTCTTGAACACGTCTTGAAATAAATGGAAACCATACAGAAATCTAATTAAATGTAGTATCGCTCCCCGTAAATTGCTCTGGCTGTGGTCGCCATTGAAAAAAAAAACACACACACACAAAATACATTAGACTTCCGCTCATCTCAGCTGACGTCGCGTTACCACGTTTTTCCCGCAGAAATGCTGACTTGCCATGCCGAATGTCGCGTCGCTGCTTAAATCGCTACAGCAAACTAGTGTAAAAAAGAACTGCTGATAGTCCATGCAGCAAAACCCGTAAAGCCAGATCTGACGTCGCTTCACCACCGCTGCTGCAACAGCTGTAAAGCGCTTTACGTTCGCTTTAAAAGAACGCAAAGTTCACCGGCGAGTAGAAGAAAGGAACATTGCCAAATTCTCAATTCGATACTTTTCGATTACTAAAATGTAACGATTACTCAAATGTAACGATTACAATCGTATTTCCAGAAGTAAATTACGAGTAAAAATTACATTTTTTAAAAAGTAACGATTACAAGTAAATGGGACCAAAAAAGGAATCGTTACTGTAATCCGATTACTTTTACTCAATTACTTCCCATCACTGGTTAAAACATCGGTGTTAAAGTCAACAGTAACCATCCATGTGATGATAATATCGACTTGAAGACATAGATGTATTTTGACAGAAAACATTGATGGATACTAAAAAAGTCATTGTTTCAGATAATTAGGCAAAATTCATAAATAAACTGAAATATTTCCATGAAAACTATCAACGTAAAATATAAGTTTTTGGGAAATTGGCTGATGTAAATAAAACCATATCTTAGAACCAAGGTAGGCAGATAAATCTTATTTTAGTACTGTCAATATTTAAAATCATTGATGTCGAGGAGAAACATCGATGTTTTCCATCGATCTAGAAAACATTGATCATTGACATGAAATCATTGATGTTTCGAACATTGGCCATCGATGCTCAACCCTAGCTGGAAAGTAATATAACATGTAATGTGTGTTTGTGTGTATACGAGTATATGTATTATGCATTTCTAATTTCTCTACCATTATGCATTATGCTCGATCCAGTAATTCTTTGTAAAGTTCTCAGCACTAATACACATTTTGAAGTCATCTGAATAAAAAATACAGTTTTCAAAAACAAGTCTCTCTGTGTGTGTGTGTGTGTGTGTGTGTGTGTGTGTGTGTGTGCGCGTGCTTGTGCTTGCGTGCGTGCATGCTTAAAAACAAAAGTATAAAAACTAAGTATATTGAGTAGACCTATAAGCGTGTTCTAAGCATTGTACCAGCCTGTAAAATAAACACAACTGACCACTCCACAGCTCTATTCAAACCTTCTCAATTATCTCACATCCGGCTGTTGTAACGAAGTGAGGGAGTGACCAGTAAGACGAAGTAACAAATAAATAATGGCCTGCACAACCAATTGAACGGGAAGCTGTGCAGGACGGAGAAAGCAAGGAGAGTAATTACTACAAATAAAACATTCAGTATTTCTAGGAAGTTACATAACAGTATAATTGATGGTGAAGAATTATAAAGTGTAAATATAAGTTCACATATTCTAAATTGTTAACATGATTAACATTTTACAATTTTCTTGTCTTCATTAATACATTCAATTTATATGTCTGGATTTTCTAGAGTGAAGTGAGAAAACAAAAGTTAATCCTTCCCCAAACCAGATAACTATTTCATTAGAATCACTCTGGAAAGCCCGGCTTTAAATTAATTCTCTGAAGCTGACATCAAACAGCAGGCTCTCATCATAATCTGTAAGCTTCGAACTACAATACAGACATCCACAATTAATTAACCAAGTTGATAAGCCGCTACTGATGAAATTAAAACTAAACCAAGAATATAACTTTTGATCTCAAGCTAAAAATAAGATCAGTTTCGACTTACCAAGAGCTTTCTATCATAACATAATGAAACAGATCAAATCACAATTAAACTAAAAGACACATCTCACTCCACTCCATGCAGAGAGTCCTGGTCGAGTTTCGAAGGATGGACATCCACTTCATTTATGTCCTTACACCAGAGAAAGAATCCTGACACGTCCATATTCTATTGCAACCAAACATAAAAGATCCCTGTAATTGTTTCCAATCTCAAGACAAAAGAACATCTAATAACATTTCATCACGCTAGAGATTGTTGCATCCATAATTTATCCCTTTGAAAAAAGCAACTATAATTTAATATATCATACCGTACATAATATTAAGATCTTCCTAAACAATGTCATTCCACACTTGAATACTATTTTGTAGAAATGTCCTTTTAATATATATCCAATATATATAATGCAAAATATCATTTTCTTCCGAGTATGACAAATTAATCAATTATACATAAATTTAACATTTTTCCAAAACCCAGATAAAGCTCTAAACATATTTAAATAAATAATTGTACTAGGGGAACTAGTCTTAAAACAATAATTTCTGTCTGAAATGTTCCCCACAGTTCTTGCTCTCCCTGACATTTTACATATAGAAAATTTCAGTTTGTGCCATTTTCTGTTGCCTTGCTAACAGTATAAGTCTAAATGAGACAGACAGCTGAATGTTCCCTCCTGCAATACATGGTTAAACGAGGTGAAAAGTAGATAATGTGAATAGTCTATTTTCTTTAGTAAATTTTTATTTAAATTTAAATTTGGTGGCCTCAGCCTTGCTCATCTAATCACAAGTAATTGCTTCCAGAAATAGTAAAAGCCATGGAATCATCTTTCTTTACTTCTCATCTTTGTAGTTTGATCTTCTTTTCTTAATCGCCTTTCTTAGAATGACGAGTCACTTGACTCAGCACATTTCCTGTTCCTGATTCCTCATAATAAATTATAAGAGTCAATTTTACAGTTCTCTCTTGTCTACTGCAGGGGTGCCCACCCCCCCAAACGTCATGACTCACCCCCCAAAACTTCATTGCTCACCCCCCAAACTTCATTGCTCACCCTGCCCCAAACCTCATTGCTCACCCCCCAAACTTCATTGCTCACCCTCAACCCAATTGGTTGTCGACAAGGGCGCCCATATGATATTTTCTAGGGGGGGCAATTTTTTTAATTAATTAATTTTTTGTCGCTTTAACTTCTTGGGCCACTTTGTAACATTATATTAATAATATAATAAGTGCAACAATGACGTAGCCAGAAATTAATTGCGGGGAGGGTCGGATGTGTCGGGGGGGGTTTGGAATACCCCCGAAAAGGGGGTCGGGGGTCCATCGCCAGAAAATTGTTAAATATTGAACTAATGAAAATCACATTTTACGCTATTTTAGCACAGAAAAACTAGTTAGGAAATTTGTTTACCATACTCGAAGACACCCCCGGAAAATTTTGAAGTACTGAACTAATGAAAATCACATTTTACGCTATTTTAGCACCCAAAAACTAGTTAGGAAATTTGTTTACCATACTCTAAGACATGCCAATGTAAACAAGAAAATGTTACCCAAGTCGGATGTCCACCCCCGGGAAATTTTTAAATATTGAACTAATGAAAATCTCATTTTACGCTATTTTAGCACTGAAAAACTAGTTATGAAATTTGTTTACCATACTCGAAGACATGCCAATGTACATAAGAAATCATTACCTAAGTGGGGGGTCCATCCACGGAATATTTTTAAATATTGAATTAACGAAAATCACATTTTACGCCTGTCTACTGCCACTCTTGAGCGATTTCTCTACTCGTTGACCTGCTTGTCAATTCAACTTATAGCAGCTCAGTTGGAGAATTTAATGTTGCCATGGTAGCTCAGTTGGTAAGAGCTGCAGCATTTAGAGCTGAAGATCCTGGTTCAAATCCTGGCTATGGCATTTAATTTTTCAGTCTGACTTCACCTTTCCATCTTAGCCTACACAAGGCCAGTGTGAAAGAATTATCTTTCCACTGTGACCTAATAGTGGTTTACTATGAAGTCCGGGTCTTAAAGCACTTACGAGTTTGTAAGTCGCCACTGGGTTGGTATCTCATATGGAGAACACCTGGTGGTATACTGGGATATGTGAGTCAGTTGGAGAATTTAATGTTGCACCCGCATGTTGCCATGGTAGCTCTGTTGGTAAGAGTAGCGGCACGGAGAGCCAAAGATCCTGGTTCAAATCCCAGCTATGGCATTGAATTTTTCAGTCTGACTTCACTTTCCAGCTCAGCCTTCTTCTACTTGACCAGGGTCTCTGTAAACCATCTTCTATAATTACTTCTACTGGAGACTGCTTATCATAAACATATCATCTACATTTGATGTTGGCTTTTCTGCAATTCGTACTTTTCCTAGCTGTGGATGGCATAGATTATCAATCATCCTACTTCAATATGATAACCATTCTGAATCTAATAACATTCACTCCAACATCAGAATATCTCATCATGATTTAAAGCTCTCTTGCTTGAAGTTGAAACTATGAGAGCAATTCAGTCACAACTAAAGTTGGGTGACATTGGACTAACATGTTTACTATTAAACGCACTGTTCAATAATAGTGTTCAAATAACTAATTTATCTATCTTGAACAGTTGATTCCTTAGTTTCACATTGTCTTCTTTATTGTAATTGGTCACGGTTCATGGCTTAAAACAATTGTTTGGTGCATGTATCATTTCATACATTTAAAATGAAGAAATGATTTGATTGGCCTACTTACATAATTAATGAGTAGAATGTTCTTGGGTTGCTAGCCAGGTGAGTGACTGGAAGAGCTCCGATGTTTCAGAGGAACATGCTTCTTCCATCTTCAGGGAGACGGTCACAACTAAAGCTGGGTGACATTGGATTCTCATGTTTACTATTATACACACTGTTCAATAGGAGTGTTCAAATAACTAATTTATCTTTCTTGAACACTTGAAGATGGAGGAAGCGTGTTCCTTTGAAATGTTGGAGCTCCTCCAATCACTCACCTGGCTAGCAACCCAAGAACATTCTACTCAGACCAAATGCCAGGAAACCTCATGTCATTCATTACATAATTACTGTTGTAAAGTGAAGTCCATGTGGTGATGTGGAGTTCCTTTTTACTGCAGAAGTTATCAGTCACTTTTATGTTGCTACTTCTGTTTCATATATTGGCCATCCATGTCATGTTTTAGTTCGGATCGTAGTTAGTTCCCTCTTGTGGCTAAATCTCGAATAATATTGTATTATTGTATCACTAAATTGTATTGTATTATATTGTAATTGTATTGTATTGTTTTGTATTGTATTGTACAACAAACTGACGAGACCGATTGCAACTCAAAATTGCCTAAAGGTCAATGAAAGCTATCTATCTATCTAATAATTGCACTTACCTCTTCAGAGATATCACAATGCAGTCTTGCATCTTTGTGCAGTATATCACGTTAGTGAATGGAAATTACTTGTAGACAGACTTCACATCACAATGTACATAAAATTGGGTTACTGCACCTGAGCAGATCTTGCTTCATGAAGTAAGCGAACTATGATAATGAAGGTATTCATGTTACCAACTTACAAAACAGAAACAAAACGAGATGTAACTTCAAAATGAAATTACATGAAGACAGAAAACAAGCTGTGCACTGAAGCACTCTAGCACTTTAAGAGAAGCCACCCTGATTGTAAACTATAATAAGTCATCATGCAAAGGTGTACATGTACCTGTTTGAAATGCTTTTTTTCTTTTGTTGCAAAAGGCTTATTCATTGCATGAAAAAAAAATTATCTAATGACCAACATTGGTAAACTGCTAAATTTAGGGAAGATAATTTTGAATACTTAATTTCAAATCAGAGTAGGCCTACCACTATTATTTATTAAGTGCCAGTATGGTACTTTATGAGATTGTGTTTGGGGACAGGAAAATGTCTGTCCGTCCGTCCGTCCGTCCGTCCGTGTGTCTGTACACGCGATAACTCAAATATGCTTAGTCAGATTTTAATGGAACTTGGTATACACATTTATAATGTTCATGGAAAGAGCCCTATTGATATTGGACCAAATCGGTTGACCGGTACCGGAGTAAAACCCAATTTAGTCATTTTAAAGGCGCAATAACTCAAATACGCTTTATCGGATTTTCATGAAACTTGGTATACGAATTTATAATGTCCATGGGGAAAAAGTATATTGATATTGGACCAAATTGGCTGGCCGGTACCGGAATAACGCCCAATTTAGTTTCTCTTTATGGTAATATATCACAAAGGCGCGAATAACTCAAATATGCTTTATTGGATTTTCATGAAACTTGGTATACAAATTTATGACGTTCTTGGGTACAAGCCTATTGAATTTGGGCCAAATCGGTTGACCATTACCGAAATAACGAGTAATATAATATAATATTTATTCGACACCATAAGTAATACAGAGAATACATTGGCTGAGTCAAGTTTAGATGCTAAAATATATCAATATCAATATTAATTTTGTAATGAATATTCTTCCATGGCCCACAATATATTAAAATAATGTAACAAATTGCCAATCATATATTGATATTGTTAGCAGCTTAAATTGATTTGTTTCTTCATAACAATGTCAGTGTGGGCTAAATAATAATTTAAATAATGTATATAAATGATTTATAACAACTACTCGTTGAATATAGATATTTTGTTGTGGATTCTATGGATATGTAGACTACCGATATTTACATTAGGCTATATTTTAATGTGAGTATTTTTCATATTCGTTCCTGTGCAGCAATATACCTAATGTAATTCCTGACAGCTATATTTCATACTAACTTTTTATTTATTCATAACCTTTAAGGCTGCTTTAAACTTGAAACAGACATATCAGCGAATTGTAGGCCTATTGCATCATTATTATTATTGCCAGCGCATTTTGTTTTTGGAGTTTAACTGGGAGATCTATTACATGGGCCTATCATAATTGCGTTTATCACTGATTAAAAAAAGCATACTGGCACTTTGTTATATTAGTTTACCTGATTTTATTTTCTTAGATACTGGTATTGTAGATCATAAATATCAGTGAACCTTTGCTGATAGTAATTTTATTTAAATTGACATGCTTCTGTCTTTTATATATATAGGCCTACAACAGACTCTATCTTCTCTGTCTGAATATCTTTCATTCTAGTCAATCCTACTCCACAGATATATAGAGATAGATCGGCAATGGTGTATGCTGTACTATTGACGGCAGTGAAGCCACGTTGATGCACGGACCGCCATATTACTACACTGTAGCAGCTGATAGAGTACAAGCCACAAGAGTGTTACAGCGATGTGAATTTTAGCATTTTAGCTAATAATGTAATTGGACTGAGGAGTATAAATACTTTTTCTAAAATGGTGAATACCTGTGTGGTATTCGGGTGTAATTTTTCATACTACGACAGAAAGAAACAAGGAAAGGAACACGTTTCAATACATTCGTAAGTAGGCCTTTCATTATTATTGTTAGCCATTTCATGCATTATACATGCTTTAGTTTCTAGGAATGTATTATAAGGTTGTAAATAACCATAACCTAATATTGTTAACTATTTCATACAGTGTCTCTCAAGACATGTAGATGATACATGTAGGGTACTATTGTGTTTGTGGTGTCTTTGACCCGTACTTAAAATCTTAAAACTGATTTAATGAATTTCTGCTTGATCCCCCCCCCCCCAACCATAAAAACACAGTCTAGTTAAAATTACATTGATTCCGGAGTATGCACACAAATTTGCAAATTTGGTGCAAAATCAACTGAAGTAAACTGAGAAAAATATGAAATCACATAAAGGAAAGCAGATTGTTGCCAAAGTTAGTCGTTAGTATGGCCTTCTGCCATCCACATGTACACGGATGTCATTCACATGGCTTTAAAAAATAAAAATATATATAAACATTTAAGCTCTGCTGGTGTCTTATTATTATCAAGAAACCCCTGAAGTATTTTAGTAATTTTTTTGAGATTTTGAAAACAAACTAAAAAATTTTGATTTTAGACACTCCAAATTTTCCCGTATTTGAAGAATGACCCATATACTGATTCTTTTGATCAATGGAATGGAAGTTATCTAAAATATAGTCTTAATAAAATAATATCTTTATTTCATTTATGCCTGTCATTTCACTATGTGTGTTGTAATTGAACAATACTGTAGTTTATTAATAGTATTTATATTCTTCTCTTGCTGGCTTACTATGCTGACTATTTTTTTTAATTTTGGATTTTTTTAAATTTTGGATTCTTATTTTGGATTTTTTATTTTGGATCTCTGAATTTTTTTTTAGATTTTTTAAATTTTGAATTTTAAATTTTTTATTTTTTGAATTTTTTAAATTTTAGATTTTTTATTTTTTAAATTTTGGATATTTCGATTTTTTACTTTGGATTATTTTTTAAAATTTGGATTTTCTAAATTTTGGATCTTTGAATTTTTTAATTTTGGAATTTTTTAATTATAATGTTATATTTTTTATTTTTTTATTTCGGATTTTTAGACTTAAAATTTCGGATTTCAGATTTTTTAATTAGAATTTTTTATTTTTTAATTTTTGGAATTTCGATTTTTTTATTTTTTTATAAGCTTAATTATTGAGTTGATTGTTTTCTGTGCAGTCCGTTCCGTCACACCAAACTAATTTCGCGACGATTTTGAGCATAACACTAATTTCGTGACGATTTTGTCCGTAACGCAAGCTCTCGATTTAATCCTACCACGGCTAAAGAAGTTTCACATCAAAAACCTAATTTTAGCAAGTAATAGGAACCAATACTTGAGAAAAATAGCAAGAGGACGTGATTTTTCAATGTGGTTTCAATGTGTTCACTAGTGGATACAAAATTTCCAATAGAAAATTGTGAAAATAGATTTTAATCTAAGTTCTCGTGACAGTTTCCCATTGAATTACGTGTAGTTCAATGGGTCTTCTGGTGAGGCAAGATGGCGGCATAGCGCAAGGCTAGGCTTCACCGCCGTGACCCAGATTGCCGGGCTGTGTCCTACTCTAGGCATTGACTACGGTATCTTTATTGCCAGTGGACTGACAGAATCAGTCATGGCTCATGGCTTAAAATGAGAATGTGCTGCAAATACTATTTCATAGGCCTACATTTAAAATAAAGGAAATATTTTTAAGGCTACTTATACAATGAAGAAAGATCTCGGAAAACAAATTTACCAAGAGAGCTAAATATTAGTAATAGAATTTTGAAGATAGCACCTAAGGATCTGCTGTTGCTACATTGTTCTACTTGTGACCCAAAATTAAAAAAGAAAAACTGCTTTCTTATATGTTAAAAAAATGTATGCAATGTTCTAAAAAAAATGTAGAAGAGTCCTAAATATTATTTTTCTTAAATGGGGTTCTTCAACCATTGTCAATTATTTCAGAAGTTAATGTGTTTTTACTTTTTATTCTTTAGACATTACCAAACATGTTTTCAATAAGAAAATTATTTAATTAATAGTTTTTTTGTGCAAAATGAGAATCACAGCAACACTGTTAATTTTTGTTGAAAAATTAGGCCTATATTATTTCAGGTCTTTTTTTGTTTTAGTTTGTAATTCAGATGTTTGTAAATAAAGAAAATTGTTTCTTCACATCGTCACTGTTATGCCAGAACCACAAATGTGCAAAATTTCAGATTTTGGCTTCAGTGCATTGCTGGCATCTGTTTTCATTAATATTTGTTCTGCAAGAACTGCAAACGTATTTACTTTCCTTTGTAACTAATAGTTCTATTTTCATGAGAGTAAAAGTTCTGCTTTATTTGTTATGCTGCAATAACAATCTGTGATTTTTTTAATTTTTGCACATTCGTGGTTGTGGCATAACAGTGACGACATATGTTTATTTAATTAAGCAACTGAAAATAAATAAGTTTTTGTATGATACTGAAAAAAAACAGATATTTTTATTTTAGAGTCTCATGGACTCCACATTGCATTGAGTGCATAAATTTCCAGCCTCTCTGGTTATAATAATAATAATAATAATAATAATAATAATAATAATAATAATACCCGTATATTTACTTGTCATTGAGCTTTACAGCAATAGACAAAGTCAAGTCTAAAAACTAGGAACTTATACTATTATAACTAGCCTAATTACATTACACTGTATTACAAAACTTAGTTACAAGATTTAATAATAGGCTACTAGTATTAATAATACAATTTTACCGACATTAAACATCTAGGTAATTTAAAGGTTAATACTGCACCTCCCATTACAATGGTTTTATGGATCTGGTTGTTCACAATAACACGTAGTTTCCTCTTTTCACAGGTTCTTCCTACGTGAGTGGAAGCTATGGCCAGGTGATGGGGGCAAGTTTCAACTCTCTGTTGCCTGGTGGTTCACCCGCACCACCACCAAACATACCACACCTCACCAGAAATGAACCATACTTCGATACCATGACGCCACGCAATGTTACTGCACTGGTCGGAAAATCAGCCTACCTCAGCTGTCGGGTCAGGAATCTGGGAAACAAAACAGTATGTACAGTATTTTATTATCATGTTCGTTTTTCGAAATATTCCTTCTGTTTTATAATTATACATTCATTTGCAAGTATGTGGAGCTGACAATCATATCACTTGGTTCAACTGGTGGATTTGTTTATTATACACCTTACTGTTCAGGGTTCTACTTGATGAGTAAACGTCTTTAAAATCCTTCCTAAAACTGTCTGTAACAGAAATGGATGAAGTCTAGAGAAAGAAATGTAGAAATCATGGCCTCAGTAGGTGTACTCTATTCTTGATACTGAATAGAGAAGGTCTTGATTATAATTTAATCAGAAGTTTCTAAATTTACACCTTGCTTTAGATGTGCAAATTTAACAGGAAATGCAGGGGTTCCCACCCCCCAAACTTTATTGCTCACCCCTCCCCCCAACCTGATTGACTGTAGACAAGGGTGCCCATATGTTATTTTCTAGGGGGGGGGCAATTTTTTTTTTCTCACTTTAGCTTCTTGGGCCACTTTGTAAGATTATATTAATAATATAATAAGTGCATCAATAACGTAGCCAGAAAATAATTGCAGTGAAAGTTCGGAATAAAATTTTTAAATATTGAACTAATGAAAATCACATTTTACGCTATTTTAGCACAGAAAAACTATTTAGGAAATTTGTTTACCTTACTCTAAGACATGCCAATGCAAATAAGAAATAATTACCTAAGTGGGGGGTCCACCCCCGGAAAATTTATAAATATTTAACTAATGAAAATCACATTTTACACTATTTTACCACAGAAAAACTAGTTAGGAAATTTGTTTACCAAACTCTAAGACATGCCAATGTAAACAAGAAATTGTAACCTAAGTTGGGTGCCCACCCCCGGGAAATTTCTAAATACTGAACTAATGAAAATCACATTTTACACTATTTTAGCACTGAAAAACTAGTTAGCAAATTTGTTTACTATACTCTAAGTCATGGCAGCTTAAACAAGAAATTGTTACCTAAATTATAATAGGCCTACTTATATCTATGTATAAGAAAAGTTAAATAACACATGGAACAGTGGACATAATTGGCCTACTCATTATGTAATGAAAAGAAAATAACTGCTATATCATATTTGACACATCAACAAATCTTGTTTAATTAAATAAATATTTTAAAAAAATACAAATATAGAATTTTATGTTTTGACTTTTGGGGTCCAAACCCCCTGGAGCCCCCTTTACTAATCCATTTTGGATTCTGCTTCCATGTTGTCAATTTGGTAAAATTTCTGCAAACTTTTTATGTCTCAACTGACTTTCAAATAATTGTCTTAAAAGAAAAACACCTGACTATAATTATTAGCATTAATTTTCCCGCCCCCCCCCCCGCCCCCTGAAGATTCTGCTTGGGATTTACATCAATATACGGTTTCCATTTATCTTCACCACTGCTTTTACTTTCAGTAATCTTGTATTTTATATCTACACTAGCTGACCCATCAATGCTTCGCATTGTTAGATTTATGTGTATAAGGTTAAGTGAACACAATTTAAAGTCGATTCGATGAACTTCTATAAATCATCAGCCAACACGGTGGACGTATTTATATTCCACGTACTCCTCCACCCGTAATTTAGCCTACTCTGATTATGTCTTAAAAATTTAATCGTTTCAATTTTGGCAAACATGCAGTCAATAGCTGGGCGTAGGGGATGCGTTCTCTCCTCTCTTGCAGCGGGCTCCGGTCAGGACAAGTTACCTAGGTAGGGGTTTTCTGGGATTTTTCCTCACCTTTGAGACAAATGTCTGGTAACTTTAGGCTCTGGTAACTTTAGGCCCTAGTGGTCCCCGGATATCATCTGGTAGCCATTATCATCCTCATCCCATCCTCGCCTTGTTCAGAGTGAGTGTGTGAATGATGTATCTCGTCCTATGTGTTTGAGTTGTATCGGAGGTGGCCCCTGCATTGGACTGATTACTCATCCGGGAGGCCCTCCATGTCCTTGTCTGGTCAAGAAAGTATGTATATGATCCATAGATAATCCCTCTCCCGACAGGTCGCGGCTCTGTAAGGCCCGGGCAACGTGGGTCGCTTAAAAGACCCCAAAAGGGAGAGGTAAAAACTAAGGTAAAGATAGAGAGATGATATGGTAAATGAAAATTAATCAGGAAATTATATCTATTGATATTGTATGAACTACCTTTCGTAATACAGTCCTAAGCTAACTATAAGAAAAGAGTTCAACTCTTAATAATAGAACCCAGGACCTTCTAAATTTACTTCGTGTCACAAAATAGTTGGTAATCATTTACAGGAATTCTATTGATAGCCTTTCTCATAATTTTATATCTATTAGGTCTACATGAAATTATAGTGTGATGCCAAGCCACCTGTGTAGTTTAAAAAATAATGTTGCCATGGGGATTGTGTACATGCAGTATGAATTCCTTTTGGTGAATATCATAACTTTACAACCCTATTTTGGCCCTTATAGGCCCTTAGAGGCCAAAGATTTTGAAATCCTTTCTTAGTGCGCATCTAGAGCCTAGTAGCAATATGTGTATCAAGTTTGACGTTCCTAGGCTGTATAGTTTTTGAGAAACTGTGATCAGTCAGTGAGTCAGTGGGTTTTGGCTTTTATATATAGAGATTATGTTCCAGTTTATACGGATGCTTCTTTCTGTATTTGTCATGCCTAATAATGGCATTGCACAATAATTCTAAACACTTATATTTAAATTGCTGTTGTTTTTCGGCATTTTTGAGATGCCGAAATAGACTGAAACCAGCAGCCGTAACCTCAAGTTTCAAATTAAGAAATTTAAATTTATTTGAAACATCATATTAAAATTGTTTGTAATAAAAATCAACTGTTTTTTTTTCTACAAAATTTATGACAATTTATTTCTTTAGATTGTCTGAGAAATGTCTAATTTGCATGTTTTTAAACAATAATAAATTATTGATAATTTTACAGATGTGAACAATGCCAGAAAAGAGCAATATGAGCTGTTATGCTTCAAAGAAATCGAGTGTGAACATTGTAGGCTTTTATTCATTCAACTGAAAGTAGTGACCTTTATATAGGCCTACACACACAAGGTTGATAATATATCAATTCTAATAGTCATCACTTGATATTAGATATACTCAGTGCTTTTTTTCTAACAAAAAAGGTGGCGGTACTCACCGAAACTTTTAAACTGAACCTCATGGGAGCACCCATATTTCTCCCAGAAAATTAGTATGAAGTAGTTTTTCTGAGTTAATGTTCAACAATCAGGACAAGCATGGACAAAATTGTTTCTCCCCTGAATTGCAGTAAAATTACCGGTACTTGCGACGTTCTCTTCAGATTCATTTTATTCAATGTTTGATTCAATGTTTGCAGGTTTATGAGATATTTCAAAAACATTCCATGCTTTCCTTTATTGCATACCAATACAAAATAATTTCTTAATTTACTCATTTTACTTCTCTACTTGTGAACCATGTGAACACTTTGATCCTACAATTTATAAGCAACTATGAACTCGCTCAACCCTGCAGCACGAACCAAGAGTTTATGCTTTTCAAATTACATGTAAGCAACGAATGCAGTTAAATTTAAACACGCACTAACCTCTGATTAACTTTGGTGGTTAGCCACTTATTACATGTTTGCTACTACGTTAGCATTAACTGCACTTGGTGCAATACCGTTAGAATGACCTTGACCATAAAAGCTGTTTGCTGGGGGCTGGAAAAATCAACCCCCAACCCTCTTGCAGTCCAGTAGCCACTGAAATTTACTGAAACTATAATGTGTTCGTACGTAAGCTACTATGTATGTAGAAATCTAGCAAAACAACGAAAAAACTTGATTTGAAGTAATAGACCATAGGAATTGTGATCGGAATATTGCGAGTAATATATGAATTTTATTTTTTGTAAGAAAAAAAAAAGGTGCCGGTACTGAGTACCGTTGCGTACCGTCACAAAAAAAGCACTGGAAATAGAAAGAATAACTTTAAATTGAACCTTCCAGATTGTGGATTGTAGGTATCCAAAGATAAGCTTACATGTTTTTAAAATTGTATTCATTCGTTCTTTTGATTTCCTTTCTTGACAACAGTCATGTAGAGAAGACTTAGAAGAGCATAATATGTTTATTAGAATCTGGTGTCCCTGCTACTCCTGTCATGAGTGTAATTTCCAAGTAATTTAGAAATATAAATATTGGCGCAATTTGTTATTTCTCATCAGTGGAAAACAAATTCCATGTATCTTTGTGAACAAGTCTAAGGGTGTCAGGTCTGGTGAGCGGGGAGGTCACATTATTGGCATGGAGTGACCAATCTATCTGCCGGGAAAAGCTTCATTTAGGCAGTCGCGAACCGTAATGGCAAAATGGGGTGGTGCTCCATCCTGTTGTAAACCAACAGTATCCATAATCCATCAGATACTAATTGGGGTTCCAAAAATTGTTTCAACATATTGAGGTATGTTTCCAGTAACTGTTGTTTCTGCAAATATGAAGGGCCCATAAACTTTTGACCAAGTTAACCCTAACCACACATTTACTTTCGGTGTGTCCCGTTCCCACTCCTGCATCACATTTGCCTGGTCCTCTGCCCATATCCTGCAATTGTGTCTATTCACATGTCCACAGGGGTTAAATGTAGCTTCATCACTAAATAAGACATTTTCCATCAAAGTGTCATTTTCCATAGCTTCTAGTACCTCATAACATGCAGCTTCTCTGGCTGCATAGTCCTCAGCTTCAAGCTTCTGTACTACCTGGATGCGATATGCACGTTTGTGCAATTTGTAGCGAAGAGTTCTCCATACAGTGGTTTGTAGAATGCCCAGCTCCCTACTAAGTCTCCTGGTAGATGCAGAAGGGCTACAAGTGATCACATCCTGTTCATTTTGCATGACTTCAGGTGATATGGCCAGCCTCCCTGGACGTTCTTCATCTGCAACACTACCAGCACGCCGAAATTTAGTGATCAGGTTCTATATAGCCAGCTTGGTGGGGCCTGGTTTCCTAAATTTACGGGTGAAATCTGCTTGTGTCTGTTCATACATCATACCACGTAGACGAGCAGAAACAACAGCTATTCTTTCTTCTTTGTTGAGCATACTGTCACATTACCGGCAAGAAATAAGGATACAGTAACTGTATCACTAAAATGTATAGTGATTTTTGAATCACTCTGTATATAAGGAAATATAAAGAAAGAAAGAAAGAAAGAAAGAAAGAAAGAATGTGAACTTTAGATATATATAAGGATATATAAAGAAAGAAAGAATGTGAACTTTAGATCTGTAGAGAGCTCTACACCAGAAACTAATGCAGTAAAACCACAGCATAAGTATTAATACAGTAAAGAATCTGAGTGTTAAAAGTCTTATGACAACATGTTAACTGGAAGACACTAGCACTCCGTGCGGAGTAGCTAAAACTACATTTTCATCATATCAAATTACTTGGGAAAATACATTAACACATCACAGTTATATTAAGACAGAAAAATACACAATATTCTTCTTTATTGCAAATCTGAATTTTAAATTTAACAAAAATTATAAAACAGGCATTTTATTCTAGTTAAGAACAGGTAAACTATACCTAAATAGGCTACTGTTAAGGACTGTATCTAGGCCTAATACCTTTCCTTTAAAATCATCATTTAAATTATAAATTATATTAAAGGGTAGTCTTTGAATATAGATCTGTCAAGCTGTTAATCCTGCACTTCAATGTTGAGAGTGAATTTTGTTTCTCTATCTAATATAGCAACATACAACTTCAATTGTAGGTCTGTCTACCCTCAATTACAGCAGGATGAACTCCATTAAACAAAACAAAAAATCCTGGAGAATTTGGAACTGAGGACATTGTCGGTACAGCAGTTTTAATTAACTGGTTTTTATATGAATTCATAAACTGGCTGTTTTCAACATGTTCCATGTACAGACAGATATTTTCATTGAAATATTTTACATCTTTTGTTAGTAGGTCTTGTTGGTGTCGTTGGACAGAAATTTTTCTTGTTGCAGTGTATCAGCCATTGTTAACAAAAATACAAATTTTGTGGACAATTGCAGGAAAGCCAGTAATATTGTTCAGTTTTATATTGAACAAGCAAATGAAATGCTGGAAATTTTAATTGTAATCTTCAGGTGTTGCTTTTTGTTGGTATTAAAACTATAGCATTATAAGACGGTTTTATCTTTCCTTATGCCCATATAACTATTAAGGGCTACGATATTATACTTTTGTATTAAAGATCACCTTCTCAACTGGAGGTAACATCTCACACATTGATATTATCATAAGCTTCCACAGCCTGTGTTAAATCTTCTTGAATTTTCTAGTTTAAAATATCTGGTGAGTTTCGATCATCTTGCCATGGTCATTATCAAGGCTCTATTGCATCTACAGTTGGATGATCTCCTGGTGTGTATATATATATATATATATATATATATATATATGTGTGTGTGTGTGTGTATATATATATGTGTGTGTGTGTGTGTGTGTATATATATATATATATATATATATATATATATATATATATATATACCTATGTGTAGCAATTGTGTGTTTTCTGTTACCAGCCAATTAATGGTTTCCCTTTCTCTACAGCAGGGGTTCCCAGCCAGGGGGCCATGAGGCTCTTCTTAGAGGGCGTGCAATAATTTGAAATTCATATTTTGATTTAGTGTTGTTGTTTTGTCGGTTGACAAGAATTTTTAATCGGTTAACTTTAACCAAACAAATACACAGACACATCAGTGGCGGCTCGTGGCCGGAAAATTAGGTGAAGAGAAAAAAATGCCACATGCTTATGTTAATAACGGAATTCACCCAATAGCGGCTCATGGCTCAAAACGAGGGTGTGCTGCAAATATCATTTCATACAGCAAACTTAAAATATTTAAAAAAATTATTAGTAGGCCTATCTAAACTGCTCGTCTCTTAATCCATCTCTGGGAACTCTCACGCGATTATTTTTTTGCTAATTTCTCTCGTCTCGTCGAATGTTGTGTGAGTTGTGTGATGAGAGAAAATAGCACAAAAAATAATAATAATAACAATAATAATAATGATAGTAATAATGATGATAATAATAATAGTAATAATAACAACAATAATAATAATAATTAGAGCAGGACAAATCGCGTGAGAGTTCCCCGGAAATGGAATAAGAGACGAGAAAATAGTATTTTTAATGATCGAGGTAGAGGAAGTCGCTTAGTGTTCCCAGTGCGACAGAATACTTAATCGGGGTTGTGGAATCTGGGTTTTTCTGAATTTAACACATTCGAATTTGGCGGCGTTAGACCGTCAGACAGTGGAAGATCTAACGTGCCCACCTCTTTCTCCGAGCTGACAGTGTGAGGTGCTGCCTGAACAAGGGGGACTGCTTCATGGGTAGTCTGTTCTCGTCACCTAGCAGACGTGGGATAAGCGAGAAAACTGCTGCTTGCCATCCTCATTTTTTATTTGAACAGACTACCCATGCAACCGAGGGCGTGGTTTCCAGTTCACCTTCACACGGCCGACTTGAAGCACACTGCGCTCTCAGCATCTCCTAGCTTTGCCACCAGGTGGTGGCGTGGCGGGCAATTCAAAAATACAGATACATTTATAGTACAAACCAATTCGTGATATGGAAAATAAACTTTAAAAATACGTATTGTAAAGGGAAAATACTGGTGAAGTCCTACTTCACCTACTTCCCCTGAATCCCCGCCACTGAGACACATACCGTAATTAACAAGAATAACAGAACAGTGTGAATTTTATAATCTTATAAATTGTAACTATATTTTCCCTGCCATATTAAATAGTCATATCTTGTCCTCTACACATTTATAATAATAATTTGTAAATCCAAATACGAGATACGAGTGATCTGCGTTGTGCTCTGTCAAACATAAAACCTAATATCTCAGAGCTGGTGAAAGTAAAACAGTGCCAATCATCTCACTAATATTCAGTTTTTAATTCTACGTTAGATATTTGTGTTTCTACATTTAACTTTTTTTTATGAACTGTACTGATACTGATATAAGATTCACAATAATTAGATATGCATTTTCATGTTTTTATGGGTGTATGTGACAGCAAAAGCATCACAGGATGAATAAGTATAATAAAAGAGGTGAGCAATATTAATTTTATTTTTACAAGTATTATAGGGTTCTTTTAAAGTATGAAAGTACTGACAATCATGTTTTTAGGCCTTCTTCTCGCCATCACTTTCAAAGGGGGCCTAAGGATTTCATGATATTTGAAGGGGGGCATCAGCTGAAAAAGGTTGGGAACCACTGCTCTACAGCCCTAATGGAAAGCTCATCTTTCTCAGGACCAGTCAGATAGTTTCAATGAGATGTAGATGTTGATTCCATAATTTGGATATCTCCTGGCCATCATCCTAGTTGATGTTGTCGGAGTGTCTTGTTTCTTCAGGGCACTCAGAAGATAATAAGGGATTATATTATATAAGAGATTAATGAAGAAAAATCTACAGTACGATAGTCAAAGTATCAGCAGATCTTTTAAACAGAAGCCAAGAAGATTTCAATTTCAAAAATTGGTTTCTTTCAGAGGAGCTCTAATTAGGCCTTACAGAAAAAGATGCACACCTAAAATCTAACCGTTCCATTTACAATGTAAAGATCCAATGCATGCTGTTTAAATTTCAGGTATCATGGATACGACATCGAGATATTCACATTCTCACTGTAGGTGGCTATACGTACACAAGTGACCAGCGCTTCCAGGCCAACCATCACCAAGACAATGAAGAGTGGATACTACAAATAAAATGGGCACAGAAAAGAGATGCAGGAATCTATGAGTGTCAAATAAGCACTCAGCCCGTAAGGAGCTATTTTGTTAATCTCAATATCGTTGGTAAGTTTGACTTATTTTATCAAATTTTTTATGTGTGAGGTTGTTGTTGTTAATAATAATAATAATAATAATAGTAATAATAATAAGTCTAATAATAAGTCCCTGAAGGGACAAGGCCTACCACCCGACCGCTGTGTCATCTCTGCCATAGGCAGATGGTCAGCATGCCGACACCCACGGCCGTTAATGGTGGTTTCCATGACCGGAATAAATCATAATATTAATAATAATTGGTTTAATAGTAACAATAATTATAACTATAATAATAACAATAATAATAGGCTTAATACTGACAATAACTATAACTATAATTCTAATTCTAATTTATTCTAATAATATTGCATTCCATGGATCCAAGAAATTTGGATGTGGAACAAGTCAGGACACACACACATTCACACACATACCCATACATACCTATTTACAAAACATAAAACATAAAATATAGTTTACTTACAAAGGCCAATTCAAAACAAGTTAAGGGATTACAATTTATCGTGGCCTTGCTGCAGATTTATTAAAGTTGATGAATTCCTTCACAGTATAGAAGGTGTGTGACAGTAAAAATTTTTTCAGTTTTTTTTCAAGTGATGCTTATTATTAATGCACATTTTTATGTCGTGTTGACAATGATTAAAGAGTTGAATTGCCGAATAGAAAACTCCTTTCTGGTACAGAGTAAGATGAGTTGTTGGCTTGTGAAGATTGAGTTTATTCCTTGTGTTGATGCCATGTATATTGGAGTTTGTTACGAAGTGCTCAAAATTATCCACTGTGTAAGTAATCAGTGCTAGGATGTATTCGCAAGCTAATGGAAGTATGTTATGAGTTTTGAATAGCTCTTTGCATGACTCTGTTTTTTTAACATTTGCTATTATGCTAAGAGCTCTTTTTTGCAGTAAGAATATATTTTTTGCTTTCACAGGAATTGCCCCAGAATATTAAACCATAAGACATAATTGAGTGGAAATATGCAAAGTATAGCCTACAGTTTTCAAAATGTTAATGCTTTTAAGAAATTTTAAAGTTCTTATTGCAAAGCAAGCTGAGCTTAGTTTAGGTATCATGTGTTAATTATGCTATATGATGCTTCCAACTTAGGGTATTGTCTATTAAAATAACTAATATTATTATTATTTCATTTTATTTATTTATTTATTGATGCTACAAACAATGTTTTACAAATTTTAAATAGAAGGCATCTTGAAAATGATATAACAATGAATATAAATTGTAATGTAGTGAAACTAGTGATAATGGTCCACTGCCATGGGTGCATCGATAGTGCGCCTGCCTTCCACTCCGGCGGCCTAGGTTTGATTCCCACCCAGGTTGGGGATTTTTCAGTAGTGAAAAATGCCTATCCCGGGTTCAGGGCTGGGTTTGTGTGTGTGTCCTTAGGTTTAAATAGGTAGGGGACTGGCATACCCTGGTAACAAATTCGCTGAGAGTATGCCCTTACAGGATCACCAGGGGCCACTCACGAACCTGAGGAATATCTTTTTTTAGTGATATTGATGATGTCACTGACAGATGTTTTTCTTGTTGTGTAAGGGCATTTCACTGTCTTGAGTTTTATTACATGACTGGCTGTCAGTGCCAATTGGTTACATGTAACAATGTATGCTTGTTTAACCATGAATATCAAATGATTACTGTTCCCCTAATGTTTGGGACCATGAGTCCAATTTTGTCTGACACCGACTTACAGTAAATCTCACAGTGAAAAACTTGATCTATGAAATTAGCATTGCTTATCATAAATTTATTGTGCAATGTTTCAAACTATAGAAAATAAGCATGTGCATGTAGTCCAATTCTAGATTTTGGAAGAACTTTCTACATATTATTGTAACAAAGTTGATTTGTATGTGTTCAAATTTATTGCTATCAGAACTTGTTATACTATTCCAGGCTACATTCAAATATTCCAAGACGCTATGAAAAAATGATATATAAAGAGTAATTGATGGTCTATCAGCAAACCCAGCAATCTCCATTAAAAAAAAAAATCCTATCTTCTAATGAAATATTAATGCACTTCCTATTACAGACCAGTATTTAGTGTTTGTGATGCAAATCCGACTTCCCACATCAGGGAGAAACTCATATTTGCAACATATGCACTATATATGGATTAGGAAATTCATTAAACTTTCATTATTCATTAGCATCTCAATCTTTTTTCAAAATGGAAACCTCTCAGTTCATGTTTCTGGAGTTTTTAAATTAGAAGAAATTACATGGATTAATCCCAGAGTTTTGAGTGCTTGGGTCAATATATGATCAACATGAACATGGAAATGCAGTTTCAAATATAAATAAAATCAGGTAAACTGATATAACAAAGTGCCAATATGTTGTTGTTGAATCAATTATAATTGCAATTATGATATGCAGAAAATAAGTTTTTATAATCAGATTAAAATCGACCAGCGTCAGCAGAACTACAGATTTGTGATACCTTGACAATTGTGCACTTACATAAAAATAAAAAATAAAATAAAATAAAAATCCATATCAAAGCGGCCGGCTCCGGGATTTGATCCGGGGACCTCCAGAATACAAGTCCAAGACGTTACCATTTGGCCAACTCTGTCAGTTTGACGGTGTTGTTTGATATAATAATAATAATAATAGAAAGAGCGCCCAATAGGCATGTGATATTGTGATATTGCGATATTGTGGTCTGGCGGTTAGCATTGCAGCTAACAGAACTTAAGGTCCCCGGTTCGAAACCACATAGGGTAGTTGTTTGATATAAGCATATGTGAAGGAATAGTGTTAATTGCCAAATTATACCGTAGGCAAAAATTAAAAAAATGTGACCTTTAATTAGTTGTTACTCTGGTACCGGTCAACCGATTAGGTCGAAAATTAATAGGCTTCTTGCCATGGACGTTATAAATTCTTATACCAAGTTTCATGAAAATCCGATAAAGCACATTTGAGTTATGGGACCTTTTGTTATATAATACCATAACAATTCACTAAATTGGGCATTATTCCGTTACCAGCCAACCGATTTGGTCCAATATCAACAGACGTCTTCCCATAGATATTATAAATGTGTATACCAAGTTTCATGAAAATCCGATAAAGCGTAATTGAGTTATGGCGCGTACAGACACACGGACAGATAGACAGCCAGACAGACAGATAGACAGACGGACAGACATTTTTCCGTCCCCCACACACAATCTCATAAAGTACCATACTGGCACTTAATAAACACCGAAATATCTGATATTGCCTGGATGTGTCACGATATTTTGGTCAATATGGTAATTGTATATAATAGATCTAGTTTTCCCAGTAAAACAAACATTATAGGTCTTACTAGAATTTATTAGCATCATATTTATAGTAGCCATTCACTTATTAGGTCTATAATGCATTTTAATAATTTAGAATCAGAAACACTCGATATTTTATCCAAATGTATAAGTTATCACCATATGCCAACCTGTTACAAGTTAATATATCAGATAAATCACACTACCCCGCATGATTTTTCGGCAAAACATTTAATGAGTGATTACGGTTTCCTGATTTCAGAAATTTCACTATTTCTTTTGTATCACGTCTAGTTTTTGTGTTTGTTGTCTGAAAATGTGTCATAGCGGACGCAACTTTAAGGTCTGTGTTGACCTTTTTGGTGCCTTATAGTGGCTAAACAGTAAGTCATAAAAAAAAACAATTGCAGCAGTAACTGATTTTGAGAGATCTACAGTTTTGGTCTTATGACTTTTTGTCATATCTCCATTGGTTATCCCTTAGATTGAGATAATCTTTTCTTTTTATTATAAGTTAATTTTGTATATTTTCCTCACATTATGTAATATTTTACACACATAGGACAGATAGAATCATATAATTTGGCAGGAATATTAACACATACAAGAGCCATAAGCGTGAAAAATTTGATGTTTCTAGCTGCCCCAGAAGTATTTGAAAACTTACTGGATAGACTTGATGTCATTCACATCTACACCAGTCTAATCTTCCACTTACTAACATTGATGTTTATTAAGTGAGTTGTGTGTGGGACGAAAAATGTCCGTCCGTCCGTGTGCCTGTGCGCGCCATAAGTCAAATATGCTTTTTCGGATTTTCATGAAACTTGGAAAACACATTTATAATGTCCATGGGAAGAACCCTATTGATATTGAACCAAATCGGTTCACCGGTACCGGAGTAATGCCCAATTTAGTGCCTATTTTAATAGATTATGGCGCCAGAAAGGCGCCATCCCTCAAATACGCTGTATCGGATTTCCATGAAACTTGGTATACGCATTTATGACGTCCATGAGAAGTGCCCTATTGAATTTCAACCTAATCTGTTGACCGGTGCCGGAGTAAAACCCAATTTAGTGTCTACATTAAAGGCGCAATAACTCAAATACGCTTTATCGGATATTTATGAATCTTCGTATACGTATTTATAATGTCCATGGGAAGACGTCTATTGATATTGGACCAAATCGGTTAGCCACTACCGGAATAATGCCCAATTTAGTGCCTTTTATGTTAATATATAAGAAGTCGCGATAACTCAAATATGCTTTATTGGATTTTCCTGAAACTTTGTATACCCATTTATAATGTACATGGGAAGACGTCTACTGATTTTGGACCAAATCGAAGACCTGTACCGGAGTAAAACCCAATTTAGTGTCTATTTTAAAGACGCGGTAACTCAAATACGCTTTACCGGATTTTTATGAAACTTGGTATACACATTTATAATGTCCATGGGAAGACGTCTATTGACATTGGATAAAATCGGTTGACCTGTTTCGGAGTAATGCTCAATTTAGTGCCTATTTTATGGTATTATAAGTATTCGAAAGAATTTATGAAATGCAAATCAGTCATCATGACAACATAGCCTATTGTTTTACTGTGATCTTATAAGGCTTTGGAAATTAAAATACAGTTAGCTATGACAAAAACACTATTGCTTTACATGCGCTTATCCAACTAGACCGTTAGATTGACCCAGGTGGCCGAGATGGTAACGTCTTGGCCTCACATTCTGGAGTCTATGGTTCAAAACCCGAAACCGGCCAATTTGACTTTTTTTATTTCTATGTGAGTGTGCTATTGTCAAGATATCACAAATCTGTATAGTTCAGCTGATGCTGGAAGATTTTAATCTGATTAAAAAAAACTAGAACTTTGTTCTTCCATAAGCCCTGCTTAATGAATAAATCTGGAGCTTAACTTGGAAATCAATTAAAAAAAAACATATTCTGCATATCACAATTGCAGTCATAACTGATTAAACAAAAACATACTGGCACTTTGTTACATCAGTTTACCTGATTTTATTCACTTCCAGATGAGCTAGAAACTTGAAATTTGGCAAACTATAACCAATGGGAAAATTCCAAAAATTTTCAAATCAATAAATTTTTCGTATCCAAAATAAACTTTAATTTTTTTTCATTGTGTATTTGTATGGCTTCAGATGTTTTGACAAAAAATAAAGGAATAAGCCTATCGTTCACGTGAGGAATTAGCTGTAAGTTCATTCTCTTAATATTCTAGTTATCCACATATTCCTTCACGTATGCTTATCAAACTTTCTCAAGAAAACATGGTCTAAAACTCAATAGTTTCTTCAATATGGCCCATTAACTCCATCTGGCACTTTATATCAGTTTGTCTAATTTTATTTGGCCTGCGCTCACCAAAAAAAAAAAATAGTGGAATACATATGTCTTGAACTGTTTAAAAATATTATTTTATTTTTCTCTGTAAATATTATCAAAATTATCCTAATTTTCAGTAGGGCCTACATTTTATCGTGTATGCAAGTCTATGCAATAACTTATATCTCTCATTTTGATGTACCTATTGCAAGAAAACATGACATATTACATAGAAATGGTCAACGGATTCGTGTTCAGCGTCCCAAAATTAGTTAAGATCACCTATCACAGCACTTACCGCAAAAAAAAGTTTCAAATGCAGGGTAGTGTCATTAATGAAAAGGAACAAGAAAGGCCCTATTACTGACCCCTGGGGGAGCCCCTTGTGGTATATGGAAGGACTTAGAAATGCAGTTAGGTATTCTAACACAAACAGTCCTATTTTATAATTAGCTTATAAACAAATTTGTATATTTGTCATGTAATCTTAATTTGCTCAACTTCTTCAGTATTGGATCATGATTGACTACTTCAAATGCCCTACTTAGGTAAACAATATATATATAGCATCTGATTGTGATTGGGTGCAATTTTCTTTAGATAGACCTATGTCATTGAGAACAGTAACAATATTAGTTCTGGTTGGTTTGTTCTTGGTGAAAACTTGTTGGAAATCATCTAACTTACTTTTACTGAAAAAAGAAATGTGTTAATGAATAATTGATTCCAGAATTTTAGAAAAAGTATTCAGAATGGGTATTAATATAATAATAATAATATCAGTGGCGTAGCGTAAGGGTAGACTTTGAGAGACTGAGTCTACCTAAGTAATATAAGGAAATAGTGGATTCATAAACAAATAAATAAAGGCAGCAACAACCAAGCCATTAATCATTATAAACTCATTAGCCGTGTCATGAAAATATCTTTCGCCGTTGCATTCCCCAATCCCAACGCATAAAGCGTCAATTTGTGGTGCCGCGTGCTTAGGCAGCCTCAAAATCTCATGATGTGGCAGTAAAGACTAGCGAGCTGAGACTAAGCAATGATTCCGCAAGTCTAGTTTCATCAAGTGCGAGTTATATGACTTCTCCCACTAAACGTTAACTTACTCGTTGCGAAGACAGGCCAATTTGTTTCGCAAGAGCGGCATAAAGTCACTACCAAAGAAACTGGAGAGATTTTTGAGAATGCTAGTCTCTTCGAAAACGGCCAGGAGTTGCTTCGGCAGCACTGGGCTGTGACATCATCTCCTGCATCACGCCGCCAAATTTGAATGTTAAATTCACAAAAACTGATTTCACAACCCCCAGCATGTGTTCTGCTGCTCTTGAAATACTCACGCGACTTTGTCTACCTTAATAAAATTGTTACTATTTCCTCTCGTCTGATTCCAGCTCTTAGAAAACACAACACAATGTTCTCTACCTTAAACGTTAAAATTACAGTTTTCTCGCTCCATCTCTGGGAATTCTCACGCGACTTTTTCTACCGTAATAAAATTGTTGCTATTTTCTCTAGCCTTATTCTACCTCTTGAAAAGCTCACAGAACGTTTTGTACCATAAGAATTAAAATAACTATTTTCTCGCGTCTTCTTCCATCTCAGGGAGCTCTCACACGACTTACTCTGTCCTAATTATTTTTTTCTATTTTCTCTCGTCTTATTCCATCTCTTTACAGACTCACACACTTTCTCTAACAGAAGCATTGAAATTACTACTTTCTCATGTCTTATTCCATCTCAGCGAGCTCTCACATGACTTGCTTTACCCTAATAATTTATTTGTCATTTTCTTTCGTCTTATTCTTCCTCTTGGGAAACTCACACAACGATATGTATCTTAAGCAACAAAGTACCGGTAACTATTTTCTCGCGACTTATTTCACCTATTAGAATAGTCACGTCATTTTGTTTAACTTAAGCACTGAAATTACAATTTTCTCACGACTTATTTCACCTCTTAGAACACTCGCACAACTTTCTCTAAGTTAAGCATAGAAATTACTATTTTCTCGCGGCTTATTCCATACTCTCGCATGACTTTATAACCTTGTTAAATAATTGACTGTGTAGAGATAATATTATGTAAAGTTAAGTAATATTGAAAGAAGGAAAGAAATGATGCCATAAGTAATCTCTTCAGATACCTGCTTTCTTGAAGAGCGCTCGAGTATGAAGCCGGACAATAGATTGAATAAAGGGAAGGATACGGTAACATAAACATTACATTTCTCAGTCATTGGATTGAGTGCAGTGTTAGTTTATCTTAAAACTGTGATTATTTCCGTGTAGCACGTTTTAATATATAATAGGTATGGATAACACCATTTTCGACTCTATCGTATGAACCAAAGGGTAAAAACCAACTTCTAAGCTTGATTTAGGCGTTTTTCTAAAATTGAATCTTATACTTTATTTTTTTTTTTTAATCTATGTAACTTAGTTTAGTTTAAAATCCAAATCCACTAAAATTTGATACTAATAATTAATAAAGATTGTGGTACTAATACTAATACTACTACTAGTCAACTAGTAATAATAGTAATAGTAGGCCTAGTACTAATAATAATAATATAAATAAAATACTTATATAGGTATGTATGAAATCGAATCCATGTGCATTATATTAACAATATTATATTATTTTAAACACTGGGAATTCGTGTATCATTTGAACGGGTATAAATTCATATTTTAAAATCCAGTTTACCCAGAACCCAATGTCAAGCTACGCCACTGAATAATATTATTATTATTGTTACTATTATTATTATTATTATTATTATTATTATTATTATTATTATTATTATTATTATTATTATTATCATCATTATTTAATTTCAGCCAGTATTTCAAATACAAGGCACAGTCAAGATTATAAAACAGTATGGTAGCCTACATGTTAAAAGTTCAGATCATGCACTCCAGATATAAAAAATTCATCAATAGAGTAAAAAGCCTTGTTTAACAACCAAGTTTCTAAAGTTTTCATTAAATGTTTAATAGGTATATCTTTAGCAGAAGGGAGCAACATATTAAAAAGTCGACTCCTTTATATTCCCCGCTATTCAAAGCCTTTGATGTGCGAAATTGATTGGTCTGAAGAGCACCATAGTTTCTAGCATTATAAGAATGAATTTCAGAATGTATAGCATAATGATTAAGTCTCTCCTTAATAGAGACCAAATACGAAAAAATATAAATGCATGGAAAACTTAATATCTGAGTGTCAATGAAAAGATGTTTACAATGATCAAAGGTGGATTTTCCATTTACGATTCTGATTGCTTTCTTCTGCAAAATAAATACCTTATTAGACAAGAACAGTAACTTACCCCAAATATGAGATCCATATGACAAATGAGAGTGGGAGAAGAAAAATTATTCTGGGTAAATTATTACACAAAATTGATATGTGGTCATTCCATGATAATTTCTTGTCTAAGACAAAACCAAGTAACTTTACTGGGGATATTCTTCTTCAGGTCCTCTTAAACTAGAATTAATTTCCTGGGTTTTCTCTTTGTTAATTACCAGCTCATTTCTAGAAAACCGTAATTCTGCAAATGTTAAATATCTGCATTCTTTTGGATAAGTAGAAGAGGATCAGAATTCATGATTATAAAAGACAGCTCATCAGCATGCAGAACAGGAATTGCATCAATATGATTCACTACATCGTTAACCATAATAATAAATAATAGAGGTCCTAAAATAGAACCTTGTAGTATTCCACAAACCAAATCAACAAAATCAGACAAATCACCATTTATAAAAAACACACTTTTTTCTACCAGTAAGATATGATACACATAAATCAAGATAAATTCCACAAATACCATAATGAGACATAATTTACTAATTAAAAGTTCATGTGAAATGCAGTCAAAGGCTTTGCTTGAGTCCAACATACTCAAGGAAGCAAATAATTTATTTTCAAAACCATTCAACATAAGACTTACAACACAATCAAGAGCAGTTTCAATAGATTTACCCTTCTGGAATCCAAATTGCCAAGGGGTGATTATGTTATTTGTTTTAACAAGTGACTTAATTGTTCCTTCATAACATATTTGAAAAGCTTTGAGAAAACAGGTAGAAGTGAAATAGGCCTATAGTTTACAATGTTATCTTTACTTTCTTTATTAGCCCATGATCATTTATGCTATTAGATCAGAACTAACAATTGTGTATATATTTTAATAACTCAGTTATATATTGAAAGAGGAAGCTGTTTTGCTAGCAATGCCTTCTACAACATCTATGCTTCATTATTTGTGCAAGTCAACTGTAACATGATATCAGTCTGATTCTTTTTCACTATTAAATGTTATAATAACACTATAATAATATTATTAATAATAATAAATATTACCAATAGTAAGAGCAAAATAATAATAATAATAATGACAATAATATTAATAATAAAATAATATCACCAATAATATAACATAATAATAATAATAATAATAATAATAATAATAATAATAATAATAATAATAATCAGGTAAACTGATGTAACAAAGTGCCAGAATGCTGTTGTTTAATCAATGATAATTGCAATTATGATATGCAGAAAATAAGTTATTTTTTTAATCAATTTCCGAGGTAAGCTCCAGATTGATTCAATAAGCAGGGCTTACAGAAGAACAAAGGTCTAACTTGATAAGCATATGTGAAAGAATATGTGGATAGTGTTATTTGTCAAAGCTAACTGTATTGCAACTTGCAAAGCTGTATATGAACATTGTAAAACAATATGTTGTCATGAGAATGGATTTGCATTTGATAAATTCTTTCTAATACATTACCATAAAATAGGCACTAAATCGGGCATTACTCCAGTACCGGTCAACCGATTTGGTAAATTATCAATAGGCTTCTTCTCATGGATGTTATAAATGAGTATATCAAGTTTCATGAAAATCTGATACAGTGTAAATGACTTATCATGCTACAGACACACAGACAGACTGACGGACAGACATTTTCCCATCCACCGCACTATCTCAGAAAGTACCATTCTGGCACTTAATATTAATAATAATAATAATAATAATAATAATAATAATAATAAATCAAGTAAACTGATATAACAAAGTACCAATATGCTTTTGTTTAATCAGTTATAATTGTAATTATGATATGCAGAATAAGCTCCAGGTTGATTCATTAAGCAGGACTTATGGAAGAACAAAAATTTAGTTTTTTTTAAAAATCAGATTAACATTGTCCAGCATCAGCAGAACTATATAGATTTATGATATCTTGATAATCGCCCACTCACATTATTACAATACAAAAAAAATTGTCAAATTGGCCGGTTATGGGACTTGAACCAGGAACTTCCAGAATGCAAATCCATCTCGGCCAACTCGCTCCGTTGGTTTAGTTTGATAAGCATATGTGAAGGAATAGTGTTACTTGTCAAAGCTAAATGTATTGAAACTTCCAAAGCTGTATATGAACACTCTAAAACAATATGTTATCATGAGAATGGATTTGCATTTAATAAATTCTTTCTAATATATTACCATAAAATAGGCACTAAATTGGCATTACTACAGTACTAATCAACCAATTTGGTCCAATATCAATAGGTTTCATGAAAATCTGATAAAGCTTATTTGAGTTATCGTGCTTACAGACAAACACACAGACAGACAGACAGACATACAGGTAGACATTTTCCCGTCCCCCACACAACCTCATAAAGTACCATTCTGGAACTTATCAATAATAATAATAATAATAATAATAATAATAATAATAATAATTCATTCTTGTGTCCAACTTTAGCGTTGTGTATTAAAATAGTTGAACTGAAATACTTTCTGTAACACACTTTATTTACCTTGGTAAACTTCAAGTAGATATGTAGATCTTCATAATAACGTCAATAAGGTTAATTAGTTTTTGCTTAAATGTTCTCACTTTTAAATTGTGGCGATTAACTGGTGACTGGCCTTCCATAAGTTCAACTGTAATCTCTGGGGTACTCATGGATTGAAGAATACAGATTGATCAGACACATTTGCACAAAGTCCAAGGGTAAAACTCTAATGCAACACACTCACATGACTTTCTCTACCCTAAACATGAATGAATGAATGAATGAATAAGCCTTATTTGTCCCATAGTCAATGCAAATTCCTTGCTTCAAATTGAGTATGTAGCTGCATTGCAGGATATGCATATTCAATTTCCTCAGCGTCACACAAAGCCATATTGTTCACGAGGCAGTACCTAGCCCATAACTACCCATCAGAGAATTTATATGAAAAAAGTTTCAAAAAAAAAGTTTTAGAACTTTGTATGTACAGTTCGTACAATATTTCAACAAAACATTTGCAGCTTTTATCAAGAAAGTCAAGAGAAAATATTATTTCTTGTAAAATGTCAGTAAGAGTAAGAGAGATTCATCGACATGCTCTTTGTCACATTCCCAAAAGATACTTAGTTCAAATGTAACACTACATACAGACTACCAAAGATAATCATATTTAATTCACTAATCTACACTACAAAACTTGATAATACTAACTGTACTTTTCAATTTCCTAAATGAGATTATTGCAGTCACTATCATCCTGTTTGTAGTTAACATTATTTTTCCATTGCATAATATTTCCTAGTTGATATCACTGGTATATCAGTTGATACATTTTCTAAGTTGTATAATTGTGAATAACATGCATAAAATGTGCTACAAAGGAAATAAATCAGTCATTGAAAAAAGACACTAGCCTGAAAAATGCATCAACATAGTGATTTAATCATTGATAGAAAGAAACATCTTACAAACCGTCTTATGCTAGGTCTAGAGCTTTAATTTTACATAAAGTAATATTCCCATGATGTACAGTTTGCTTCGTGATAATTAAGTCTGCCGAATTCACATCATATTATCATTAGAGGAAGGTATTGCTTGCACTGCAATTAATTATTATTCCTAAACTAAACTCTGCAGCGCTACATCCCTTGTTGTTTTCTAAATTTATACACTATACTGCTATTTTGACATAATTCTGTTATCCATTTTCATTCTCACTCTTATTTATGTATGTTGATAACCACATTTTGATGTGGTTCAAAAACAAAATCAAATCAAATCAAAATCAAAAATCCCTGAAGGGACAAGGCATGCCACCTGACCGCTGCATCTTCTACCAAAGGCAGATAGCAGGATTGGGGGCATATGGTCAGCATGTCAACACCCATGGTCATTAATGGTGGTTTCCATGACTGGATCCGCTACTTCTCTATCAAGTAGCTCCTCAGTTTGAATCACGAGGCTGAGTGTGCCCCGTTCTAGACCTCCCCTCAGAAAAATACTACGAGGAACTGGGGATCGAACCCAGGCCAACGGATCTGTATTCAGCAACACAACTACAAGACCATGCCAGCGGTCAATTAATTATTATGGTAGATAATTTATGTTACTCCTCTATAAGTACAATATAACAAGATTATTTTTCTGCAGTTGTATAGTCTGGAACAAAAATTACAATTACAGAAAATCCCATTTACCATAATCATAATTACAAACTTTTCATTTTTGAGCTGTGCTGTTCACAGAAAGATACACAGACAAGTTCCTGAAAATTGTATTTCTGCAATAAGTGAACTTGAAAACATGTACTGTATTGTGTATTAATTCATTTTATCAATATATGATAAACAGAAACAGAAATTGATTCTGCCAACCCTAATCAAATTGTAGGGTATAACAAAAGTGTGTAAGGATAAAGAAAGTAAAAATGTATTTTTGTAATCAGCCATCACAGTGATCTTTATGCATTGCATTATTTTAATTGAATGGAGTAACTACGGCCTGCCAGATCATGTAACTCTTGTCTTGCTTTAATTTAATTTATTTCCACTGTAGCAAACTTCACACCTCATGTTAGTTCTCTATAAATGTCCACACATTAGCAACGATTCACTGGGTGACATGTATGTGTTCTTCTCTGACAAGATTCCAAATGAGAGCATCAATTCAAACGACCATTGCCTAACAGGAAATTCACAGAGTTCAATTGATTCCCACCCTGGGAAATTTAATCATTTAATATCCTCATCCTTTCATTGTATAACTTTTTTACATCACTTCTTCTTCCATGCAGTTGAGAACTTTGCATTATGCAGATAGTATTGCTTTTATTTTTACTTTCGCTACTCATACTATAGGTGGGACAAGGATTGTGTTCCAGTCTGAAATTCCCTGAATCAAAAAATACAATTTTCAAAAACATGTCTGTGTGTATATGTGCATATGTGTCTATGAATAGCATAGATAAAAACAAAAATTGTGCCAAAATAATTTTTTTATCTGGGTATCTATCAGGGAAATGTTGTGAAGCATTATTTCTATTACTAATTAACATAAAGAAAATTTCACTTATTGCATTTTCTTGAAAATAGCTCAAACAATCTTGCTAAAAAGAAGTAAGAAACTTTTGTTGGAATTGTTCATACAACTGAATGCACATTTCTGCAATGCAGCTACTTATTATATAATAATAATTTGAAACCAGGTTTGACTGCCATACAATAGCACTGGCAGGATACAGGTCCTCTAACACTTCTGCCATTAGGCTTGTTCTTAGATTTGTATCAGTCAGGATGGACACACACCACTAAAAGAAGGAAAACACTTCAAATGTTACTGATGTGATAAACCGGCATGTTTGGAGTGCACAAGGAAAATTTGCAATGAAGGTGTTCAGGCAGAATAATTATGTTTTATTTCTAAGGGAAAAAAGGTGTAAGTTAAGGTACTCACTGCAATTTTGAACACAATCACGTATTATGATGAACTGTGATTAATATCTGGTTGGGAGTGATGTGAGTGACTATGATAAATAAATTTTTGTGTTAATTAGGTATTCGTTTGAATAATGATAACATATCTTTGAGACGGTGCATTTCATTGCATTTCTGATGTGGTGACTCAATTCCCCTTAAAGTGATAGTGCATAAATAATGCTTTGTTAATTAAACATGTAGGAGTTAATTTGCTTGCATAATAATTAAAATTCATATTTCATAAGCTTTTCCATTGTTGAAAGCCCCTTAACTCTGATTGGTCATTCAGACCTCACATTCATGTTAAGGTAACAGAATAATCTCATCCATGGTTAAGGGTTAGAATTATATCGGTAAAATTTACTTTTTGGTAAAATGATTATTTTCTTTGTCTGAGTATTGGGCTTAATTTTTTAGTATATATTACATGATATAACTTTACACTGTTAATAGCTTGTATTCCTTAAAACCAGTTTACAAAAATCAAGCTTTTTTTCAAGCAAAATATAGATCTGTTAACCTGTTTTTAAATCTGAAACATCTTTCCGTGTGGCAATTTGCAGCTCCTCATCCTTGAACTGGATATAAATAAATTATTATGCGAATATTTTATAATATGTCAATTTTATTCCTAATGGAAAATGTTACCCAAGCACTGCTTCCCCACTGATGCCATAATCCTTCTCCTGGGTTTAATCCTCGTCATAATATCCATGTGTAACTCAAAGATACTAGTTCCTACTGCAGCTATAGGGTACCATCAAGAAATAAGTGACTTCATACACTGGTTCCAATACATCGTAGTCAAATCTCTAGCTAATAAGTTAAATGAATGAAAATTATTCACATCAGTATCCCTGTGAATTGCAATTTATATTATAAGCATGTTTTCAGTTACTTCAAGATCAAGAACATTCTTTTCATTAAGATGAATTCATTATGTGCACATTGTAATAAAGGTTTATTATATTATCATGTCTATTATTATTGATTTTACTAAGAAAACATCTATTTGTATGTTCCAGTGCCAACAGCTACGATCCTGGGAGGTCCTGACCTACATGTGGACAGGGGTAGCACAATTAACCTGACCTGCACAATAAAGTACAGCCCAGAACCTCCTGCTTATATCTTCTGGTACCACCATGACGAGGTACATCCTACTATAGCCACATCTCAAATTCTCTACAATTTCTGAGAATTTCTCAGGCTAGATGATAGTAGGCACCTTTCTGTTTTGCTGTTGCAGGCTACCACCAGGGCCAGGCCCCTGTAGAAGTAAATACTGGGATCCCTGTGGAAGAATTTTGAGTTCATTTACTTATTTTACCAGGTTCTTGTTATCTTCCTTTAAGTCAGAGACCTCAGACAAAATCTTAGTCAGCATTTCATTCATAGCTATCATTGCTTACAGCTGATTTGCTGTTCTGAGGAAAAATCGCTAACGAGTCTCACACCATGTTAGGCTCCTCAGGAACAGAGTTAGGCTGAGATCAAATAAGCATATTATCGTTTCAAGTCATTTTCAAATGTTGAGAGCACTTTGCACATGTAGGCCTATTAAGTGCTTTCCTCATCTTTGTAGAAGGCAGAAGCTTCCATATCGGTCATGCTTATGCATGTCAGATGAAAACTGCATTATAGCCCCCACTGCAATGAAGTGCTTTTGCATGGCACAGAACAGTGTAGATCACTGTAATAATGATAATAATAGTAATATTAATAATTTTCATTTTTTTCATTTATTTATATGTGCTACAGACAATTTTTACAAATTTTAAATAGTAGGCATTTTGAAAATAATATGACAAGGATGATTAATGCTAGTACAGTGATGATAGTAATAATGATGAACAAACAAATAACAATTTTGATAAGTAGGAATTACAGAATTCCATACATAACAGATCTCACTGGTATGTATGTCAAGTTAGCTGTGGAAGCTTCATTGATCAATATGCATGTTGGATTGTCTAGTCAGCACATTCCAGAGGTGATTGACAGTATTAATTTGTTGAAGTATTAATTTGCATTGTTATTATTATAAAAATCATAATATTATATAATAACAATAAATAATTATTAATAACAGTATAATAATAACAATAACAATATAATAATTCAACTCATTTATTTAACAGATTCTACTAGCAATTCTTACACTTTAAACATTAGGCACATTTGAAATGATATAATGATGATGGTAATTAATATAGAGATGATAGTAATGAATGTAGAAGTTGTGAAAATAGCTCATTGTTTCACTGGGGGAGGGGGGGATGGTCCTGGTGGAAAGCTAAAAGTAACTCTCCAAAGTAGCCTAAACAATACCAGAGAGGTAGGTAGGCCTACATATTACACATTTAATTGGCCCAGAAAAAAAACTGAAAAACAGTGTGCGTTAAGTAGATTTCCATCAAATGCATGTACTGAAACAGTATTTTCAATAATAGCAATAAAATGGAGAGATGACAGAAACAGATAATCTGTAGATAAAATAAAAAAATGAACTGTTTGTATGCATCAACTTTGATGATCATTAAGAGAAATTTCACAAGAAAATTTTGTTGAATAAGAAATTGTTGCAATTTTCATCTTCAAATGACAAGTACTCGTGAAACGTAGCCTACATTTCAATGTAAAAAATGATTCGTTATTGGTTTATCATGAGTTTTAATATTTCATTCTGGTGTATTTTTACCAATATTTATTAGTTACCACATCCCTGGTCTCTTCTCTCTAATTAAATGTCTATGGTGTTTTATTTTAGTGTTATATGGAAAAGAAATTGAGGTGTTCCTTATCAGTGGCGTACCAAGGCTACTTGGCGCCCAGGGCTAATTAGATGGTAGTCGCCCCCTAACACTAAAAGGTTCAAGGTTCAGTGAGTTTAATTTAAACACAGTTTAATGTTCACAATTATTTAATTTTAATAAGTAGTATGTTACTTTAACACATTATAAACAGAAAAATATTAATGAAATAAAACTGTAAGTATTATAAGGTTAGTTTGTTTGAAAAAAAAAATAAATAAAGAGAAAAGTTTCAGAGTCATAACAAAATTTTTGAAATCTGCCTTCCTAGCCTTGATGGATGCAAACTTATTTATAATAGAGTTGAAGTCTATAGTAGCTGCCACATCACGTTCAATTGATAAAATTGCTAAATTACACCGTAAACTTTTCCTGTGTGCTCGACGCCCACGACCTATTTCATATTATCTATAAATAGTTTAAAACAAAATGTTTATTTCATTTCTAAATAATATTACTGCAGTATTTAACAAAATAATAAAGAAAATTTGACCAATAAAACCTTATATTTTGCCTGAAAAAATTATTTTTTTCTTAAACTAAAAAATACTATTTCAATTTTGGCACCCCCTTCTTTACGGCGCCCAGTGCGGCCGCCCCGTACGCACCCCCTTGGTACGCCACTGTTCCTTATATGCCTTCTGGAAATCTGACAACCATATTGCCAATGTTATTCATATCCATTCCAATAGTTGTGAATAAAATGTTTAAAATAAACAGTAACAGCATCTTAGAAACCACCCCTTAGAGTCTGCTGCTTATGCTTAAGAACCACTGCTGCCAGTAATTGTTCATCTCACTTGTTGCCAACAGTGCCAGCATCAGTGAGATGTAGTGTCAATGTTTGGTTAGGTTTAGCAGCGGTAGACCTAGTAGACCTACTCAATTGCATGCATTTTGTTATGTGCCATATTGAATCTGGCACAAGTTTTGTTATGTGCCATATTGAACTTTACTCATACTTTATGTTGATCAGGAATGATGTCATGTGACATCACACCATCAGAATCCATTCTGTTTCTTGTCGTGTGGAACAGCCGAATCTTGGATGAATAACCAATATAAATTATACCATTTCAGGTGATATAAATGTCACAATTTTTCTTACATTTAGAACATTTTAGAAAGAAAATGAGTTTATATATATATATATATATATATATTTTAGGGATGGGTCGATACCAGATTTTTTCGATACTCGATACTGATACATGATTTTTTCCTTGATATTTGATACCGTCAACATTTCCAGTTTCAATAAATAGGTACATTAAAAATTAAAAGTCAAGAGAACTGTGTAATACCAACTAAATTAATTAAGTGTGCATATTTAATGAGACAAAATTTAATATCATCAGTAGCCTATAATTACTTTTAAACTCTACATTAAAACTAAAATTAGTTTTTGAAACAGTCCACTTACAAGTTTTTGTTCAAAAATTACAATCGGGTTTGGACAGTCAGCTTGCTTGTTGGTTGTTATTGAATCGTTTGACAGGAAAGAAAACATTTAAGAATCTCTTCTGTTTGGATTTTAAAAATCAGAAAGTCTTTATTTATGACTAGAAAAGGTCACAGAGCGGTTTTCTCCATTTCAAGGAGAAATAGAAGTATTTACTATATTTAGTAGACAACTAAAAGCAGAAAGAGATACCACATTTCCTTAAATTGTAGAGTTACCAAAGTATCGAAAAAGTATCGAGCAAGTTTTCTGAAGTATCGCTTGATGCCGATACCATGCAAGTATCAACAGTATCGAGGTAACGAAAGTATCGAGGACCCATCCCTAATATATATTGTAGCAAGGGCTCGTCAGGGTTCGAAATCAGGACACTTGTCTTCTGAGTGAAGAAGGAAGGTTCCTTTATTTCCAATAGCAATACTCAATACACAACCAGAAAACTCCTGATTGTTCTCCAGTTCACTTGTTCACTGCTCACTTCCACTGTGCGGACTGTCTCCATTCACACACACTGTGTGGACTCCCAAGTCACGGCAGCATCAATATCACGCCAGGTCAATACACAGTCCTCGCTGCACAACACACGATCCACCCATTGCTCTCTGCTGTGTGCTGCATTCACCAGCTCCTCAAGTCACACTTACTTGAGTTCGCACTGTTCAGTTTACACTGTTCTCACACTGCTCGCTCAAGGGTTTATATAAGGCCGTCGAATGTTCTGGAGCTGATGTCGTGATGTTTCCGTCCACGCATGATCTAGAATGCCTGTGCAGCACTCGGTCACACCCCTTAGCACGTGGCCCCTCCCACCGGCCTTCTCCCACAGAGTGCATAGTCCCCTTACTGCAACGTGTCTCTCTATGCCAAGCTCACCAGCCCACGGCCTGAGTCTGTCCAATAAGAGAGCCGCCCAAGCATCCTCCAAAGAATCTTTATAAATGAAATAATTGACTTTGAGAAATAGATACTGTTTAAAGAAATAGGTGGCTCAGTTATTTAAATGCTTCCATGCAGAACCACCACTGCAAGCAACCCTCCAAAATGACTGGTGTCTTTATACAATGTGTTTGTGAAACATAAAAGTCTACTACTATCAAGTTGAACCTTATATAAGTACTGTTAATATTGGCAAAAATAAACTGGAGCATTGAATATAATCATTGCAATTCTATGGAATATTGCAGCATGTTAAGATGTATTAAAGAATTTATTTCTTTTATCAATAAACTCATTTATTACAGTTGAAGTTTCTTGTTATACATAAATGATCTTTTAGGATCTAAGGCTAGAAAATAGGGAAAACAATGAAAAAATTAATTTGAGTCACATTGTATTGTTTCAGGTAATCAGCTATGACTCAAGCCGAGGAGGTGTGAGCGTAATTACAGAGAAAGGCGATGTGACAACGAGTTATCTTCTCATTCAACATGCTGAGCTCTCTGATTCTGGCAAGTATTCCTGCAGTCCTTCCAACGCAGATGTGGCCAGCGTAAGAGTGCATGTTCTAAATGGTAAGTAGATCCTTTGCAATCATTTATCAATCATTTATTTAAATTAATATAAGCTATTCAAAATATATTTGTACATAAATACATGCTGCAAACATATTGCATAAACTTTCTTCCATATACATGTTAAGATTTGTATTTTTGAGGTCCTTATGGCATCACACATATTAACTGAATGAATAAATTACTCTGACTATTCAATATATTTAGATTTCATAGGTCAAGAAAATCTGCCTACGACAGCATTAATAGGGACCAGCTGTATCATGCATTACAGGAGATGGGAATAGATAGAAAGCTGATAAGAATGGTAAGAATGATGATGTCTAATGTAAGAAGCTGCATTCGAGTTAGGGGAAACTACTCGGACCCTCTGGAAATAAATAATGGGTTACGTCAAGGAGATTCATTGGCATGCTTATTATTTAATGTAGCACTAGAGAAGGTGATCAGGGATGCAGGCTTACAGACCAGAGGTACCATCTTCTACAAGTCAGTACAGATCCTGGCATATGCAGATGACTTAGACATTATAGCAAGAACAATACCAGCACTGAGAGAAGCCTTCACAGCCTTAAGTCAAGCAAGCAGGAAGATGGGCCTAATGATAAACGAAGACAAAACAAAATATATGGCCTGTGGGAGAGCCTATCAGCCCAATATGCCGATGACTCTCAGCATGGATGGATACACATTTGAAAGAGTCGATAGTTTTAAGTATCTTGGCTCCACAGTAACTTGCTCTAATGATGTCTCAACTGAAATCAAGATCAGGTTGGTGTCAGCAAATAAGGCATACTTTGCCTTAAGCAACTTACTACGGTCAAGACTTCTCAGCCGCTCAACAAAACTCACTGTCTATAAAACCCTTGTTAGACCCGTTCTTACTTACGCCTCAGAAACGTGGCCCTTGACGGAAATCGATGCAAGACTCCTTGATGGATTTGAGAGGAAAGTTCTGAGGAGAATAATTGGCCCCGTGTATGATAAAGAACGATGGAGGAAAAGATATAATGCAGAATTGTACACTATATATTCTGATGCTCCAGTGACCAGAACCATACGATCAGGAATGATAAAATGGGCAGGCCATGTGGTAAGAATGGAGGAGTCTGAGGTCACAAGAAAGATCCTTCTTGGGAATCCAGGAGGACAGAGAGGACGAGGTAGACCTCGAACAAGATGGTTGGATGGAGTGGAAGATGATCTACGGGAGCTGGGATGTAGAAACTGGAAGAAGGAAGCATGCAACCGTGATGGATGGCGGAAGCTCGCTGGAAAGGCCAAGGTTCACCTCGGACTGTAGCGCCAGAAAAGAAGAAGAAGAAGAAGAAGGTCAAGAAAATAAATCATAAAAGAAAGTAAGAATTAAATATAGTGAATAGACTATATGACTCCAGGCCCACTTTTATTATTGCTACTTTAAGTTTGTATATTTTTTATGGACGTACATAGTACAATATCAGAATACTTCTGGTTTTATAAATTCAGATTTGTTCAAGAAAAAATAGTAATCTATATATTTAGTATATTATTTTATTTGCCAGCCAAGAGATTTCAGATTTGAGCCAAGGAACTCTTCCACCTACGATTGACTTTAGTGTGTGCATTCTGACAGAGGTATACTGCATTTTACAATGATAAATTAATTGTAGTTCTCTTTTCACTATGGGACTCAAAAGAATATCACCTTTCATATTTTAATTAATGTAAGTTTCGACATTGAAGTCATACTTATTTCATTTAAATTTCAATACTTATTAATCTACAAGGAAATGCAAAAAATGTAAATTTTAATTTTGTGTACAAATTTACTGAGCTAAGCTTTTATGTGTCTTCTACTGTAATACAGATCGTCTAGAAAAAGCCAAAATGAACACAAGTAAACAACTCCCTAAATAGGTTTTACAGAAAAACAATTAAAGCAATTTTATTAGGGGTAGAAGTTTAAAAATGTACATTTTTATTAAAATGGTTCGAGCCATTACTTTAAAAATAAAAATTTTGAAAAATTTTCATTAAAAGCCCTCATTGACTTTGCTGCTGTGGTTTCTCGTAAATATACACCAAGCCTTTAAATTCCTCATCAAGGTTTTTTGTACTTATGTACATGGGTATATCTAAAATTTCCATCCCTTCTATCCTCCATGGTTAAGTTTCTCATATGTTTCCATAATCTAGCTTTAAAAATGAAGAGTTCCTCATTCCCTGACATAATTCATGTTTGCTTTCTTTTTTTTCATCCCTCTCATGGAGCTGTTCCTCCCCTCCATATTTCACAAAACACCGTACTAATAAATTAAACTTTCAGCTGGTGTGGTCTTTAGAGTTCAAAATGTTTCAACAGCACCTTCTCATAATAACCTTGAGTATTGTTTGGTTTGTGAAGTGATCAAACTGCTCAGCTTAGAGACAAAGCATTAGATGCAGGCAAAGATGGAGGTAATTTATTTTACAGTTCTCACACAATCCATATCTCTTACTGTTTATCCACATCTCTACATAAAACAAACAATGAATGACAATAAAGTTTTCTTATGACATGAGAGCCTCAGAGTGAATACACCCACACAAACTTGCAGTGGCGCCAACTTATATGGGCCCGTGGGGCTCAAGCCCATCCAATAATTTGCCATGAGTTATTATCATAATTATTTATTGCTATTACTCAAAATTGTGTATATTTGTTTAATCGCTGTAAAGCGACAATCAGGCTATTGTAAACATATATAGTACAATGTTCTCTTATTCCAATTCCCTCACAATAATTTGAAATTGTTCCACAATTCTTTACATTTTTACGTCTGTCAGTGCAGTTTCCACACCCACCACTGTTCTAAAGTCTGTACTTAAGGAGAGAAAAGTTAGATTTAGAATTTAGACAATGCTTGTGAGAGAAGAAAAAAAAACACAGGAACGCCATTAATGGACAAGGCAAAAGATTGTGATATAAGACAAAAGCATGGACATTGGTAACTGGTTACAAAGAAAGAGGGATGGAACATGTAGAAAGAATGAATTAGAAAAGGTCAACAAGGGACAATAAATCACAAAAAAGGTAGTGTAATTGGGGAGAATAGACTCCTGGTCTAAGGAAAGATGAAGAAGATAGTTTACTCTAGTGAGGAGAAACACATTTTGGAAAGTGCCATGCTACAAAATTAGTTTATTGTTAATATAACATTATTAATTTAAAGAATTTCCATTAATTAGGCTACACAATTAACATCAGGATTAATAGTTAACCAAAATAAGACAAAATACATGAAGACGAAAATTAATCAATGTGGGAATATGCCACAAAACATACAAATTGGAACATACATATTTGATTCAGTATCAAACTACACATATTTGGGAGTGGAAATTAATAGCAAAGGAACAGTGTCTGAAGAAATTAATAAAAGAATAATAGCCGGAAATAGAGCATACTACGCAAACTTAAGTATAATAAAGTCAAGCTTGTTATCTAAAGCATCCAAAATGAAGCTATATAGAACATTGATAAGACCTGTAGTATCATATGCTGCTGAAAGCTGGACACTAAATACAAACGATGAGAATGCTCTAAGAATTTTTGAAAGAAAAATCATTAGATACATATATGGTCTGATTAATGAAGCAGGAATATGGAGAATAAGGTCAAACCTAGAAATAAATAAGATATTGCATGGAGAGGACATTGTTAGGCATGTGAAATCATTAAGACTTAGCTGGCTAGGTCATGTAGAAAGAATGGGAAAAGAAAGAACACCAAAAAATCTACTGCATGGAGACATAATGGGGACCAGAAGAAAGGGTAGACCAAGAAAAAGATGGATACAGGATGTAGAACAGGACTTAAAAAAGATGGGTGTAAAGAATTGGAAAAGACAGGCTCAGGAAAGAGATACATGGAAGAAGATTGTGAAGGAGGCCAAAGCACATCAAGGGCTGTAGAGCCGAGAAAGAAGAAAGAAGAAGGCTACACAATTATTTTTGTAACTGTTGAATTACGTTGATTGTTATTCATTATTACAAACAAAGACATCATTTCTTACCCAATTCTATATTTATCTGAATTATCATATAAGTCCATTTCATAAATCAAATAAGAGATGGGAGTATGAAAATTTGAAAATCTTTGAGCCCACTCAATGGTTTTTCAAACGTTGGCGCCACTGCAAACTTTTTAAGCATGGTATGAAGAAACTTTTTCCAACTCGCGAGAAGATTTTGTTAGTGGTCTACAATTTGATGCTTTAGAATAGGATTGTGATATAAGTTATATTACGATTGCATTCTATTATGATTTTATTATTCTATAAAAAGATTAAAGTGTTGAACACAAGGTAAACAGAAACTGAAAATGGTTTAATGCTTTTTTTAGTCCTTGTAACAATAAATTGAGACGCGGTAAAATATTAATGTGAATGCACAGAATGGTGTTAGAGTATGAATACTTCCACAAAGTCTCTGGGTTTTTACGTATACACCTTAGGAGCAAGTGTCACCGTTCCTAGAGTTCCTGTCTAGGGGAGGTAGCTGCACCCTGATTGGCTCAGCTCTTCTATTCCACTCCACATGTTGCCTGTGTCTCTGTCTCGCTATGGCATTATCCTTCCACTCAACTATTATAGTATTTTCTATGACTGGCAACGTCCTGCGTGATCTGCACTCTGTGCTCAACAGCAGCAAAGTGATCTTACGAGCATGCGAGTCTGCACAAGCTGGTAACGAGACATAACTAGAAGCTCGCTGGCTGGGTTAAGTCTTCAAGGCCAGAGACTTTGTGGAAGTAATCGTACTCTGACCCTTATCTGGGTGACCAGAGTCCACTGGACTCATTTGCTGTATTTTGTACATCACTAGTCAATGTATGTTCATGATGTAAATCAGTAACCTTTAGTTACTCGAGGGTCAATCAAACTTTAGTGTAGGAATGTGAGGGCCAAAGACATTCCAGAAAGGAAACGAATTACATAAACGAACTATATATAAAATATGTCATATTTTATTCAAAAACGTTTATTGAAATTTATATTAAAAGGAGTTTAATATAGTCAACCCTCGATAGAGTGCCACCATCCATTCTCTAACATTTAATGGCATAAAGCAAGGGTGGCACTAAAACGAAATTTAGTTTTTTAATAAAAACAGTTTAATACAGTGCTGTATTAATTTGCTGTACTGTATTATGAAAGAAAATTAAATAAATATAAATAAAATATAATTAAATATTGTAATTAAAATTAAAATTAAATAAAATATAACTAACTTCTCTCAGAAGATGGAAGTGGAGCTTGGATACAGTTCTCTCTCGTACCCAGTTGGAAGCCCCTGAAACCATTATTCATTGACAATACCAGGGAAACCAAAAGTGATTCATTTATTTCTTTTTTTGATAGGTGAACGCCCTGCTGCAATGCAGACAGGGTCTGCAGGCCTGTCAAACAGCTCGCTAAACATCATCACCCTCATTCTGTTGAGTCTCCTCTACTGTGTTATTGTCGAACAGGTCGAACTCAACAGCATCAGCCTTCAAATGAGATAATGCCAACATGATGTGAAGTGAAATGCTCGATACAAAGACTGGCACTGAATTGGAGCACTAGGCCTACTAAAGTGCATATAACAAGATGCCCCATTGAATTGCTCATGTTCTCTAAATAAATGCATCTATTACATGTTCTTCAATTCCTGGTCCAAAACACCATATTCTCATACTTGAGTAGTTTATACATAAAAAAGAGGGAGATTAGTTGCGGATTTTTGTCCGTCCGTGAAAGTAACTTACGTGCTTTTTGTTATAAATTGTGAAAATAGTAATTAAAGTAAACATCAGATGAAATTTTAATAGCTGAACCGGAGTAAGATGAAAAGGAATGCTGATATAGGATAAAGCATCTTAATAATTAGAAAAAGCAGATATATGAAAGTGAAAAACAAACAAGGTCATCAGGGTTATTCTTTTCAGTATATGTATTTTTGTTAATAATAGCTGGGGGTTTCTTTAAACTACATATTTTCAGCAATAAATTTGCCATTCAAAAGCCAAAAAACAAAAACAGTGTCATCCCCATGTCTACATTTCAAAATCACACCAAATAATAAACTTCTTTAACATATTGATGACCAGGTAAATTCTCCCTCATCCATACTAATTTATTGCTTTAATCCTATTTCTGAATTTGTGAAACTGTCAATAGGACTTAAATATCCATAAATTCAGTTTACGTGGTCTCACTTTCAATTTTCCACCAAAACCATGGCTCTCGCCTAGCAGTCAAGGGAATTTTTCTCACCTTCATAAAAAAGAATGCAGGGCTGTGTGCACTTCATCTGTTATGAATTATTGGTTGTAAAATTTTGACTCAATACTGGTTAAGTAAATTTTGCAGTGCAGAAACATTTAACCATCATTAAAATATACTTAACAACCTACTGTAAATTTGTATCATCTTGTAACGGCTGGTTAAATAATCGCTGTGAAGTCAACAAAGAGCAGGTAAATAAAGAAGCCATTAAAAACACAGTTAACTCATATAATATGTGCAGAGGTAAAGGCTTTCCTCTAAGTAAAGTGCAGAAACCTGCTCTCAACGTTTTAAAGGTCTGCCTTTGCTATTGGTTGGCAAACAACATCATTTATGGTCTTCTTCCTCTGCACTTACCAACTACGGTACTCCAATCTACATATACAGGCATACTTGTACTTGCAATTAGATTCCAGAGGATAGAATCAGAGCTAGGATTACATAGCTCAGAGTTACCCAAAACCACAACTTCACAGATATTGCATGCAAAAATTATCAATAGTAGGCCTGTTTGTTGCAAAAAATTCAAAGATGTTCTTAGTGTTTTAAATTATTGAGTTCATTTGGTTACCAGTGCTACCATTACCCTAGGGTTTGTGGTATACCCATTGGCTTGGCCTCTTTTCTTTAGCTGGGACTCATTAGGGATGCCTATGTTATCATATGAGATGAAATGAGAGGTAATTAAACCTAAATCTCTACTTACTAATCTGAACATGGTGGCCAGAGAGAGAGAGAGAGAGAGAGAGAATGTAGAAGTGAAGATCATGATAGGATTCTTCATTCTTGCAGGAGTATCTTGACCAAGCAACCATAAAGCTCTATCCACAATGTGCAGCAATGAGTGGTGAGTAATGGATGCCATTCACAAAGTGCAGTTGCAGTCGGCAGCTAGCAGTCAGCAGTTGGTAGTCGGTAATCAGAGTCAGAAAACTCATCTTTGACTATTGACCACACGATTGCAAGTTACATATTATGAGATTGAACATTATTTACTAGTGCAAATAAATAGATTAGCTTATTGCTAATCTATTGCTTATTAGCTCCACAGTTTTTTTAGTGTAAAGTGTTTCCAAGTGTTTCCAATGACGACTGCACATTGTGGACAGAGCTTAGCTCTATGATGGGAGAATTGGGGATGGGAGTCTAGAGAGAGATAGGACCAGATTAATCTTACTAGATATAGTCCTGCTACATTGGAAAAATCGCCCCCGCACAAGGTTGGTCTAGAGGTAGGAAGACAGAACTTACCCTCTTTAAGGCACGTTCGGCCCATCTGAAGATTTAATCAGGATGGGTACCAGGGAAAACAATGAAGATGTGGTGCTCCTGTCCCTGTAAGTTCCAAACTCATTAGGAATGGTTTTAGAGCATTTGACTCCACATCTCATGAAGCCTTCAGTACCACTATGATTACTTAAGCAGAGTGTTATCAGTGCGCTGATATCCACTCTCAGCCCTGTATGGACAGTCAACCATTCCCTCGCACTGTCGATCTGTGGGACACTCTTCACCAGAAACTCCTCCAACATTTCCATAGCCATTTCCGTAGATCTAGATTCTTCTAAAGTCGAATTTTGGTACCACGTGTACCAAGCTAAGCACATCAATGTTATATACACTCTTCCTTTGGAACATTGGTTAGCCCAAGTTCAAAGCAGCCGGGCAACCATGATGGCCAGGGGAACCCAATATAAAAGATAAAATTCCCCTTGCCAGAACCTCATAATCATCATCAGAAACTCTGTCCACTAGACATGATACCAGCCATTTAGTAAAGATTGTAATTATTAACCATTTAAATAAACTTCTGTAGAATTTATTGAGATTTCTTTCGATTTTAAAACCTCAATGTTCTTTTAAATAATGAAGCCTTATTTATATATATAGGCTATATATATAAAGTTTTATTTATACACGTTTCAACTGCGAGGAGCACAAGATAAAAATATGTTTTGTCCACTTTTTTCCAAAAATGAGTTATGCATGCTGTGTGGAGTAGGATTCCATGTAGTTTAATGCTATTAATAAAAAACATGCTAAAGCCCTTGCTACAGGGATAGAATGTGATTTGTCCACAGCTGTTTGTACAAAGTTTCCACTTGGATTGACACACATCGTGCATGAAGTGGGAAAATGAAGTACCAGTAACAATAATGTCAATATATTGTTGTTCCTTGCTGTTATTTGTTCTTGCCACATAAACAGCATTACAAGAATTTCCTTTTAGTTCAGAGGTTCAATTTAGCAGTAGTTGTAAATTTATCAATATAACTCGATAGATTGAATAATGCCCATCTGAAGATCAAACATAATCTTCAACTTGTAACAATGTGAAGAAATTAAGAGTTCTATCACATGAACTAGGAGAAGACTGTAACTGTAAGTTAAAGTGTTTTAAGAAAATAAGTGCTGAAGAGAAAATGCTGAACATTATTATCATTTGAGTGTTTGTAAAATTTATAACTATCTCCAAATATGCACACATATATATATTTATTAGTAAGCCTACTATTTTATCTAACATTGCCAAAATCAAACGTGTAATTGATGAAGATCGTCGAAAGACCATCGACCAAATTTCTGAGGAAACCATTGGACCATCGACCAATTTCTGAGGAAACAGTCCAGCGAATTTTAACCGAAGGTTTGAACATGAGACTGGTGTCTGCAAAATTTTTTCCCTGCTTGCTCAGAGATGACCAAAGAGAAAACCGCGTGAATGTTTGCCGTGACTTGAAGAGTAAAATGCAGAAGCATCCCAACGGTCTCAGCTGGAGTTTTCCCTAACAGAAAACAAAATTTCACACACTCTTTCCACAACCAAGCCACTTAACTCAGACTCACGCCATCCAGCTCACTAACGGTCGTGGGAGACCCCCAAATAACACCACGTAACAGCACAACTCGTAACTAGAAAGCATTCGCGCGCAACAGTTCGGTTCCGGTTATTTTTAGGTCCCCCCTCGTATATAGCCTAAACTTGGATAAAAATTCATTTATATAACATGTCCATTCATATGACTTAAGTATTTATTCATTTTCTCCATTAGTATCCATGATATTTGGTTTCAAACTTTCAAATTGTTCCGCTGAAAATTTTGCTCAAGTGGATAAAGCACATTCTTTTCCTGTGCTCTTCGTAAGTTAGGTTAGGTTAGGCAAACCAATAGGCTGTGTAACCATTCATGTAAATCTGTTCTTATTGTTGCTGTGTTTCTGTTCATTTTACTGATATTCAATTTGTATGATTATGGTATTAGGTAAAATAGAGGTAATGAGTAGACTGACTTCACTATTAGTGAAAAGAGTGAAATCCGCCAGCCAGAGGGCTTGTACTAAGGATCTCCTGAATGCTGAATTGTCTTGGCCACCTTGCTCAGCTTATGCTATCAATATGCCCTGGAAGCTTATTGTAGCCTACATTTGGGGCCCAAGTATTCTTGCTACCAAATTTAATCAGCTAAAAGGTATACATAGGCCAAGTAGTCGTTGCAATGAGTTGTATTAAAATGAGATCATGATTACAGTATTTAAAAAGATACACTGGTAAAAAATATATAAAGAAGGAATTATTATCTAAAATTAAAAGTAGGCCTACCATACTCTTTATCAAAACAAAAGCAAAATGTAAATTTATATCAAATATGAATCTGATTATTCCATTTTCTCTGGTCATCAATGTCTTAATTTCCTTTCTTACAATATTAATACTTCAATATAAGTGAATCTCTTCTACAAAAACATTTCTATCATAAAAATGTTGGTACTTGCTAAATGGTAAACAATGCGAATGGCTGAACACTTTTTTCGGTCAGAAATTTGTTCAAGTATTTCTACTGAACTACAAACAGATTTTAATTACTGATCATAATACTTAATTTGATTAGGCAAAATATATTTGTATAATATGTGTAAAAGGATAATATTATGAAAAAAGTTTGTACATAAACTTCATATTGTTAGTAGAGAGATAATATAAAGTTGAATCTTATACTCAGCTTCACTTATCAAACTTGATTTTCCAAGCTGAGGGTGGGAAGATTAGACCTCAAAATATATTCTTTGGAAAACCAATTCGTAAGGTGTCACCAGGTTCTGTATTTCACTGATTTAATTCAGTTTTCATTAAATAAATGTACATTTACAATACGTTAGTTTAAAGTGATACAAGGGTTAGGCTCCAAATGGCCTGATGTGCTCGCAATTATTAGATTGCTGTAATTTCGTTTAACTGAAGTTACTTTTACTGGCAGTGGGTGTCATCATGCCGAGCACATGCCCCCCAATCCTGCCATCTGCCTGAAGTAGATGATGCTGCAGTTAGATGGTAGACCAAGTCCTTCCAGGAATGTAGAGCCACGCAGTTTAGTTTAGAAGTTCCTTTTACTGCAACCATGTACAGTGTGTTGATGTAGCTTATTGCTAAGGCATGGAGCTTCCATTCATCATAATGATGGCCCAGAAGTTAATGCTCTTTCAGAAGATGAAATATGCATGCAAATATGCTCCAAAATTCGGAAAATATGCTCCAGGACCACATCATTTTAAGTAATTTTAATGCTTTACATTCTCTTGTGAGCTGAATTACACTAGAAATTACAGAGAATAGTAGAAGTTTTATAAATTACATTACAGAACTGTTTAAAACGCATGGTCAGTAAAACAGACTTTGGTTAATTGAAAACTAATGAAGTGGAATGTATCTTTAACATTATACAATCAGTTGCAAAAATTAGGCCATGTATTGTCAATTATTATACTATCAGTTCTCAAAATATTCACATACTGTAACCAAATGTGCTGTAGAATGATCAATTTCATTTTCAAAAATATGCTGTAAATGTTTGAATTAACAGAGGTAATGCAGTAGGCTATTTTAAATCGGTCAGAAAAATCTCTTTAAAAATGTGTAAAAAAAATAAAATTTGCACAAATATTTTAATATCAAGCAACCAAGATAGGTCTAGGCCTATGTTATGGCAAAACTAACAAAATGTGCAACAATATGCAAAATTAAACCAGTATGTTTTCTGTTATGTCAATTAAATTAAATGGTTGACAAAAACCCTTTAGACTTCATTTTTACTTACATTTTTGCAGAGTGAACATTTCATGGGCTTTGCCCACATTTTCAACTGCTAGTCAACTCTCAAATCCTGTGTCAATCATCTCATTTAATTAACATAGTATATTGCTTCACTGCATAAAAGTTCCATTATTATATCATCTTTTAAATTTTCTGTTATTTATTTCATATACATGCACCCATGTCTTTTCCTCTTCATGTAATTTGAACTTGCAATATTTTTTATGCAGATATTTAATTGAGGTCTGAAACTGAGCCTTTTAAAATGGTCTCTTCATGCCTTAAACAATAATCACATTGTACTTGGCTTCAATAATTTTTTTTAGGTAGATTTCAAAGAAAAATCTACCTATTGGGATCGCTACCATGTCATGACTTTCGAAAAATTCTTTCATATCTTTACATTTCATGCCTCCCTAAGTACGAAACAACCACCCACTCAAAAGTTTATATATATATATACAAGGTGCGGCAGAAAGAACGCCTTGATTTGGGAGATAGATATCTACGTGGTGGGTGGGGGTAGAGAGACGGGCTGAATATTGCCGAACAGCAACTTAGGTGCCGTTTTAGTTTAGACCATGGCTTGGTCAATAGTGCATCGCGCTTATGCCGTAGAGCAGTTTATTCAAAATGGCGAGTCGCCGACAGCAACGCAGCGTGCCTTCCGCGTACATTTCGGGCTCGAAAGACGGGACATGTGAAACTCAAGGTGTACCAACATCGTCCCCAAACTTTGGAAGCTCTTAAGGAGGCAATCCAACAGGAATTTGCTGCTGTTCCGCCCAAAATGACAATGAGAGTCATGGACAGCTACCGAGAGAGGCTCAATCAGTGTACAAACAATGGAGGCAGCCACTTGAATTATGTTCTCTTCAAAACACGTTTGTGTAAATGGCATCATGTGTACTTTCAAAGAATTACATGAGTTTTTTCATATTTTATTGGGTATGGATATATTTGCCTTCTGTAATCGGGGCGTTCTTTCTGCCGCACCCTGTATATATATATATATCTTTACATGCTAGAGGGCGTAATTTTGAAGATATTTGAACCAAATTTTATAATGTTATTTCTAGGCCCAATAGTTCGGACAAGTTCGTTAATGAGCAAAATTAGCCGAAGGGAGGGTCGGGGGAGGGGGTTGAAAGTTTGAAAAATTTATATCTTAGCCCCTATGAAGTATAGAGGGAAACTTAGTTTGAATAAATTAGAGTACTCCCTATGGAGTTCACAGTGACACCAACGATTCGGGGGTTTTGGGGGTAAGAGTGGGGGTGGGGGGATGGAAATTCGCTAGTTTTGAAACCACATCTTGTGGGGTATCGTTGAAAAGCTCTTGATGAATACTCTACAAATCAACAACTAGTTTCTCGATAGCTCTCATATAAGGCAAGATTTGAATGTTTGAAAAACAATAACACTTAAAAATACACCTCAGCCTGAAGGCCTGCCGAAAGGAATGTGTAATTTTATCCTTAGTCGGTCCTCACACATTCCTTTCAGCAGGCCCTCCACCATTAGCGTATTTAGGCCCCGTTACAGTGCTCTTTCCTCTTTTTTGCAGTTATTATTGCGGTTTTGTCATGCTAAGGCTAAAGAAGAAGAGTGCTGTGCAGTGACAATAAATTAAACCAAAAGCACTTCGAAATCTACCTCAGCCTGTAGGCCTGCCTAAAGGGTATTTGTAGTTTAATTTCCAGTTCATTTCCAAAATTCTACATTAAGATATAGTACAATAATTTTCCACCAAACATATGTTTCAAATACAATTGAAATAATAATAGCAACTTCATTTGAAAATTTAAGTAGCATAGGGGGTTATTGATATCCTAAATCATATACTGGGTTGCCATACATTCAGCTTTATGCTGGACAGTCCAGATTTTTAGTTAGTTGTCCTCCATCCAGCCCCAATTAGTGCCACATGCTAATTTGTTAAATCATATAAAAATTGAAAAGAGGACATAAATCACTTGCAAATAGACTTTGTTAAAGCAAAGAACCAATTCTGCAATCAAATTTAGAAGACTGCTTACACATATATAATAGATTTGTGCCCAACAGAAAGTTTCTGCTAGTAAAGTACAAAAATACAAAAAAATGTACATTCAAATTCTCATTTGTCAGTAAATATTTCGGGGCTTTTATGTTCCTTTCAGGAGCCTTGGTGGTGTTGAAATATCATGTCCGCCTCTGGATTTAAAATTCACAGGTTAAAACTGATTCAGATCCAGGTTGATTGACTTTTCAGGTCATAAAATTCCTGTCTGTGGTTTCTGTATTATACATTTACGGCACAGTAAAGAATTCCAAGCTGAAATTAGCGTAAATCCGGAATCCGCAATCGGTGGTTCATGACCAAGTAATAATTTAATACTCTTTAGCTGGCCATCAAGGCGATGAGCTTATCACTGTCACTCTGTCTTCTAGAGAAATATAAGCATAATTAAATTAGTCTTTCACCAGAAGGATCTACACATTGATTTGATCAATGTTGCTTTTAGGTTCATAATTTTATAAATTTAAAAGGGTAAGGCTTTAGGTTTAAACATCTCAGGCAAGGTGAGTCATGATTTCATCTAGGTTGGATTCTCGCCACACTGTCTTCCATTTGTAGAGTTTGGTGGTTGCCAGTTTAAATTCCTGGAAGTGTACTTTCATTTCTCACAGCTCAATTGATAAACAATGAATGACATCTCCTTGTAAGTAAGGTTGAGTACAAGATTCAACTCGAAAGTTTCTCTCTATTTGTAGTATGATTTCACTGTAATAAATTCAGCTATGAAGATAGTTTCATATTGTTGATTATTTCATAGATTTTATTTCCTTTGGGAGTGCATGAGAGGTGTATCTGATCTTGCCACAAGATTGTACAAACAAAGACATGTTAATATGATAGTAAAGTGATTTGAGACATTCTATTACCTGTACAAAATTTGTAAATGTGACTACTGATACTCTTCAATATTATTAAATTGTCTGGAAATTCTTGTTGGAGTTTCATCCAGTTAGACAGATATTCTAGACAATACACGTTAAATATCATAGAAAAACTTTCTATTTATATTCACATATCCCAACTCGTAGAATACTGTTTGTTTTGTAAAAACAATACTGAGACTTCTAACAATGTTGACAGCATTCTGCATGTGCCTCAAACTTGACATTTGTCCCATGGAAACATGAACAATCAAAACTGAAATGACGTGCACGTCAGAATTCACTCCCATGCTGACGAGTCGACCATTACATGTGGCATGTGGTTCTTTAACTTTGCTTTGCAAAAAAGGGGCCTAATTGATCTAGTAAAAGTGTTATATACATGATTTATTTCTAAAAGCAGGACGTAAAATTCTAACATGCAATATATACAAGAAGTGAAGAAGAAACATAGTTGAACTGAGATTAAAATCCTGTACTGATGTTAACAGTTGTCATTCTTTAGAAAATGTGTCTCTAAGAGAAACTATTGACTCTTGTGAAAAAAGACAAATGTAATATTATGTTGGTAAGAAGGTAAGATATGTGTATTTTATCAATTGATAATAATGTGAATTTATAATTAAAGAACTTGTTTTAAAACCTTAGTGATTTATTCACCTTTATTGAATCCCTATGTCTTGAAAATCTGATTTTTATTTTTTTTATTTTATTATTTTAGAAGATGACTGCAGAGCAAGCTGCCGAAAGCTCAGAATCAATTCACCTACTCACCTGATTGGAAGCCCAGTCTTAACACCCAGGAATGCCTCAAATCGCACAGAAATAATGATGTTCCTTCACAACTGTAGTGGAGTCATCTAGATTACCTTCTGAAGGAGGCAGTCATAATCAAGCTAAATAAATATATTTTTTTTAATTAGTGATATCTAAGTTGCTATAATTCAGGAGTGAAAAACCAGTACACCATTAAAAAAATAGACAGTTGAAATTAATGCCATATTCTTAAATTATCATATACAGTAAACTGTACGAGGGTGAATCAAAAAGTAAGTTATACTTCCAAGTTACTCCATTTATGAAACCACCTACACATAGGCAACACGGCTATGACAACATACAATGTATGTTCACTTTTCCACATAGTCCTCAATAGACTAAACATTTCTTGGAACAGTCAACCAACTTTTCGATTCCGGATGCAGAGAAATCACCTCCAGCACTATGTAAAGACACAGCATTTGAAAGTACAGGAATGAGGGGAACCAGAAAGAAAGGGAGAAAGGAGAGGAAATAAAAAATTTAAGGAGAGAACTGAAGGGGTTGTGAGAAGCATTGAGAGAGGAACTGCTGCAACGATTCAAGTGGGAGGTATGGCAGCATCCTCCATACAGTCCAGACTTAGTGCCATGCGATTATCATGTGTTCGGTAAGCTGGAAAAGGATCTCGTTGGACGACGATTCCAAAACGATGAGGAGGTGAAAGCAGCTGTCTCCAGGTGGTTATATAGCACTGGAGGTGATTTCTACGTATCCAGAATTGAAAAGATGGTTGATCATTCCAAGAAATGTTGACAGTCTCTTGGGGACTATGTGGAAAAGTGTACATACATTGTATGTTGTCATAGCCATGTTGCCTATGAGTAGGTGGTTTCATAAATATGGCCATAACTTGGAAGTGTAACTTACGTGCAATTGGTGAGTTTCAGTACACATTCTGGTGTTTTTGTTTATTTTTCAGAAAATATTTTTTTTAGTTTTAGCACATATTTTTAAAATTTTAGCACATATTTTAAACATTTTTAACACAAAAAATAAATATTTTTTAAGTTTTTTAGCACATAAAAATCTGGGCCCTAGTGACGATCTTGCCATTTAAAAAGCATGTGACCATTAATTAGGCATTACTCCGGGACCGGTCAACCAATTTCATTCAAAATCAATAGGCTTTGTCCCATGGACAGACAGACATTTTTCCCATTCACCATACAATAATAATAATAATAATAATAATAATAATAATAATATTAATAATAATATTTATTCACCATTAGGGATTACAAGAATCCAAAGGCTTCGTCATACTTAAGAACTAAAAAAAATATTAAACAAAACATCCCTATACATACCTATACATATACATACAGTACACACTCATACAAAAAGCAGACATTAGAACAAAATAATACAGAGTACAATAGGACACGGACATTTAGAATTTTACTTGTGATTCAATTTTGACTTATAGAAATGGAGAGGAAAAGGAGAGATCAGGAGGAATCTCGTAGCTCCAATTACTCCATAAATTATTATCCAGTAAAAATAAATTTATAGAGTCAGTAAATTGGCGGAGATGAAATCTTGAGTACTATAAAAAACATGCTCCATAAGAAGATTTCTCACTTTGGTTTTGAAAAGTTTTGGACTGGTGTGCTTAAAAGAGTGGGGAAGTTTATTGTACAGAATTAGACCCGTGTGATTGATGAATTTTAAACTTCTGGAGGTTCGGTGGGATGTGAGGTGAAAATCATTAATTCCTCGCGTGTCGTGGTTATGGTGATGGGAGTTCTTTGGAAATTTCGGTTTGTTTGAATGTATGAAGCAGACAGTTTCTTGAATGAAGATGCAAGGGACAGGAAGAATATTTAATTTTTTGAAAAGAGGCTTGGTATGCGTGCGGTTGGAAACATGCATCATAATTTTGATAATCCTCTTCTGGAGTTTGAATATCCGAGTTAGATTGGGAGAGGTTCCCCAGAAAGGGATGCCATAGGAAATTACAGAGTTGATATTGCCGAAATAAAGAGTACGGAGCAGTTCAATATTACAGAATCTACTTAAAATTCTCAAAGCATAAGTGATTTTACATACTTTTTCAGCGAGGTGGGAGATATGTGTATTCCAGGATGACTTGGAGTCAACCCAAATACCCAGGAATTTAGAGGAAACAACTTCTTTTAAGCAAACATTATTAAACATAATTTGTAAGTTTGCTAGGGAGAAAGGGCAAAAATTTATGTAATTAGTTTTGGAAATATTGAGGTGCAGTCTATTGTAATTTAGCCAAACCTGGAGATTTTCCAAAGTTTTGTTAGCTTTAGCTTGAAGCTGAGCGCTGTCTATATCAGAAATTAGGATGTTGGTGTCGTCAGCATAAAGAATGTTCTTGAAGAGCGGTAGATAAGCCGGGAGGTCGCTGATGTAAATAAGGAAAAGTAGTGGGCCCAACAAGGATCCTTGAGGGACACTGCAATTCACCTGCAGAAGGTCTGAATTCTGGGAGTCGATTTGGACCATTTGCCGTCTATTACTCAAATAAGAGAAAAACCAGGCATTTGCGGTTCCTCTAATACCATAATTATTCAATTTTTCAAGGAGGATGCTGTGGTTTACTACATCAAAAGCTTTAGTTTGGTCAAGGAAGATACCAATTGTGGGAGTTTTATTATCAAGGGCCGAGAGGAGGTGTTCAGAAAAGGAGTAAAGGGCATCATTGATAGACTTATTTTTTCTAAAGCCAAATTGTGAATGGGATAATACTTCATGTTTATTTAGGAAGGTCATTACTCCATTGAACATGGCTTTTTCAAGAATTTTTGATATAGCTGATAGGAGAGAGATAGGTCTATAATTTTCTACATTGTCTTTCTTTCCCTTCTTTACAATCTTAGAAAGTGCCATTCTGGTACTTAATAATGATATTAATTGTGAAATTATTAATCTCTACTATTTCATGCAGCTCTCTAAACTTAAATAGATAAATTCTTGCTTCACACCGCAACAATCACTTGATGGCATGGTTGAGATGATTGGCTATGATGCTAGCGGTCCCGAGTTCGAATCCCATTAGGTTGAAAATGTATAGGATAGGAATAGGGCCCAAATAGGTTGGTAGGGTGAAGGGAAGAGGAGAAGAGAAATAATTTAAAATATTCCCAATTTCCAACACTGCTAGTAGTTCCATCATTTATACCTAGATGTCTCTCATTATTTAAATAGCGAGTCAAGTGGGAGGAGCTTACAGTAGTTTTAAATACCGAACGATATCTTTGGACATGCGCATAAAACAAATCCTCAAGCGGTCATGGGTGTGCTTTGAGAACAAACCTCATGAAATTTCCCAACATTTTACCACGGTCCAGTAACGAGTTGGCTAGACTGCATCTCAGCTGATCTGCCAGTGCCGCCGCCGCCGCGTCATTCGGCTCTTCATCTCTGGAGAAAGGAATACGTCGCAGTAGCATTTTGTACAAGGTAAAGTGGGATATTCAAATTGGAAAGTAGTCAAGGCTGTAATATATTGCTGCAAGCATCATCACAGTTGGCTCTCACAGACCGTCACCCGGTGATGTAACTAACTCCGATTTCATATACGTACACAGGAATAGGATAGTACAGCACCACAAACCTGACAATTGGTGTTAATTTTATTTAATATCATCTGCCAGAATTAAGGCCTTCATTTTATCACACAGTTTTATGAGTTACTCGTCTTATGTGCTGTAATTTAAGCCATAAATTCTAACACTTACGTAAGAACTACTGGGTGGCCTTGAAATGCTGAACAAGTGGCAGAAATTTTAACCTAAGAAGGAAGAACATCAAAGGAATTTTTTAATAAAAATGATCTAAAGTCATTAAAAAGGAGTAGGGGATAGTTTCACTTAAATTTTCACTTTATTTTTGGCTAGAGTGATGATAGTATTTTGAGCTGAAAATAAGGATTTCTCAAAAAAGTTAGGAACCCCTAAAAAATTATTATTATAGATTATTATTATTATTATTATTATTATTAATTAATTAAGAACTATCACGTTTTAAAACAGGATATATAATAGGACCATAGATGTGTAGGCCTAAGCTTAATAGATGTAAAAAAACTCAGATGAGTGATGAGGTAATGTAAAAAAAAAAAGTACTATCAAACAGTTTTTTACTTTGTACAACAGTTGCACAACACGCCAATCACTGCCATAAACCGCCAAAATGATTGCACATCACATTTCAAGCAAAATGATAAGATTTAGGCTACTATGTTTTTGTAGGGCTTCAAAATGCAGTTATCAACATATGTAACTTATATGATTTACAGAGAGAGGTTATATAGGTACGAAACAGAATATTGAAATATGACAGTTTTAGAGCAGGCATCGGGAACTGAAATTGTAGGAGAAACGAGTCTAAAAAGGCAAAACAAACAAGTTCAAACTAGATAGCACAGAAATCACAGCAAAACAATTGGTTAGTGTCAGCTACCACAATTCTAAATATATTGCGGAAAAAAATTAAACCATTCACAATGGGAGAGAATGATAAAAACCATTCTGCTTAGTAAATACTACCACTTAAACTCAAACCCGTGACAGTGACACTGAATTTATAGGATCTTGTACAGAATGTAGATTTTAGTTTCTGTTAATTCATTCACGAAGTTTCAATGCATATGATCATTAAAGCTTATTGCTATCAGCCACAAAAAATTAATGATTTAATTGAAGTTGAAAACATACTAGTTGGCTAGTATTATATACACTGACAGGCAAAAAGAACCGATCACTGTAAAATTTGTTGTACTTTTAAGATTAAACATAATTTTGATTGGATGTTTATACATTGTTGTTGGTGAGGATGAATTATTATTTTTAGTGGATCATTAGCTATAGATACAGCTTATCCAGTGGCGGACGCAGAGGGGGGGATTGGGGGGATAGATCCCCCCCCGAAATTTGAAAAAAAGGCTATATATGCACCCTAAGTGTCCAGTTTTATAAACTAATTGTATAATATGTAAGTTAATTATTTTTTTTAGTATTCAAATCCCCCCCCGAAAAAAATTCTGCATCCGCCACTGAGCTTATCTGCTTTCTTCATATCTTCACTTTATCACCAAACAAAGCAATGAAAACATCACAATAGGGTGATTCCAATCTGATTATGTGCACTAGCTTGTCATACATATTGCTAGGTGTTTCATTGTTAATTAAGTGGAAGGAAAGGAAATAGACATTAAATCCATGTCTGGGATATTAATACAAGTAAGAATCAGCTTGAAAAATTGTTATGTCATAACCGGGATTTGAACACGGATCTTCAGCTTAACGTGCTGATGCTCTACCATTGAGCTACCATGACAACATGCCAGTCTGACATCAAATTCCTCAACTGATTCAGAAGACAAGGCAAACCACGGGAGGTTTCTCTCCGTCGAGAACACACATCCAAATGGCGTCCTACCCTTGTAGGTACTTTGAAGCCTAGTTATTATTTATATACTATTAATTAAGTGGAAGGAAAGGAAATAGACATTAAATCCATGTCTGGGATATTAATACAAGTAAGAATCAGCTTGAAAAATTTTTATGTCATAACCGGGATTTGAACACGGATCTTCAGCTTAACGCGCTGATGCTCAACCATTGAGCTACCATGACAACATGCCAGTCTGACATCAAATTCCTCAACTGATTGAGAAGACAAGGCAAACCACGGGAGGTTTCTCTCCGTCGAGAACACACATCCAAATGGCGTCCTACCCTTGTAGGTACTTTGAAGCCTAGTTATTATTTATATACTATTAATTAAGTGGAAGGAAAGGAAATAGACATTAAATCCATGTCTGGGATATTAATACAAGTAAGAATCAGCTTGAAAAATTTTTATGTCATAACCGGGATTTGAACACGGATCTTCAGCTTAACGCGCTGATGCTCTACCATTGAGCTACCATGACAACATGCCAGTCTGACATCAAATTCCTCAACTGATTGAGAAGACAAGGCAAACCACGGGAGGTTTCTCTCCGTCGAGAACACACATCCAAATGGCGTCCTACCCTTGTAGGTACTATGAAGCCTAGTTATTATTTATATACTATTAATTAAGTGGAAGGAAAGGAAATAGACATTAAATCCATGTCTGGGATATTAATACAAGTAAGAATCAGCTTGAAAAATGTTTATGTCATAACCGGGATTTGAACACGGATCTTCAGCTTAACGCGCTGATGCTCTACCATTGAGCTACCATGACAACATGCCAGTCTGACATCAAATTCCTCAACTGATTCAGAAGACAAGGCAAACCACGGGAGGTTTCTCTCCGTTGAGAACACACATCCAAATGGTGTCCTACCCTTGTAGGTACTTTGACGCCATTTGGATGTGTGTTCTCGACGGAGAGAAACCTCCCGTGGTTTGCCTTGTCTTCTGAATCAGTTGAGGAATTTGATGTCAGACTGGCATGTTGTCATGGTAGCTCAATGGTAGAGCATCAGCGCGTTAAGCTGAAGATCCGTGTTCAAATCCCGGTTATGACATAAAAATTTTTCAAGCTGATTCTTACTTGTATTAATATCCCAGACATGGATTTAATGTCTATTTCCTTTCCTTCCACTTAATTAATAGTATATACATAATAACTAGGCTTCAAAGTACAGTCGGTCAAATAAAAAACGTCGGGCGGTATTTGATTAAGTATCACGAACGAGCATATGCGCATGTACAGGAAGACTTAAGGTTAGGTTCACACACGCCTCTTGTCTATCCATGTATTTTCTTGATTATTTAGTCAGTTTTGTTCCAAAACAAACATGTATAGAAGGCTGTGGCTATATGCCTCAAATCCGCCATATTATTGGTTGCAAATTTTTATAATATTAATAATTAATAGATTCGCGAGGAATATGTTTATTCAAGGAGCATTTTTTAAAGATTTTATTTTATAATACCGGTACTTCTAGTGCAAAATCAATTACTTACGTTCAACTTCTGCCACCAATCTAATAGCATCGAAATACATGGCCGGCCAGATCCACGATTCCTATGAAAACTTCCGGTCTCATTATAGTGAAGTACCCACCTCTTTAAGAAATATGGAACCTTCTCGCTGCTTCAGAGGCCGAAAAATGCAGGTCAATTATAGCCCTAACTACACTTTCTCTCAAGCTAGCATTTATATGTGGTGCGATGACAAAGCAAAATGAATTATGACAATACATTAAGTTGAATATCGTGTTTTGCGCTTTCCGTGTTTTACATTTTTCCCTTTTTGTTCAATTTTTCCCTCCTGTCGCAAGGCCTCATATGTTTCGAAAATGACTTGTATTTTATGTTTTTTATAGGAAACTTGTGAACTAATGCGTTAAAACTTTAATTTTAACTGCATACGAGTCCCGACGTTTTTTATTTGACCGACTGTACCTACAAGGGTAGGACGCCATTTGGATGTGTGTTCTCGACGGAGAGAAACCTCCCGTGGTTTGCCTTGTCTTCTCAATCAGTTGAGGAATTTGATGTCAGACTGGCATGTTGTCATGGTAGCTCAATGGTAGAGCATCAGCGCGTTAAGCTGAAGATCCGTGTTCAAATCCCGGTTATGACATAAAAATTTTTCAAGCTGATTCTTACTTGTATTAATATCCCAGACATGGATTTAATGTCTATTTCCTTTCCTTCCACTTAATTAATAGTATATAAATAATAACTAGGCTTCAAAGTACCTACAAGGGTAGGACGCCATTTGGATGTGTGTTCTCGACGGAGAGAAACCTCCCGTGGTTTGCCTTGTCTTCTGAATCAGTTGAGGAATTTGATGTCAGACTGGCATGTTGTCATGGTAGCTCAATGGTAGAGCATCAGCGCGTTAAGCTGAAGATCCGTGTTCAAATCCCGGTTATGACATAACAATTTTTCAAGCTGATTCTTACTTGTATTAATATCCCAGACATGGATTTAATGTCTATTTCCTTTCCTTCCACTTAATTAATAGTATATAAATAATAACTAGGCTTCAAAGTACCTACAAGGGTAGGACGCCATTTGGATGTGTGTTCTCGACGGAGAGAAACCTCCCGTGGTTTGCCTTGTCTTCTGAATCAGTTGAGGAATTTGATGTCAGACTGGCATGTTGTCATGGTAGCTCAATGGTAGAGCATCAGCGCGTTAAGCTGAAGATCCGTGTTCAAATCCCGGTTATGACATAAAAATTTTTCAAGCTGATTCTTACTTTGTTTCATTGTTGTATTGCGTCATTTCCTTCCAGACTGAAAGGAAACTGTCTCCCTTCGCATCGAAGCGATTCTGTCAGTAAGTTTAGTTGAAATTATGCCTCTCAGTCCTCAAGACGTTGCCAAAGCTGTTGCTTTAATTGATGATGGACGCAGCCTCCGTTATGCCGCTGCAACCTTAGGCTCACCATACACCATGGTGCAAGAGGCAACATGGGGAATTAAGTGTGAAATGTATCATTTAATTTTATTCTTAAAAACATATACAATTGCAGTAATTTTATTTCAAGCACTAGGCCTACTACATAATTTTTATTTAAACTTAATTTTTTTAAATTTCTTTAAGTGATCGGTTTTTTTGCCTGTCAGTGTATTATAGGAGAAAAATTCCTCTAACACTGGGATTTGAACCCAGGACCTTTGGCTATCCGTGCCACAACTCTACCAACTGAGCTAAGTCAGAGTTCACTTCACAGCGCCAGAAGGAACCTCTCTCCTATGACTAGTTTCCCCTTAATGGTCTATCTCACTGACGGTCAACTTATGTCATATGCAGTACTGTGAGGCACACTAATTAGTGATTTTTTGTGACTGGGCTTCCACTGTTATTGTGGATATTCATATATATCCATGCTACAGTGAGTCCCACGCAAGAGTTGGCCAGTGACGTGGGTTTCTGCATCGCAGCGGGCACAGCTCCAACTCCCGAGGGATCGGGTGAAATATGTAAGCAAATAAAGCTGTGATCGGTGTAATGATTCAGGTTCTCACATTTATAGTTAAAATTACAATGAAAATAACCACGTACCTCAACACAAGAGATGTTGGAAATGTTCTCCTCTTGCATCCACACAATATTAGCACCTTTTTAGGAAATTTTCTTTCACGCGCATAAGTTCAGCTTCCGAGACAGAGTTCATTTCTCTTGTGATGTTGTCTTTATGTTCTTCTAATGTATGGGAAATTGACCTATACACTTTATTTTTAAAGTTTTCCCATAAATAATATTCACAAGAGAAATTAACTCTGTCTCGGAAGCTGAACTTATGTGCATGAAAGATAATTTCCTAAAAAGGTGCTAGTATTGTGTGGATGCAAGAGGAGGACATTTCCAACATCTCTTGTGATGAGGTAAGTGGTTATTTTCATTGTAATTTTAACTGTCAATGTGAGAACCTTAATTATTACACTGATCGCTACTTTATTTGCATAGATATTTCACCCAATCGATCGGGAGTTGGAGCTGCGCCCGCTGCGATGCAGAAACCTGCATCATTGGCCAACTTGTGCATGGGACTCACTGTAGTAGGGCCTAAATGCACATGAAAATTAGGAGCACATGATTATGATGGTTGACTTAAACATTAATTCAGTTGATACTGGCCACAACAATAAGAAACAGTGACTAACAATGGTTCGTTCTTTCGATGTGACTGTCCTTCCTCTCAATTTTACTCATCACATTCACAATACTGATGGTTTATTTGACATAATAATTACCAATAAACCTGACAGAATGTTGACTCATGGATAATGTACAGCTTCTAATATTTCAAATCATGACATTGTTTATCTTGCATACAGTCTCAACTGTTCAAAATACACACACACAGGAAAATAACTTATCATGATTTAAAATTGATCAACGACAATACACTAATTGAAGATGCAATATCAATAGAATGGGAAACTATTTGGACCTTAAAATCTGTTGATAATAAAATTCAATAAACCTTCAGTCGATATTCCAGTTAATATCGTTTAATTTCTCCCAAATTAATCTCAACTTTCTGGATATCTTAACTTCTTTGATGTGGAAAATTCGCGGGTGCACGGGCAAAGAGAGTTAAGTCCACTTTCTAGTTACTGAGAATTAGAGTGACTTAACACACTTTACCCTCCCAACATCACATTAGAGATGGATAAACCCATGATGCACACATCCATAACTACTATACAATTTTGAATATGACTTACTGGACTTAACACAAATGTAGAGAACATTTTTATCTATAACTCTATGGACATATCTCAATTTTTGAGGATGGTGGACTTAACTCTCTTTGCCTGCACACCGGCGAATTGGACCCATGTTTATATGATTTTTTTTAATCAGCATAATGTGGCAAATTAATTCTCTGCATTTTTTTCTTAATGGCTTCAATGGGCATGCCCCATTGCAGTTAGCAATACTACATGCCTTGTTGATACCTGCTTAGGTTATTTTATACCCATTTATTACTAACTTTAACCTATGAACTTGTTAAACTAGTTCCCAGTTTATTATCTGTTTATCTCTTTCTTATCACTTCACTGTGACCCTCACATTATCTTCATGTTAGCACTTAACATCTAGATTATTTCATTGCACCGAAGTTTATGCTTTGAATGAATGTTTCGAAAGTAGTTAGATCACTTTTAGATTAACTACTCTTTCGACACTGGCCATTTATAGCATTGGGATTCGATAGCTTTCTTCATTACGTCTAGCTTTGTTCTTTAAGTTTTTGACACCGATATAGATTATAACCAAATGTTCTACTGTTTGTTCTTCTTGTAGACAGATGCAGTTTTTTTTTTTTTAAATAAATTTATTAACATCATGTCCCATTACACTAGTAATCCTACATGATTGATTGTTACAACAATACACGTTCTAGTACGCCTTACTACAATAGTTATTTAAGAATTTAGAAAGATAATGTTATATACAATACAGCTATTAATAATTAGATAATAATATGTGTACAACCATTTCGTGATTTTTTTTACAGCACTTTTGAATTATTATCTTGTTCTATTTTTTATTTTTTTATTTTTTATTTATTTATTATTATTGTTATTATTTTATTTTTATTATTTTTAAAAGTAAGTTTTCGTTAATCCATGTCCCAGAATCATAGCTGTTAGTGCGAGATTTAACTTAATTCGTATTTTCATTCTTTGGACGGGGGTACGCCGTAGCGTAGTGGTTGAGGCGCTGCACTACAAACCAGAAGGTCGCGGGTTCGATTCCCGATGAGGTCATTAAGATTTTTCAATTGACCTAATCCTTCTGGTGGCACTATGGCCCTGGGGTTGACTCAGCCTCCCCTGGGGTTAAATCAGGGGATAACAGAAATTCAAATAATTTAATCTGATGTATTGAAACATTGTTAAATTAATATTGTCATTTGTTATTGTGTAGTCCTGTGTTGAAGTATAAAAAAGGCATTTCCTTTTAAAATGCATTCTCTGGTAATTAGATTGTAAGTCCTCTGGTCTCACAAGTTCTTGAACATATGGTTAGATTTGAGGATTCCATGTTCAATCCCATGTTGTATAATTGAAATATATTTTTAAGTAAAATTAGTAGATGAGACCGGGGACACTTGATAAAGTTAAAAAATATATATATATTCTCTAAAAACTTTCAACCATGTTTCTATCATGTACAAATGTTTTAGGTCTAAAAAATTACCCGTAGGCCTACTGTTTCAATTTTAAATTTTTAAGAGTCTGCAAAGTGTATAAAATCGCCCTGTGGGTGGGAGACTTGATACAACGTACAAATAAGTAGCCTATGCTAATTATCAATTAGAAGAATTTAACATTACTTTTATTTAAAAGTTCAAAAATCAGTGCAACCTTCATGAAACAAAATTCTAGGCAATGATTAGGCCAATTTTTTTCATACTAATCATGTTAGAAAAAAGTGTCCAAATTTGTTTTTACAAATAAAAAATGTGATTCTATAATTTTTATGTTTAAACCTGGGTGGTGACTGTTTCTTTTCAGTTCGTTCATAATGAATGGTGCTGATATTTTCACAATCTGGTCACTTAAGCTTGCTGCCTTCAATATGATTAGGGAACTTAACGCTCCAATCATCAATGTTTGATTTCAGTTACTGTTACAAATCAACAGACAATTAATTCTATTTGATCTGTTGGGTTATGCCTTGTCACTTGCTCCCTTAAATTTGAGATAAGTCAAACTATTGCATGTGAAGAGAAACTGCTGCAGCCAAAAATTTTTTAAACAGTTAAATAGCTTGAATAAATTAAAATCTAGGACTATTGCCACAGGTTAAGCGGTCATTCTATACAATTAGACCAAAAGATACCGCATTTGTCATAATTAATGATAAATGCTTTATAGAAATGCATGTTTAAAAAAGAATTTTTAACAAGATTCATGGTATCAATTCTCCCCTTGAAAACCATATCATTATTTGTCATAAATAAAGATAAATATTTTAGAAAAATGCATATCGAAGTCTCCCTGTGTGGTCATTTTTCATTAAAGAAATAAATAAATAATAAATCCGTTGGACCTAACCTGAGAGCTGATGTTTGGCGATTCGTGTGTATCTTCAGATTAACATGTTAATGCAGCCAAGAAATATAAATTATAAATCAGGCAAGTGAGATACGTTTTTATAAAAGAAAAGGTAGGAAAATCCCATTTTTTCAAGTAAATTTCACAGTGTGTGTAGCAGAGTGTTAGCAGCACTAAATTGGGGGAGGGGGTTAAAAATCATCTAACGTGAGTGATCATAGAGTAATGAACTAGATGGGGTGTATCAAGTGTCCCCAGTCTCCCCTAGTTGTAAACTGCAATATAAGGTTAAAATCCATGTTTGTAGTTTCTTTCAGTTCACTACTTTCTCTTCATTGTGCACTGATTTAAACTGAACTCAAAACATTTTCCACTACATTAAAGCTCTTAGATTGTACTTTCAGATCACTTATTCTTACTTCATGTCTAATGTTTGAATACATTAAGCGTATTGATATCCTCATGAAAAAAGGATTTAGATTGATACCTTATAATAACAAAACACTTTAAAGTTAGATAGGACCGGTTTTGGTCCTTATTCAAATGAGTGGAAACATCTACATGTAAACTTACCATATTCAAATCAATTTCAGTGTCTGCTAAGGGCATATTTCATTGGTCCTCAAATGTGCAGTCAATGCATCCTGCAGGTTCTCTTGACAACGTTCTTGCATTACCAAGCGAAAATTGCAAGGAAACTGCAATCAGTATCTGAATGCAGGAAAGACATTTGAAGGCAGTAGCCAAACCAATAATTTTAATAGTCATCCTTCGGGAATTATGAAGAACTTTCCTTTATTTTGTTCTCTTGATATAAAATAATATAGCATATATTCCTCGTATAGGCCTATATGAAAATAAATATATAAATGAATAGATAAACAAACATGCTCCAACTGAACTATCCTAAAAAGAAATAAACTCCGTGGCGCTACATCCCTGAAGGGACAAGGCCTACCACCCGACTGCTGCATCATCCACCATAGGCAGATGGCAGGATGGGGGGGCATGTGGTGAGCATGCCGACACCCATGGCCGTTAGTGGGGGTTTCCATGACCAGAGCTGCTACTTCTCTATCAAGTAGCTCCTCAATTTGAATCATGAGGCTGAGTGTACCCCGTTCCGGACCTCCCTACCTCAGAAAAATCGCAGGAGGTACCAGGGATCAAACCCAGGCCTACAGATCTGTAGTCAGTGATGCTAACCACAAGACCACACCAGCAGTAACTGAACTATCCTCCTATTTAAAAATACTAAATAAGTCTAGTAGCCTATATTTTTTACATAGTTTGTAACCGATTTGTAAAACAAACTAAATATTTTGGAAGTATTTAATCTCATTATAAGCTTTAAGGGCTGTAACAAACAAGAAAAAGTAGATTGTTTGTTATTAGAGACTGAGCCAAAGCAACAATTATTGTCTAAAACACGAAAACCAAAATTGCATGGGTAATTCAAATTACTGTATACTGTAATGATAACTTCAGGGTATTTTGAAATACTTCCAAGAAAATTCTGTTTCTTGTCATGTCAAAAGTGATTCCTTGTGGCTTTTTTTAAATTCTTGTTATTTACTAATTTTTTTAAATCTTATCCTTGTCGCCCTCCTCAGAATTCTGGTTGTCAATAGTGATCTGGTGACCGAAGATTTCGTGCCTTGCATAAGTTTATTCAAATTGATTTTAAATCTTCACTAAAACAAGACAGTTGGTGTTGATGCGACAAATTTTGATTGCTATCTTTAAGAGGTACTGTACTATAGGTGAAGAAAATGTTGTAAGTTAAATTCCACATCATTTCTCACATTAATACATGTTTTGGTATTACACAAATAAACTTTTTTTTTAAGTAGCCTATATTTTCAATATCTGGTCAGCACAGCTCAAATGTGAAAAATTGCACATAAAACCAACTTTCTGTATGTGTTTGGGGATGCGGCACATGGTGGTGTTACCATTGTACATGAAGGAAAGTTCATTTTTTGCAATTTCTCAAAACTTATTTACATTTTGTACACAAATTGTAAACTGTATATTTCCAGTTAAGAAGAAAGTTATAAAAAAGCAGTGTTGGTATGTTCCTAACAATTTTGTACAAGCATCCCTGGCATGTGAAAATGCACCAAAACATTTTATCAAGATTGAAATGATGTAGTTGTATAATTACACCTGTATTGAAATGTAATTCACCAGCTCAAAGATATAAAATTTCCCATATTGGCTTCATTCCTGGAGGTGCAGCGTATTGTTTTTTCCTTTCCATGCTTCTGTTTTATCTGCACTCAAGCCTATTCATAACTTAATGTATTATTTCTCCATCTTGAATTTATTTATGGGAGGTATTACCACCTTGAAGAAAAGCAGGTTGTTTATTGTTAATATCTGAGGTTGATTTCTTAAAGGTGGTGTCAATCTTCTAAAGCTATACTAAATAAAAAGCAAATACATTGAGTATTTAATAGTCAGTTGGGCTAAATATTAGCCAAAAATGTATTATGAGAATTATATAACTGTGCCAATTTGAGAACAACTTCAGGGGTGGTATGTCACTAAATATTATTAATTTTTTTATCAGTACTGGTATTGCATACTGGTTAATGCTGGCTCACTTCAAACACTGATTTACATCCTTACAGTGTTGGAATTGAAGTGTTTTGCTTGTCTCCTGGAAGATTATCATTTTTGAGATAAGATGTCACTTATCTTAACTGATAATATAACAAGCAAGAAATTCCGAGTCTGAAGGCATTAGCCAAACCAAAACTTAGTTGGTAGTTTTGTTTACTTAAGTTACTGTTGGTATAGTATTAAAGCGTATTCAGAATTATGACGAACTACCTCTTCCCCTATTTGTTCTATACATTTCAAATATTCCTTGCATTCAATTTAAATATCATGCTTTAGAATAAATTTAATTTACTATATGACTTGACATAAACCCACTTTAATGCTTCACTTACCATATCTTAGTATGATGCGTGTCATGTAATACTAAAATATGGTAAGTGAAGCATTAAAGTGTGTTTATGTCAACTCATATAGTAAATTAAGTTTATCATTGTTGCTTCTCTGTGTAAAGTTCCACAAAGTCTTTATCATGCTTTAGCATTTAAAATTAAATATTTAAAAGAAACACATATTCTAACTGTTGTATTTCTTCCCATTAAAAAGGACTGAATACTAGTTTGGAATGAATTAATTTGTAACCATAGTAAAAGAAAATAATGGAATATTTTTGAAATATTTCATCTATCTGTAATATAAGTTCTGACAACAGTAACGACCAAGAGTCAAGCACAGACTACCGTATTTTACAGACTATAAGATGCACACTGATTTTAAGATGGAAATTTAAAGGAAAAGGAATTTAATGTGATTCTAAACAAAAAGTTTTAAAGGGAGTAAATACTTCATTGCATAAACAAATTATATCCTTGTACAAGGGAATCAGTGTAAATTACTTCTAACTTAAAATCTACATTGTACAAAAATCTCTTGGTACAGGTGTACAGGTGCCAACGCGTAAATTTTAACCACTGAACTGGTTTCTCATAAAAGACTGAAAATACTTTTACACCCTCTAACCCTCAATTCAGCATACGGTAAGCGTAACGGGACAAGGCTCTCTTCATTTAAACCACCTGATGGAGATAACTCCTTTTGTATAAAAGAACTCAACATTCTTTTCTTTTTGCATTGTATACCTGGATTCCAGCTAACCTCATTTTACGATATTAACAAGTGCACTAATGTACAGCCTGTACCAAAATTTGTAACTATCTTATCGTTTACAACATCTTGTTTATAGCTATGATATTTTGGCAATATTTCCATAATTTTAATTTTTTTTTCTTAGTATACTTCGGACCATTAGAAGCACCCAACTTTCATGGGCGTCCGCAGAAATTTTGTCAAGGGGGGGCCAATGAACGAATTACTGGCACCACCACCATCACTACGCTAGTACAATCACTTTATTATTATTATTGTTATTATTATTATTATTATTATTATTATTATATAATCAACGTCCTTCGTTTATTGTAGCTGTAGGCCTATTATGGCCATGGATGCAAAGAAAACCTGATGTACACACTCACGTGACTTTTCTTACTCTTTACAATTTCTACTATTTATATAAAATATAAAATGCCTTATCTTCATTATAATAAAATGTTAGGGCATAAATGGTTTCAAGTTTAGGGGAAGTAATTATTTCTACAAGCTCATCTAGTCAATTGTTACAGCTCGTTTTCATCCAAACAACACGAACATACAACAATATTTGGAGACTTAAACTCACTTCACATTAGTTGCTTATAGTCATTTAATTTAGAGGTTTATGTCTAAACAATATTTTCAGAGAGGGGCAGTGGCCCTACCCTGTCCCCTCTTCCGGACGGCCATGCCAACTTTCAAAGCTCTGTTTTCAAGGTAAAAGAGTGTGTCTAGTTGTCCATAAAATACTTGCTACTAGAGATGCCAAAGCTTAGGGAACCAAAACCAGTCAAAAACACATGAGACATTCAAATTATGTCAAGACTTTCTGGAAGTTTCAGATCACTAAGGAGTAAATATGGATATCCGGTCATCGTGCTCATGCCATCAGCAGCTGCCCATATCAGTGTCTACTATCAAATTTGATTATTATTGCAGAAGCTACAAATAAAAGTTGGTCTATTTATTATGTTTTTTTCAAACTGAAACCTTTATTGCCTACCTCAGAATTTTTGTCACTACAGTGCACGCCGCTTATTGTGATCACTTCGGGATGCAGCTAAATATCTGATAATATTTCCGATTGATAACAGTAGCCGAAGGAATTAAGTGAAGGTTATTTATTCGTATATAAGATAATGCACTACAAAACAGAATTAAAAGCTATTTATTCATAAAATAATACGAAACTGTGAATCCTTGAACCACTCATAGTCTAATACAGCAATAAACTGCAAGCAGCTATTTTTTCAACCAGTAAAAAAGTTTTTAATTGTTTTTACTTTTCTGTAGGAGTCTATTAACCAATACTCCATACCCAGTTACGAGTGTTTATGGAAGTCTATACTGATCTGTGGTAAACACCTCATATCGAAACATCTAACGCCTATCTATTCAAGTCTTTTCATTTTTCACTAGCCATCACTGTATGTCAATACTGTTATCTTCATAAATCAAAATCTGCAGCTTAACCCAGATAGCGCGGGATTATTTTTATCACGTTTTCTTTTATTAAATTGCATAAAACATTTCATTTTAACTAAAGAATCATATAATAATGAGATTTATTGTTGTAACTTACATACTTCCTGAAATAATGCCCATGCTCCTGGAAGGACGTCAGCGTAATGCACATTGAAATTTACCTAACACTGAAAATAATTAAATACACTTCTTCTAGTACTCTATTGTTGTTATTCACTTTGCTTTGTGTGATAAGCAACGAAACATGTTACACGAAGTGACAAAACACATTTCACGCACTACGTGTTAGCTTTCTTGTGGCATTGTTGGCAATGGAGCTGTTTTTTCTTTCCTGTAACACTGTCTGGTCGTAGGTCGGCAACATAATGCTCCAATTTGTCTAACCGAGAATGAGCCTTTGATGAACCCATGGCCGTCCTCTTGAAAAAACCACTCTTCTATTTGACTCCAAAATAGTAGGGATTAGTCTTCGGCGAAAGTATAGATGATCTAATTTACCGCCATCTTGCCAGTAAAGTTGCCACACATTTTGTTCCGCAACAGCGCAACGTTAGGGAAATACCATTTCTTGCCTCTGATTGATACACGGCGCAAAGAAATGTTTTGGTCAGCTCTGTCAAAGCCTCCCATGTGTGTATTATAGTTGTTGATGACTGTGGTCGATCAACACTAACTCGCTTTTTTGCTTTTGTGAGTAGCGAGATACCTGGCGAGTTGGTAAATCTTTATCAAAGTCAGTAGCCACATTCACCACACTACCATCATTCCATATAGTGAAGAGGACGTTGCTTGTGTCATCAGACCTGAAGTCGTATGTACCCCGTGGTGTTTTCTTCATCACTGTTGGTCATATCGCACTCTTTCCCAGTTATATTGGCTCTTATTGCCCCTGTGGCTTCAATTCCTCTCTTATGCAGATCCCTAAGTAGAGGTATTGAGGTAAAGAAATTGCCAAAATACACTCTATAGGGCAATTGTTCCAGCTTGTGAATATAAGTCAGCATATCGAAGTCTTTTTTCAGCATATTTATCAGGTAATGTACCAGCTTCTTGATATTGGTACCCAAAACTAGGTCCACCACACCAGAACTCATAGCCATACCTAATTGGCTTTCCATGGATGAATTGTTTTGCACTAGGCGTATGTTTACCATAGTAAGGTACCATGCTCTCATCTACGGAGTGGTTTTGAATATGTGAACTGTACTCTACACATTTCTCATTTATTTTATCTATTAGTGGCCGTACTTTAGAAAATCGATCACCTAAAGGTAGTTCCACATTATAAATCGGAATCGATCCCTTGCCATAGTTTCGGAAATCAATATGTTCTGGGCATGGTGACTTTTCCCAATATATAAGTTATCTTTCTGTGGTAGGTCGACATAACCACTCAATAAAGGCTATGAAGCACTTCATCTCTTCTTTAGAACGGTCTCCAAGCCTATTTCTTTTTGCGGCGGGCTGATTTGTATATGCCACCAGCAAATTTACCACGTCATCATCGAAAAAAACTCATGGGACTGTTAGTTTGACACAAAGAAAGATTTATTCACGTCATCTTCCCATTAATATTTACTTACAGATTTTTTTTACAATAATGAAACACCAGGTTTTATTCTTCAAAAGAATTTCACAAACAAATTTTTAGGGTCCCATTACGCTGGCGTCCTTCTGGAAGGAAGCGTTACGAAAGTCGGCTGTGGGGCCTACAATATTGTTCGTAATGTTTGTTTGGTGAATCATTATGGTAAAGAATATATTTAATGCAATAAATGAATAACAATTTGCAACAAAAGAATAAGAAGACACATGGAATACATACCCATCTACCCAAAGGTCTTCGGCATATTCCATTTTGTTAGAAACGTAACTTCACAGCTGAATACCACTACTAACCTCCCAACAATGAAGACTAAAATAACATAGAAATTAAAGCGTGCAGTTTCTAGTTACGAAATATGATGCTGCACTTGGGCTAGTAATTGAAGAACTTTCGAAAAATAAACATGTTACCTACTGCTGTTCGCATCCTTTTGGAAGGACGTCAGCGTTATCTGGGTTAACTGTGGGGTGAAACATGTTTTATTGCTTAAAAGAGAAACTTAGGTAATTCCACCCCCTCGAACTGGTCATCCTGTGTGCTGGGAACAGAATTGCTACCTCCAGTACGACACAATACAGTTGAGTTAGAAACGAAACCCTTAAAAACGAAATTTTGAATGATTTACAGCACTTGGAAATAAAGCCGCAAGAAGAAAAATGTGATAACATAAACTGAATCTTTGACCAGAACAAATAGTATTTTTTTCAATGTATCAGTTTTAATCTGTATGGGACTTCATAAAAGTGATAACATTACCTGATTGATAACATTATCCATGATTACATTAAGTGGTGTTTACTGTATTGGGATTCTGAAGACCAGAAAGCTCAAGCTTGGGCTTTGTGCCAGTGTTTTACCCAAAAGTTAGTTTCCCAGTGGTTATGAGGATATTTGCCATAATGGATGAGATTTTACAATACATACCTATCATGAACAGTAAATTTATAACAATTTATTGAAAAATCAGGTACAATAGCTTACTCTGAATGTATTAATCTGCCGACGTAGAAATTACTGGTAGTATAATGAGTCAGAATTGATTTGGCACAAAACAGTAAGCTAGGTTGGCGAATGAATGTTGGTGGTTCATCTCTTCCTGGCACAATAAGTTGAACATAACGAAAAGAAAATAAATGAAACTACAACTGAACTAAACCGAAAGAAACAAACACAAACTGGTGGGTGAAGAATATAAATTTAACCAAACATGATGTGAACATACCAGAAAAGAGTTAATACTCGTTAACTAACTAACAGGACATACCTGCGGAAATACAGCCAGGGGAGCCTCAAATAGGTCTGCCCACTGCACTACACTCAAGCTGACTGACTATGGGAACCGTCCCCCTCAAAAATCGAGAGAAGCGAATGACAACAGAACATGGCCAATATATGTATTGATAATGAGATTAACTAACAAGATTAAAGGAAGCAACTGAACCATGGTGAAGACTAAAGAAAAACAAAGCTTAGAAAGTAGAGAGGTCATCAGGAAGAGATGACGAACTGTAAGTACAAAAACCAAATACATATGTAAACATGAACATTAAAAGTGCCGAGAATAACACGAACAGCACTGCATATTGTAACAACCAGTGCCATATTTACGTATGGGTGAACATGTGCACTGCACAGGGTGGCAAAATTTTGGGGGTAGCAAAATGTTTGGAGTGAAATTATTTTATAATTTTAAACCAGGGTACTCTGTATATTATAATAAAATATACTACAAGAATAAACTGTAGTGAGTTAATGTCAAACCATCAAATACGGTGGCATTCCTAGAGTGGGGCGGTGGGGTGGTCTACCCCGGGCCCCACTTACTATGGGGGCCCCCCATTGATGTCCCATCCTAATATAAAAATTAATGTTCCCCCTCTTTTTTTCACTCATCGGAATTTTTGTATTAAATAAAAATATAGCATGTTTGACGTGTTACCAATAAAAAAAATTGACTCTAGTTACCACTGTTTTGGTCTCAGGTTCGTGAGTCTGTCGCGAGAGACCACTAGGAGATGCGCATTTGGATACTGCGCTGAAATGTATCATTTAACTGATGAAAAATAAAACATGTAATTTCATTTAATATTGACGGAAAAATTTAACAATGAGTTTACGAGTTGACTGCGAGAGGATTCTAGAAGATGAGCTATGGGTTACATGCAGAAGATGTATTGTCATTTAATTGAAGAAAATAGAGCAAGTCTTAATTTATAAATTAACTGAAGAAAACACTTAATGTGTACAATGGTCTATAAGAGTTCAGAGGTTTTCAAGAATAAATTCCAAACTTATGTTTAGCACTAAAGTTGTTTTTAACTATTTGCATTTCAGGTGCAACTTGTGAAAGAAGTTTTTTCAAAACTGAAATTACCATAATCAAAAACTATTTGCACTCAACAATGAGCCAGATCAGACTTAATGGACTATAATAGCAACATTATACATCGAGAACAATTTGGCTATGAAAATAAACGTTAATGAGACAATAAGACAATTTTCTGGTGTAAAAGCTATAAAAAGACAATTATAAACGTGGCTCTTTATTCTGTCTATTATTTTTTCCGTATAGATCAGCCCGTGGAGAAGATCTGAAAGACCGAAAAGCTTGCCATAGAAAAAGAAGTTAAAAAAAGCTTTTACTGGGGGAGGGGGCTCAAAAATAAATCCACCCCGGACACATATAATAATATTAGGAAATTCGCACAATGTGCATGTTTGTTTATTCCTGACAAAACTTCGTCAGTGATTGTGGTCTGTTCTTGCATTCCATCACATGGTATCTGCCGCACTTGTTCCCACATAGCTTACACTGACATTGATCACTTAGTTGATGGAACCTTTCCGTTCTGCACACTTTATGATGGAAACCATGGACTGCATATCGGGTCATCACATGGCGTAATGCGTAGTTCGCCCGGGTCCATTCTCTGTTAATCATGGCATCGGTAACGTAGAAATCCGACCATATTTCTTCTCGCTTCGACTTTAGCTCTTTAAGAACTTCTTGGTAGGCTTCAGTGCTTTGTAGTAGCAGGCTATGACGTATGTCTTCGATGACAAATGTTTCTTTTGCAAGTACGTATGTTAGCCTTGTTTGAAAGACTCATTGTTCGTTTTAAAAATGTAGCTTTCACTCTTTCTATATCCTTTAAATTTCTTTTTGTTAAGTGATTCCAAATAATTTCTAGTCCATAAGTTATGATCGGGAGAATTTTCAGGTTGAATAATTTCACAGCTGTAACTAGTGATAACTGAGTTACGTTCTTTATTCCGTGTAGGGCTGCTATGGCGGAGGTTACTTTTTCTTTGATGTGCTGTGTGAAGAGATTACCATTCGTCTGCAAAGTAATTCCTAAGTATTTGAAATTTTGTACTACTGGGATCGGGTCCTTGCCATGTACTATCGCGTCCTTAGTAGCCTGTCTACCTCCATTTCTAAATGTTATCATCACTGTTTTAGTCTTGTTCATCTGTAATTCATTCCTATCTGCCCATTGTATTAGGCGATTAAATGCGACTTGCAGATGGTCGATTGACGTAGATGCTAGCACCATGTCATCTGCATATGCGTAGAACTTCACATTTTCTGAAACCACTACGTCAGGGATTTCCGAAGTGGCAGTTATAAACAGTAGCGGGCTGAGAGGGTCGCCCTGTAGCACGCCATTGGTCTGTACAATAGGCCTTGACTTGGCAACTGAGTCATCTATGCTGATCTTGTTGTCTCTCAGTATGTTACGGAGAAGACTAGTTATGTAGCTTCTCCCAACTACCTTCTCTAGCTTCTCTATCAGCAGCCTTCTGTTGACAAGATCAAATGCCTTGGTATAATCTATGAAAACCGAGTAGAGTTTTCCTCGCGGTTGTCTCAATGCCTCTGCTATGTCTTCTTTTAGACATTTTATTGCCTGTAGAGTCGATCTTCCTTTTCGGAATCCGAACTGTTCTTCCGGGAGTGCATGTTCTACTTTATTGTATAGTTGCTTCGTGATGAGTGACGACATAAGTTTAAAAGCCGTACATTCTAAGGCAATACCTCTGTAAGAATTAGGGTCACTTACATCTCCTTTGCCTTTGTATAAAACTTTAAGAGTGGCTTGCCTCCAACAATCCGGGATATTTCCTTGCCGTAGGCATTCGTTGAACAGGTCTGTCCATATTTCTTTCAGTACAGGGGCAGTGCTCATTAGATGCTCGTTATATATATGGTCAGGTCCACATGCTTTTTTGTGTTTTAGCCTTAGGATTGCCTCTTCTACTTCCTCTACTGTGAACAGTTCTTCATTCAGGCTTGAGCTAGGCTTTGTCTTGTCTTCTTCGGGCCTGGTCTCCCAAGCTTGCAGAACTCTTGTGAAGTGATTTTCCCATATCTGCATTGGGATATCCCTAGGGAAGTGCGGCTGTTTTGGGCTCAGGGCCTTGAACGGTTCACGTTCAGCTTCCTCTATTAATTCCATTTCTTTTCTTAGCTGATAATCGTCCTTGGCTTTCATTGTGATTTCTTTGTATGCTCTTTTGGCAGCAGCATAGTTCTTCAATTGTGTTTCAGTAGGGTTGCTACACACTGACTGTAGTGCTTCGATTGTTATTTTCCTCGCTTGATAGCATTCTTTGGTGAACCAGAGTTTTGCTCTCCTGTAGTCTACTGTGTTTTGTGATACCGCATTCTTTATGCACTCCTTTAATCTATCGATAGCCTCATTTATATGTCCCTTGCTTATGCACAGTGCAATATTCGGGATATCTTGCCGCGAGAGATTCTCCAGGTTGATTTTCCGTGTCATACTGGGGGTCACTGGTTCATATTCCGAGCGAGTATTCTGAATGGGTATTGTGGTGTCAACTGGCAAGTGTTTTCTTGCTACTACGTTTGTTAAAACTCTTTGGTATGCTGGAGTTCTGTTACTGAAAACTAGATCTATGGTACTACTGCCATTTGAACAGAAGTATGTTTTCTCGTGACTCTTATTTATGAGAGTGAGGCCCTCTTTGGTGACGCTGTCAATCAGGAGGTTCGATTTATTTTGCTTTACATCAATTCTACAATTAAAATCGCCTGCCATTATTACAGACTCTCTATTTGGAACCGTATTTAGTGCGGCTGTTACTTCTGCAATCATCTCTTCTTCTCCAAAGTCTGGTTGATAGTATGCTGCTATTAGCGTGCAAGATCTTGTTTTGATAGCCATTGTGTTGTCTGTTTTGTGTAGGATTTGGAACGGAGCCATCCAGGGTTTCAATAGGCATGTGATTCCACCTTTTGGTCGTCCTTTCGTTCCCTGTGTTGCAAAAGCATGAAGTGCATAAAATTTTTCTATACTCCATTCAGCTGTGAGAAAAGTTTCTGTTAAAATAACTGCATCGTAACACTCGAATAGGTCATTGGGTATCATATTCATTGCCGATCTGAGTCCTTCAATATTCCATGTTAGAATCTTTAACTGATGGGTTGTCGTTTCTTTAACATTTGAGATCTGCTCCTCTCTGTTGTCTTCGAAAGGGCTGACGGAAGGTGCGCACGAGCACTCCTTCTGGCCACATTTCCGGTTTGCTTGCTGTTTCTAAGTTTTTCATAGGTATGCCTATCTTGAAGGCCTTATTTGTTCCGAGAGTGTGGAGTTCCTCACATTTCCCGTTTTCTGCTATCCCTTTGTTCTTGAGGAAGGTCAACACTTTCTCGGTAGTGGTCGATGGAGAGAGTCTTCCTACGTACAGCCAGGCTAATCGTTCTCCTGCTGCGATATCCTGGTTTTCAGAAGTGCTTGTACTGACAATTACCTTTTCTCTTGGTCTTCTGTCTCTGCTCTGTCCTTGGTCGTATTCCCTGGTTTCTTCCCCTTGGGTGTGGTCATTCGCCACATTTCTGGGTTTTCTGCGTCTGTTTCACACGATTTGGAAGTCTTCATCTGACTTTGGGTTTTCTATGTCCGAAAGGCTCTCGGCTTCTACATATTCTTCATTGTTGTGCTCTACCATTCGGATGGTTGGTTCCTTGCGTTGTTCTGTAATTTTGCCCCTGATTTCCGTTTTACCAGTATCCGGGGTTCTTATGACATCTTCCCCTTCTCCCGTAGGGGTCCCAGCAGGCTGTCTTATGACCGTTGGTCTGATTAATTTTAATTCTTTCAATGTTTCTGTCACAGCTCCTTTTATCATTTGTGGGACGTTATGAGTTAGACACTCCATGAGGAAATTTAACTTCTGGTCCATTTCATTTATTTTCCGATCTCTGTCATCGTTCCATTTTAGGGCGTGGGGTTTGCAATTGTTGCATAGCCAGGTCAGCTTACAATTTTTCCTTTTTGCTATGTCAAATTCACCCCTGATCATGCCGATGCATTCCTGGTGCTGCCAATTATTGCAACTTTCGCACTCAATGGCGTAATCTTCAGTTCTCACTTCTTTTCTACAAATATCGCACTGCGTCTCGGTCTCGGTCTCAGTTGTGACCTGCTCTGCTCCCGTATCTGTATCCTCCTTGGCGCTTGGCATCTCTCGCTTGAACGGTAACCTCACTATTCGTATCTGCTATGATCAAACCACCACAAGATGTGTTACTGATATTACTAGTCACACAATGCTAATGGCTCCCAATTCAATACTAATTATTCTTCACGCTTGTTGTAATTATATGAAACGGTTTCCGGCTCTCAAGAGTTTCTCGGACCTTCTCAAATATCAAACAATTCACGTCTTCATACACTCTTTGTATGCACATCCGCCATTACACAGTACAGCCTAATTCATACACATATATTATATATATATTATATTTTATTATAATACCACCCTCATTGGAAAAATGAAGTTCATTAATATTGACCAACTATGCTTGTTGCAACAGTACAATAACAAATTTTAACAAATAGTCTAAATCAGTGGTTCCCAACCTTTTTCAGCTGATGCCCCCATTCGAATATCATGAAATCCTCTTGCCCCATTTGATAGTGATGGAGAGAAGAAGGCCTAAAAACGTGATTGTCAGTACTTTTGTACTTTAAAGGGTCCCTATAATACTTGTAAAATTAAAATTAATATTGCTCACCTCTTTTATTATTCTTATTTATCCTTTGATGCTTTCCTATCACACACACACATATAAAACACAAAAATGCTTATCTAATTATTGTGAATCTTAGTTGAGTCTCAGTACAGATAATAAAAAAAGTTAAATAAAGAAACACAAATGCCATTGTAGAGTTAAAAACTGAATATTAGTGAGGTGATTGGCACTGTTTTGCTTTCACCAGCTCTCAGATATTAGGTTTTATGTTTGACAGAGCACAACGCAGATAACTCGTATCTTGTATTTGGATTCCCAGGTTATTATAAACGTGTTGAGGACAAGATGTGACTATTTAATATGACAGGGAAAATATAGTTACAATTTATAAGATTATAAAATGTAAATTCACACTGTTCTGTTATTCTTGTTAATTACGGTATGTGTCAACAACACTAAATCAAAATATGAATTTCAAATTATTGTACGCCCCCCCTAAGAAGAGCCTCACGCCCCCCCGTTGGGAACCCCTGGTCTAAATAATGTATAATACTCTCCATATTTATCAATGTGCAAACACATTTATTATTTTAGTAGTAGCATATCGAATTGTGTTCATCTTTTTATGTACTATATTTAATGTCATGCATTTTCACGCATGTCACGCATGTTGGTCACAGTTCCTCACTGACATTACACTAGCAACATCCAATTATGTGCTGCTTCTCTGTACAATTAATATGCCAGAAATATCGCTATTTCAAAACAATTTTCTGAAGAGTAGTTATAAGCCACCCATTCTGAATACTCACTCTTTGCAATATGGCCTCTTGTTCTATATCGGAATGTGAAATGAAAAAATGTATAGGCATTCTTAAAGTAAAGAAAGTAGGAGAGTCCATTGATCAGATTTTTATTTGGCTTATGTATCCTTCATGGATGTGATGTGATGTGGCTATGACATTCTCTTTATTTTTACAACCAATTTACATTAAGAGAATGTCTTACATAATATATTTACTAAAGAGGCAAGCTGCATTTGGGCAGAGGAAATTATGTAAGTTTCACATCAGATTTTTAAAAGTAAATTCTGAGAAGGAGAGTTATGAGCTAATCATCTCATCCACAAAATCAGGCTGACACAACTAAATGCTTACTCTTGTGATGCAGTTGCTTACTCTATGTTGGAATATCAAAAGGTAGAGATAATCATGTGAATGTTCCACATCAGTATTCTCATTGGTTCCTCCCACCGCCGTCTCGAGAATTACACTGCCTGTCCTATGCTTTATTTTAACATGGAGTTCAGAGTATTGTTAAATTGCCTAATTTATCCAGTAGAGGCGACACAGTTCACACCCAGATTGCAGCAATCACTAATCAAAATAAGCATTAAACAGACACAGATACTTGTGTTATTTGTTTAGAACGTAATATTATTCCAGTATATGACACTTACCTTGAAATGGAATTTTGGAGCAATAATTAAAATAATGTAAATTAATTAGACGCATTGATAGACTATATTATGAGCACCGCCGTCTCGAGGAGTAATACAGTTTAGAAGGCAGTGATTATGAGACGGCGGTGACAGCACTACATAATCAACAATGTCGTAGCAAAAAACAAGAAGCAGTCTGGGTGTGAAAGGTGCTGCCATCTGTAATGTCGCCAAGTACGCAAAATTAGCCGTTTAGGACAGGCAGTGTATACACGATTAATACAGTTTAGAAGGCAGTGGTTCCTCCACTCTCTAAAATGCTTTATCACCCTGTGTTGTTGAGCAGGTGCAGAATGGATTCCGAGAACATAGTACATGGACCAGAGGATGAATATCCAGCACCAGATGTCACTTTGGGAAGATTTCTCCATCAGTTGTTACCACTGCATGGGGATAAAGTATGTCTGGTAAGTTTACTGTTGGTAGTCTGAGCAAGCTGCTTAGAAAATTCTGTCTGATGAAGGAACATGATTGTGAAAACATGGAAAAAATTGATTTAAACCTGGTGGTAACCAATTTAGGGTCTGTTGTACAGTCGTTATATAAACTTCCAGATATAGGCCTACATAATTGTAGTTATCTGATCTGTTTTTTCTTGTTTTCGTCACCTACACAGGGCAATTCCATTTGTCACAGAATTGCCTTTGGACTGTCTTCAATTACATAATTGTTTATATTTCCAAGAATATAAAAACAGGAGAAACATGTAATTCATACTGTGGGTACAGTTACATACGTATATCAAGGCTATTATGTCATATTGCATTAAAAGACAGCACACAGCAAGTAAAAAATATACAATAATATGTCATGGAATCACCTTTGGCTCAACCACAGTATGATGGCATCTCTGTGATTTATAGGAAATAATTTTAAAAACTTTTGATTACTAACAAATATATGATCCAAGGAACACAATACAAAACAGGGACTTGATCTCTGAAGGTCAGCTGTAAAGTTTTGTAGCAATATTTAGTAAGACGTCATGTCATGGAATCACTGTCACTAAATCAGAATTTATCCCATATCACTAATGCACATGTAAAAAACTAAAAATTAAAGATTAATTTAAACCAGAAAAGGATGACATATGTAATATTTCTTAAATCATCCACCTGTGCATGGTTACTCTGGGGGTTCAAGAACCCAGTGGAATGATTTAATGGGCGCTCTGTACTCGCTGGATTCTTCTGCACTGAAATATATTTTCTTGCTGATAGAATTTAAAGTTCTGCACTTCACCCTTCTGTAGCTTCAAATTACCACTTGTTTATCCTACTTCCAAAATTCGAGCAGTGGATGAATAATATTTGCAACCAATTATTGCACAGTGTAGCTGTAAACTGAATTGAATATCTAATGAAATGAATTACTAAATATTGTTTATTTTATCAGTGTCATAGTTCCTAGCAATGCATACTGGTAAGAACCATTTTTTTTTATATATATACATGAATCAACACGCGTAGAATCTCAGCTGCCTCACTACTGACTGGACAAGTCCAAATAAAAAAATGGGCGCTCGCTTCATCCACAGTGTATCGTATTTTACGGGCCATAAGACATACTTTTTTTATCTTGAAAACAGAGCCTTAAATGTTGGGTGCATCTAATGGTCCGAAGTACACTAAAAAATTAAAATTATGGTAAATATTGCCGGAATACTATAGTTATACACAAGGTGTTGTAAACAATAAGACAGTTACAAATTTTAGCACAGACTGTACATCACTGCACTTGTTGTAGGAAACTCAGTAGGATCCGGTCCGTGAGGAGCAAAAATGTCGGGTAACACAGGAATAAATGATAGGTATTTCGGAGGACCAGGTGTTTTACACCAATTAAGATTAAACGAAGGGGAGTAATGGACTGTAGGCCAGCTGGAACAGAGATTTAAATCTGATGGGTTTTGCAATAATATATTTTCAGGAAGCCTGAAATCAGAATAATGAAGAATAATGTAAACACTTAACAAATATGATATATGCGATTCAATACAGTTATTATTCTAGGAGCCAAGCAATGCTCCCGCCCGATAATATATGCAAACGCTAGCCCCAGTACTAAGTTCATTGCACGTGGCGGCCAGGCTACGAAGACAAAGGAATGAATTTTGTGTAAATTACACTAAAAATACAATGTGATTCCCGGAACTTCACACGCTAAGCTGCCTTCACTACAGGAGCCAAATAGGTGTGGAATTGAAGATGAGCACTAATTATACAGAGCGAAAACTGTTCTCTGTTAGGAGCAATTGTGACGCTTGCCCGTACACTGTCTAGTCTCGATCTCAACTGAACTAACACTGGACTGGCGTGGCAACGCTACAAGCCAGCACCTGCACAGGAAATGATTCAACTAGGCGGCAATTAATGGCGGTAGCGCCAATTAATACAGAGGCAAATTTGAACCAATATAACTTATAGACTCTTGATCTAACACTTGTCACAATAGTAAAATGAGGATAGCTGGAAGCCAGGTATACAATGCGAAAAGAAAGGAATATTGAGTTCTTTTATACAAAATGAGTGTCTTCGCCGGGTGGTTTAAATGAATGCAGTGACCTCTAACTAGCCTTGTCCCATTACTCTTACTGTATGCTGAATTGAGGGTTAGAGGGTGTGAAAGTATTTTCAGTCATTCATGAGAAATCAGTTCAGTTGTTTCTGATGAATTTCCTGTCATGGTCTGTAAGGATGTTTGTCGTAAGAACTTAGCATTGAATACACAATATTACTACTATATGCCTAACAAAGGTTTTGTTATACAGTCACAAAATTACTCTGTGTATGAGGCCTGTTCAAATAATAACCGAACATTTTGAATTATGCGCCAGTGGAAATATTTAATAATTTTCGGTTTGCAGCACTGCCTAGTGCGTAACCTCCTTTGTAAGCACATGTTTGTGGATTGTTGATACCTTGTTTAGTTTTCATGATATTGTAATTTGAGTGGAACGTGTTTAAGTGTTAGTGTCGATATTTTAAATGACCAATTTTCTGGAGCAACAATGCAACGTAAAATTTTGCGTAAAACTGGAGAAAACGTTCACAGAAACATTTCAACTTTTGAAACAAGCTTACAGAGATGATGCTATGGATTGTACGCATTGTTACGATTGGTTTACACGATTTACAAGTGGTCATCAGTCAATTCAAGATGATCCTTGACCAGGAAGGCCTTCCACTTAAACTGATGACTCCCACGTTTAGAAAATCAAGGATCTTGTGCATGCAAATTGCCGATTGACTGTCAAGGCGTTTTGCAATGGTTATGTGAAAAATTCGCAAAACAAGACCAGAGTTGTGGAGAGACAGTTGTGGAGAGACATGGTTCTTGCACCACGACAATGCGCCCAAGCTCAGCTGTGTCAGTTCGTCAGTTTTGTGCCAAAAATCAGATGACTGTCCTCCCGCAGCCTCCTTACTCTCCAGATCTGGCTCCTAGCTGTTTTTTCTTATTTCTGAAATAAATGCTGAAAGGACGATGTTTTGAGAGAATTGATTACATGAAAGCAAATTTTCTTCACGGACCTTGTAGACCATCTCAAATGAAGCTACCCAGGACTGCTTCGCGAAATGGAAACACCGCTGGGAAAATTATATGAATAGGGGAGGGGAGTACTTTGAAGGGGACAAGAACCAATAATCAGTAAAGTCAATAATAAAGCTTAAAAAAATAAAGTTCGAGTATTGTCTGAACAGGCCTTGTATGCTATGATGCTTGGCAGATTATATACAATCATATAGCTGATGATGTGTATGTTTTTAATAAGTACCTTCCTCAACATGTGTATTTTCAAAATATATGAGTGTGATTCAATGAACTCGCCTGTACTCTGAGATATGCCTTTGTAAGTATCAATGACATCTGAAGAGTCATAGGGCAGTGGCAGCAATACTGAATTACAATGCTGCCAACTCAAAGAAACACTGATAAAAGACTGGGCATTGCTGGTATCATGAAATATGAATATAGGAGCTCCAATTTATGCATTCACTTTTGCTGTAAACAATTTTGTATTTTGTGTCAAATTGTGCCATGGAATTGCCCTGCAGGAAGTTATTTGGAAGATAGTTCTATCATTTTGTATTTGGTAGATGGTTCTATCCTTTTGTAATGTTTGCAATGTGTTTTATTAAAATGGTGAGATTGGTTATAAACTTTATTTTTGAGCCAACCTATGTTGAACGTTAAGGATGTAATCACGATTTAATGGAACTCACGGGAACTGAAGGGAGTTTGTATCAAATGACAAACAAAACAACGCTTGTAATTATGGAAATGGACCATATTTACCCATGTAATAGACATATTTTTCCCCAGATTTTATAGCAAAAAACTACCCGTGTAATAGACATATTTTTTCTCAGATTTTTGTAACAAAAAACTAGGGTGTGTCCTTTACATGAGGAAAATATTTTAGTGGAAGAAACATACATGTTAAAAGATGCACCAGCTAACGGTTGGTAGCATAGGTATCAATATAGTACCCATGATTAATTTTTATATAAATTTTATCGCACATGTGAAGATTGATAGCAGTTGCATCATAAACAGACAGAAAACATGCACATTACACTCAGACGACCAACACTGTAGGGCCTATATTCTCGTCCAGGCTCTGTTACCCTGTTCTTCCACAAATTTGATTACTTGAAGTCTAAAACTCGCTGTATTACTTGAATATTTCGGTTGATTCTCATCCATTGGCCAATCACAAGTTTATCAACACAACTGTCTACTGTAGATGTCCTACTGCAATTTTAATTGACAGTCATTCAGTGTACCAGTATTTTGTACGTTGATAAGAACCAATCACAATTACTGTTATAATGCATTGTTATTTAAAAACAGAATGGTATTCTATAATGATAACTACAACAGAAACATAACATATTATCATACCTAAATTATGCATATCTCTTTTATTATAATTAGAAAAAATTATCCCCAGGGGCAAAGGTCTGTTCTTTATGAGTGTGTGTATATATATATATATATATATATATATATATATATATATATGTGTGTGTGTGTATATATACCATATTCAACAACAGTGCAATTTTGTGTGGGTAGAACCAATACAAAGGCTCAGTCATTAAGGGTGTTACCAATCTTATGGTACGTGCAACCAAATGGGTTAAATGCTTTATGTTATGTGTTTTTTATCACATTTATATTGATTTCCCAGCTAGAGAGTATTCTTACTAAGCTATTCATTATTCTGTATTAAATGCTAATTTTCTAATAAAAGAGAGCTAAAAAGTTTTCAAAAACAGTTACAGGTGAGCAAAACATACAATTTGCAGCCAGCTGAAAAAAACTGCTATCAATAGCGGTATAAAAGCAGGTTTTTATTTAAAGGAGTGTTTCTTAATGGCAGGAATGAAATACATTGTTCTTGTGGTAATTATGCATGAACTTAAAGTTTTCCTTCAAAGCAAGAATTTTTTAATTAAAGTAAGAGTTTTTTAAATCTATGTAACTTATGTGTTGTGTCCAGTATCATGTTGTGATTTCTAGGACGTAACGAACCTTATTTTATGCTGTGTCGAAAGATATTTACTGCATAAGACAATAGTTGAATCATAAAAAAACGGCCCTGAAAACCCACATTAAAAAACATTATAAAATGACGTATTCTGATGTCAAGATTATATTATCTTGATATATTAAGATGTTAGGTACCATTTCCAGGCAAATGTAAGCCCCAAAATAACGCCAATTTTGTGAATTGAACCACAAACGCCATAATCCGTGAAATAAAACCTATTTTTGGTGTTTTTTTTCTTTCTTTTCTTTCTTTCTTCTCGCTGTATACCAGTATGCATATCTCATGGCTCATGCACAATACTCATATTGTTCTGTTCCATTGTGGTGCAACTGTGCTCAGTGTTGCCATTTTGAAAAAAAGATTGAGGAAGGTTTGTTCTGGTAAGGGTAGCCAGCAGTCTTTTTAACTAATTATGTAGTTATTTTGCCCTAATGTCTACTACCCACCCTATGTGATGATTGGCAACACTTTTGCAATCAACCAGAAAAATGAAACAAAATAAAAACTTTTTGAAGTTATTTCAGAAACATAAATTCATGGGCCATTGATAGTTTCGGGTTCGTCTTATAGGTCAGATTTCTAAAACTGTAAAACTTTGATGAAAATTTAAACCTTTTATCTGAAGATTATCTTATCTGCGAAAATATACGGTGTGAGATCTATTAGTGTCCTTTTAAATAAAAGAGGTTATCCGAAATGGTGCCAGGGAATGATAGCTATTCAGATAACTGAAAACACAAACAACGCACATTAAATAATAATTAAGGAAGGACTGAACAAACATAACCCAATTGAAAAAGATCCGAATCTTTCATATTGTTTTTCTTTATTATTCTGTATTTGCGTCTTTAACTAGAAGACTGGTAAAATCTTTACAACAGATATTAATTTACATAATACTATTAATATACAAATTAAATTATAGTTCAATAATTTACAGATTTATTTAAATATGACAGAAATAATTATTGAATATTTATTGTGTAACGTATTATAAATTCTTTGGTATCAATTTAATTATTGTGAAATATTTATTGTCATTTAAATATTATTCAAGTGATACAACACTCATTTATGGCAATTGCTATATTATCACTGCTAAATCGCATATTTAAACCTATGCCAAAAATCGGACTTGATTTATGTGGATGAAGAAGCTTAGTAAATAATAACAGAGAACTCAACTGACCAAAACCATGAAAGCAAACACTGCATGACTATCGAATAGCGTAAAAACATTAGATTTAAATAGAACATATAATTCGACAAATTACTTTCACTCACGAAACAACAGCAGTATATAGAAATTCACCAAGCAAATTTAGATAATAAATTTAATTACGTTCTTGAATATTACCGTTAATAATTTCATTTTTTTAATATATATATATATTAATTTATATTTATATAAATATATATATATTAATAATTAATATATATTATAATTACATATATTATTAATATATATATAATCAATCAAGAAATGAGCAAATGTAACAAATCTTTAAATACAATATTATGTGAAGCAGACTTTAAAGTTCAAGTGAGATTATTCAGCTACAATAAATAACATCACTAATTGCAATTAACATCAATAACTGAAATGCTGAACATACAAGATATTAAAGATATAGAATTTACTCACAGTGTAATATCCAGTGCAGTTTCAGATTAACTTTAAATAGATTTACATTTTAATATGACGGCTTAACCAAGCACTGAATTCACAGCTTATTACAAATAAATAAATTTAAATATGCAGGCTACATATGCATAATTACAATATTATAACTTTAAAACGGGTGCTCTTGATAATATAAAATTAAGCTCGTAATACAGTAAGAGCAAATTTGGCCACTCGCTAGAACTTACTGGAAGCTTCATTACGTCGATGTTATATACAGCTGAATAAAGTTTTGAAAGACAAATTAATTGATTATAAATACCCTAACAAGCAATAGAACCTCGGAAATAGAAGTAGAAGATAGAAAGGAAAACACGTAACAAAAGAATCCCTTAACACAACCTAAGACGAAAAGAAAAGAAGGAAGAAATAGGAAGAATGAGGTCCACTTACATAATTACATTATGACGAATCTGAGCGTCTACATATCTACACCAACAAGAGCAGACCCGAAGAGCCTACATGCTGACTCGACCAAGAGCTGAAACAGAGTGTCCTCAAGTCTAAAATTGCTCTCATGCATACTCTTAATATAATTGCTCTCTCTCTCCCCACCACTATTACGAACATATCCGAACATCTGTTTAGAACACTTGGCTATTCTATAACTTTTCCATGTGACTAGCAGAGAGTCTAACATACTGGGCATTTCAAAACTACAACAGTCAAATATTATCTCTGGTGCCAATACATCAAAGTAAAATTATTTCAATATAGGAAAAAGGAAGCAGGCATGTGTTTACAAATATATGCGTGCTTCAACGGTAAGTCTTGAACTATGTATAGTTGGTAACTAGCAATTTGACCATAACTACTTACTAGGATTTTTCAGTATCATGTATGGTTCAACCAGCATTGTTTCAATCATGGATAGTGGCCTTCATTTTTTTTATTATACCAAAGCCACCTTACAATGTAGCCTACAAGTCATCAGTGAAGCAAGCATTCTCAACTTCTAGCTGCTAAGTATTTGATTGTTATTGGCTATGTATCTTTCATCATGACTTCAGACATTTCCAGCTATTTAAACAGCTTCACTTCAGGAGAAAATGTAGCTTTCGAACACAACCAAATTTTGTGTCAAACATTCTGAACTAATCAGTTAAAGCAGTGTCTAGTTGGATGTTAATGCTGTGGTCCATGTTTTTTTCTTGACAGGTGGAAGCTGAAACTGGAACATGTAGAACATTCGATGAAATATTGACTAGAAGCTTAAGTGTAGCTACATATCTACAAGCCCAAGGAGTGAAACCTGGAGATGTGATCAGTGTGTGCAGTGAGAACAACATGGAGTTCTTCCTGCCTGTGCTGGCTTCCTTCTTTGTAGGAGCTGCCTGCGCGCCTCTTAATCCTATGTACACTCTACGTAAGTTATAATAACATTAATACAGTCAAACCTCTTTATAACAATATTTCCAGGCCCTAGCAAATCGTACTGTTATATGAGGGTTATTGCTATATCGAGGGACATCTTAAGAAAACTGCATGCCAAACAAAAAACCTAATTGAATATACTTACACAGCCTAATGGAAGAATTTACTTAATATAAACTGTAACAAACCCAACACTTTCCTCATTTTCTATTCTCTTTTTAAGAAATGTACATAGCCAACGTAGATTGTGAAAGTCGGTGCTTTTTTGCAACTTCTGTCTGCTTCAAACCATCATCCAAATCTTTAAAACACCCCTAATTTTCTTTCGAGACTGATTTTCGTTGAGTGGAGGCCATAGCTATTTTCACCCGCTATTTTCACCCGCCCACTGAAAAATAACTTTAAAGACTGGTTGGCTGTTTAACATTGCCTAGCATACGTTGCAGAAAGTTCAGTCACATGGAGGGGTGGAAGAGAGAAGAAAGGCGAAACAATCACAAAGTATCCTTGTACTGAGAATAAAATTTCTCTTCGGGAGTTTCTAAAGGTGGCCACCTGAACTGGGAAGGATGCTAATAGACTGGTTATCTGCTACCTCCTACTGCCTGCAGGGCTAAGTTGCTGGATTAGAATGGCAGTTTCACTTAAAAAAATATATCGTTATAAAAGGGTGTTTACAATATATCGTAATCACTAAAACAAGGGACAAGAAACTTTATTAAGATAGGAAACTGGCCGGTACCATAGAAAAATATTGACTGTATTCTCATGATAATATCATTATCCCTGCAACATTAAAGTGCTCAGTAAATTGAAAAACGATTTACGGAAAACTTGTTTGTTACTTCCATTTATTAAAAAATCTGGTTGACCTTCAAATGATAATGGGAACATACATAATAAATTTCACTAATCCTTCAGTTCATTTTACTTTTATAGAAATAGCTTTGGTTGCAAGTCACTTAGTTCATGTTATATTTACAGGGGCGCCGACTTATAAAAAATATTGGGGGGCCCATACCGGGGTCCTGCCCCGGGAAATTTTCTAAATTTTAGATGAAAATTAGTGAGTTTTAAAGTTTTTTTTAAGTATTTTAGAGTCATATGATCAACATTAAAACCCCGAAAACTCGACTCTCTATAACTCCACACTCCGGGAAACTCGACAAGCCTGAAACACTTTTTGGCTTTGAAAAAAGAAACAAAACATAAACACGCACGGTATTTTCGTAAAAAGCTAATTTAATTTACAGTAATAATTATGCTTATAGACTATTACAGAGCAGTGAATATATAGCTCTGAAAAGACTGAAATTATATTTAAATAAATCCTAAACTATCATTAAAAGAATAAAACATAAAATATTGCTGTCGCACAGTAATAGCACTTTGATTAATAAGTGAAATAGCTAATTTAAGCTTACTTTGAATAAGGCTGAGGGTTCATTAAATAAAAACAATATCTCAAAGTTAATGCTTTAATACAGTTAATAAAGTTAATACAGTATGCCTAATACTTTCAGTCAAAAAGTATGTAAATAACGGGCTTTAATTGGGTCTTACACCCTAAAAATATTTAAGTATTTGAAAATAACTAATACAGTACTATAGTAATATAGAAATACAGTACTAAACTAGTACTAATATTTCAAAACTGAAAATTTAACATTCTGTATGTATTTAATTCTCTATTTTATAAAGATTTTTAATATTGCTCTAAATACCATTATTAGGGCTAGAGTGTCTTTAGAAAGGTGCAAATGTCGACCGTCTGACTGGATTACTGAATATGAAGTCGTTGATGACTGGTCGGATATCCAATTCATCCAAAACATCTCGGTGGGCTTGAAGAACAGCCAAGTTGTTCAATCGCTTCTGTCCCATTGTTGATCGGAGATATGACTTCAGACGTCTAAGGGCGCTAAATGACCGTTCTGCTGTTGCTGTCGTGATTGGAACTACTTGGAGAAGCTTAATGCACTTCACTACTTCACATAACATTTCTCCAACTGCAGGCTCTTGTGTAATGTACTTTCTCACATCACGCATGTTTTTTAAGACCAGTTGTTTTTTATTAGCGATATCGGATAACATATTCAAGTGTAAGTGTAAGTGTAATGTCTAGGCCATTTTTGAAAAACTCAGTTGATTTTTCAAAATTTGTTTCACCTCTGTTTACTAAAAGCAAGCACTCTTGTTCAACTGCAATGACTTGTGTGAGTTCAGTTGATGCAAACCGCTCAGTAATGCAAGATTGCACCGTTTCACAAACTTCAATGTAAATATCTTTGTAGTATTCCTTTGGGGTTTTGAAAGTGTGCGATGAGCTGGCTTCGTTGTTTTCATACTTCTTTGGTATACGTCGATTCCGAGGAAGCGAAGGATCATCAACTTGTGAAGGTTTTTCTTTTAAACACAATTCCCAAAAGTGTTCAAAACTATCACGCCTTCCATTCAATATACAAATCAAGCCCTCATATATTTTTTCCAGATCAGCAACACTTAGATGAGGGCATTGAATTTTTTCATTGACATCCTCTACTGGGTTCATTGCATGGCAATAAAGACGTAAAAAGAAATAAGTTTTGAATTGTAACATTGACTCAAGGTACCCTGCACATTTGTAACCTGCCTCTGTTTTGTCCTCTGCAGAAAATGTTTCAAAAAACTCTAGAAGTTCTTCAAAGTTTTTCAATATTCTCAAGATACTAGAAGCTCGCATAGTCCATCGAGTCGGGCAAAGGGGTCGTAGACCAGCTTGGTCGTTGGTGCTCTCACAGCGTATGCTTCTGAAAAGTCCCATCCTTTTGTTGGATTCCCTTACGGTGTTTATTAAGTCCTTGGCTAAGGCCATAATATCCCTCATAGACGTAAGATGGCGGAGACTGTCTACAACTGCCAAGTTTAAACTGTGAGCAGTGCAGTGCACATAACGTGCTTTTGGTTGTATATCCAAAACTAACTTTTTTAGTCCTTTGAACTTACCTCTCATATTCGAGGCACCATCATAGCACTGTCCTCTTAAGTTATCCATTGACAAATCAAGACGAGCAAATACGTCTTTTAAAATACTAAACAGAGTTTGTGATTCAGTGTTGGGGGTCTCGTATAAGCCAATAAAGTCTTCGTTGATAATTAAGGAATCATTGACAGTACGAATACAAAATGACACTTGTTCGTGAATCGAAGAATCACTTGTTTCGTCAACCATAATAGAAAAATGTTCAGCCTTCTTGATTGAAGCCAATACTTTTCTCAACACAGACTTTCCTAGTAGATCAATGATCTCGTTTTGAATATCGTGGGACGTCCACTTATACCCCGAACGTCCTAACCAATCTTTTAACTCAGGTATGTCATTCTTTCGTAGTTCCAACAATTGAAAAAAATTTGAGTTTACATCTTCGTGCCCTCTAATTGCTAGGCCTTGTCGGCATAGAAATTGCACGGTAGTAAAAATTGTCTCAAGAGCTAAATGGCCTTTCTTCATATCACTATCTAACTGTTCATTCAATTGGGAGGCCACACTTCGGTTAGTGATGGCATTTAGTTTCAGAACACCTTCTTTATGTGTAAACGTATTTTCATGAAGACGGAATTTTTCCAAAGCCTTTTTCCAGTTAGAAAACCCTACGGAAATAAATGCATCTTCTTTTTTTGAAGAAAATTGTAATAGATTTTTAGCATCTGCCTCTTTGCAGGTTTTGCAAAAAACTTTTTCGGTAGATGCTTCATATTCTAGCCATGTATATTTGATCAACCAAGACTTCTGAAATGATCTTCCCTTACCGGATTGTCCAGGTTTTGGCTGTGAACAGTTCTCGCCTGAAGACGACGAAGCAATTGACGACACAATTATTGTCGGAGGTTGACTTGCAGTATCATCAACTTCCAAGCGCACCTTTTTGGTAACAAATTTATCCATTGCAAACTTAATTCACAATACACTAAGAGACTAAAGTAAACGAATAAAATATAGTCATATAAAAGAGTCCACTAAACACTAAAGTCGGAACGCTAAACACGTCTGCAGCATGCACTGAACGAAACTATCCACACTGAATGACTGCTCCAGCAGGGTGGGCTTTATATAGCCATGGCGTCGTAATGTCTCGAAGCGTCAAGGCGACGCGAGGTGGAGGGTTCCAGGCACTTCTGCTCCAGTCCTTTTGATGTCGCCGCGGCTGCAGCGCTGGCCCGCCAGACCTTACACGAAGGTTCGCGCACCGGGACAAATTCTAAATGTGCCCACAGCACCGTAACACTATCATGATTCACACCACTCGTTTTCAGTTAACCTGCTTACTACCGTAATAATTATTTGTTTTAACTCATTACTGAATGTATTTTAAAAGGTAACTATCGTCAAACAAGGAAAATAAAAAATACCAACATAATTTTGTGTTTTTACAAAGCATAATATAACTAATAATTTTCTTAAATTATTGGGGGGGCGGAGCCCCCCCAAACGAATTTTTGAGGGGGCTCGGGCCCCCTCAGGCCCCATGGAGTCGGCGCCACTGTATATTTAGTAGTAGGCCTATCAATTTAAACAGTCAATTCTAAATTAAAGAAAAAAAAATTGCCAATAAAATTGAAACTACACTTAATACACAAATAAAATTTGTACTGTCAGAACTACAGTACAGTCCCGATGAATGGAAGGGTGGGGTCGCATGGATTAATAAAAAAAAACACAGATAATCCAATTTTATGGTAAAGTTATTGATAGAACATGATAAAGAATCTAGGTCTCTCAGCTATACGGTGGACCTTTAATTTATTATCAGTGTTGGGAAAGTCTCCAGTCACTTGTCACATAACCTAAAATTGCCAGCCAATTTGACATGGGTTTTTTCATGGTTTTCCCAGTTTTAATGCCAAATGCTGAATTGGATATTTATGTACCATGAATCATCCTCACCATTTCATTCTGTATCATATTCATTTGAAATTATTATTAGTTGAAATTTACTCCATAAAATAAACTAACAAAAGAAAATAATTGACAATCTATATTTCCTTGGCCCACCCTACTGTACAGGCACAGATTCCGAGCTCATGATATGGCCTCATAACTAAAAGGAGTATTAATACAGCTGAAATAAATGAATTTTTTACAAATTAGTGATTATGAGAATTGCTATGAGGAATGGGAGAAGATCATATTGAAGAAGCTGGTTAGGAAAATTGATTTTTCCCAAGTAGAAACATGCAAAAAAGTATGAAAAAATCATAACCATTATAAAGGGTGAGCAGTTAACATTATAATTTTTGTGTGTAGCCTACTATTGGCTGCAGTAGTATTACCTACAGTATATTTGTTTGATGCCTGGCATCGCAACAGGAACAAAATCGATGCCTTGTAAACTGTTGGTCATCTGCTCCACCGACACCAACAAATGGTACTTCCCCCATCCACCCCACCCCCAAAAATACTTAATAGAGACCATTGCTAATTTATGGATGCAGCGCCCGACCAAAGTTATGCCCAAAATACTTACCATAAAGCCATAGAGTTGTAATCTGTTAGATCCTAAAAATATTTCTATTTTAAGACAGTGATGTTGTACAGGATGAGAAAACACAACACTTAATAATTTATATAATCAATGAGAATATTAGTCTTCACACATTTTTTGTAAGTAAAGATTACCAAAAGGATGATCATTTCGATGAGAGACTTCTCACCATCATCAGCTGTTCTCAACTGACGTGTTTTCTTCTTTATCCACCAGATGTCCTCCATGTAGTAGAAATTTAGAAATGAGGTCATTGTCCTTTGGGATGTCAAAATTCATAAGTCTATCTCTATTTTTCTGAATGTATACTTTTTCTCATACAGCTAAATCCAGTGGATGCTGAACACTTTTCAGTAATCTTGCCTCATTATTGAAATTATGACCTGTAGACCAGAAATGAGCCACTGCAATTTTTCTATTTGTTGGTATTTGATATTTCTCATATGCTCCTTGTACCTTATATTTAAGTTTCTTTTTGTTTTATGAATTTTGATATCCCAAAGGACAATGACCTCATTTCTAAATTTCTACTACATGGAGGACATCTGGTGGATAAAGAAGAAAACACATCAGTTGAGAGCAGCTGATGACGGTGAGAAGCCTCTCATCAAAACGATCGTCCTTTTGGTAAGTTTTTACTTACAAAAAATGTGTGAAGACGAATATTCTCATTGATTATATATAATATACACTTCACAATGTTTTTCTGATTAATTTAATCAAACTTAATAATGTATTTTCTCTTGGTGAGAGGAAATACACTTAAGATACATAAGATACCTAAGGTCTTAAGGACACCCCTAAGATATGGATAATCCTTATATACAGACAAGTTTTTATGTCCCAACTGAAATAATATAGAAATAATCCTAAATTCAACTCTTTTTTTACGGACACACTCAGATATGGGCACAGACAGCTATTTGATAGTCCTAAAGCTAGCTTTACCTCCTGACCACAGACTGAACTTGAATTTTAAGCCCTAATCTGTTACAAAAATTTAAAAATTAGATGTGAGGGGACTGTAAAGAAATGTCATAAAATACAGCTAGCCCTCCTAAATACTGTACCGTTAGCAGGAAGTGGGTGGATAAATTAATTTCATTAAAGATTTTCAGACCAACCGTGTTCGAATCATCAATGCCATTCATAGAATGATTTATTATTTCGGCCCAACTATTATTAAAAAGTTCTAAAAAAGAGTTTTCTTTTAGTTCTTTTTATAATTTCACTACAAGATGAATCCCTGAAGCATTGATAAGCTTATATTTGCATGTAACCAGACGAAAACCACCATGACATGACCACCATGATGACCACGACCACCACCATGACGACCATGACGACCATGACGACCATGACCACCACCACCACAACCAACACCATGACCACCATCATGACCATGACCACCACCACAACCACCACCACAACCATGACTACCACCACCACGACCACGACCACGACCCCCACCCCCACCACCACCCCCACCACCACCACCACCCCCACCATCACCACCACCACCACCACTACAGATATTTCATTATCAGTCTCATCGACTCTCACCTAACACTACCACTACTACTACAGCTGACAAACTAAGGAAAATATGACATTTTTTATACCTAAAATATTTTTTCCCAAATTAAATATCTAAAAGAAATATGTCTATCTTTATAGATGGAACACATATCTGCTAAATTTCGTCTGGCTTCCGAAAGACTTTGTGCATCTGCCTTCCAGCTCAGAAAAGACGTCGAATATGAGGTTCTTCATGCAGAAAGAATCAACATGCAATTTGGAATTTGTGTGTAACAGTGAAAATTCGTCTGGAAGACAAGGATGCCTTTACAGTAATTCTCCCAAGAAATGTTTGGGAGTATTGGACGATGATGACATTAGAGACATTAATTCGCAGAAAACTAATATTTTTCTGTAATATCATGGGATGCTAGCCAATTCTAATGCCTTCTATCTGAGTATTAATGTAAAAGATAAATAATGTTGTGTAAAATGCAAGTGTTACTAATGTTAATCATGAAAAATAAACGGTGCAAAATATGTTGCATATACTTTCTCACGTATGCATGTTAAAGGCTAGCATAGAAAAAAGTAAATTATATAGACAAATTTTATTTATTACATTTTCATAAAACTAACACATATCTAGAATGGAAAGCATCGGGGTCAATGTTTATGTTCAATGCTTTTACCGGGAAATAATAATAACAATAATAATAATAATAATAATAATAATAATAATAATAATAATAATAATAATAGTAATAATAATAATAATAATAATAATAATAATAATAATAATCCTCTTTCCCGCCCTTATTTACCTCGTCAAAATACTTCAAGGCGTATGGCTTCTGCAATTTCAATAATGAATAAAATAATATTGCCTGAATATATAGTGGAAAGTGATTTAGAATTTGAGGATCTCCACACCACCATTTATGTTGCTGCAACTGCTGTGATAAAGGCCACAGGAGGAAATGTCCGCCACATAGTTAAAAGACATGAACCAGAAGAAAGAAGGAGAAGAGTGCCTCCTTGGGAACACAGGTTATCTAGTGCGATTGAAGATATAAGAAAAAAAATAGGTCAAGTGATGCAATACATATCTGGAAACAGAAGCAGTAAGATCCTAAAGTTGTACCAAAAGATAAAAGATTCGGAGTCTAACCACTCGAAGTATGACCCAGTAAACTGCAGCCCAGAACAAATCCTAGACACACTACGTCAGAAGTTAGCTGCTAAGACCAAAAGGATCCGCAGGTATCGTGAATCAAAGAGACGAAGAGAGCATAATTTATCTTTCCAACGTAGTGAAAAGCTCTTTTACCGAAGCCTTAAAGAAGTTCCTAAGGTTAAAAGTGATCGAGTCCCACTGGCGGAGGAAATCAGGGACTTCTGGGGGAATTTATGGTCAAAAGCAGTGAACCACAAAGAAGATGCTGCCTGGATAAGAGAAGAAGAGAAGAATATTATGGATGTACCGACTATGGAAGCTGTAGCTATTTCAGTTGAAGATGTCACAATAGCTGTGAACAAAACCCAGAACTGGAAAGCTGCAGGCCCTGATGGTATACATAATTTCTGGCTCAAAAGATTTACGAGTATGCATCAGTACATCGCTAAATGTTTCTCTTCTTTTCTAAGACAACCACAGAATATACCATCTTACTTATCTAAAGGCGTGACTTATTTGCTACCAAAGGATGAAAACACTGATGACCCATCTAAATATCGGCCAATCACTTGCCTGTGCACCCTCTACAAGATCTTGACTTCTTGCTTGTCTGATAAAATTTACTGCCATCTGGATGAACATCAGCTTCTAGCAAAAGAACAAAAAGGTTGTATTAAACGATCACAAGGATGTAAAGAACAACTCACAATTGATGCCGTGGTTATGGAACAGGCATCTCACAAGTCACGTAACATCTATACAGCTTATATAGATTATCAGAAAGCTTTTGACTCTGTCCCACATTCCTGGCTACTCAGCGTGCTCAAGATGTATAAAATTGATCCTGCTGCCATTTCCTTACTACAGCAATTGATGTTATCATGGGAAACTGTATTGCAGTTGAAATACGGAGGTAGCCAACTTGTATGTGGAAGTGTTCAAATAAAGAGAGGAATTTTCCAGGGGGACAGTCTTAGCCCATTGTGGTTCTGTATGGCACTCAACCCTTTGTCATCTATGTTGAATGCATCAGGATATGGATACCAGATAAAGGGAACGGGTAATTTGCATTGCACGCTGTCTCATCTTATGTATATGGATGATATAAAATTATATGGAGCCAATGACAGGCAAATGAAGAACCTGCTTCTGCTCACAGAAAAGTTCTCCACTGATGTGCAAATGTCATTCGGAATGAGCAAATGCAGGACCCTCAGTGTTGTACGAGGAAAGGTCCAGCTAATGAATTTCACACTAGAAGCTACGGAGACATTTGAAGCCATGGATGAAGAGGACACATATAAATACTTAGGCCTGCTTCAGGCGAAACGGATAGACCATAAAGAAGTCCGTAAACGGGTTACAGGTGTCTTTTTGCAGAGATTGAAAGCAATTTTAAATTCTAGCCTAAATGGAAAGAACACCTTTAAGGCAATCAACACCTTTGCCATTCCTGTCTTGATGTATACATTTGGTATCGTTAAGTGGTCTGAAACAGAACTGGAAAATATAATGAGATCTACACGTAAGCTGCTGACAAAACATCGTGCGCATCATCCAAGGTCGGCAGTGGAAAGATTGATTCTGCCACGTAATAAAGGAGGACGAGGTCTCATAGACATACCGTGGATATGCCAGAAGCAAATTCAAAGCCTCCGTAATTATTTCCTTAGCCAGAAATCTCTTCTACATCGGGCAGTTAATGGAGCTGACAAACGGTTTACACCTTTGGATCTCTGTCATGCCAATACTGTTGATTTAGAAACAGATGCTACCCACGTTGCAACTATTATACAGCAATGGACACAGAAACCACTGCATGGTCGCCATGCACATGATCTGGAGCGCCCGCATATTGATCGAGAGGCTTCCAATGCTTGGCTTGGTCGAGCAGATATCTTCACGGAGACTGAGGGTTTTTTATTGGCAATTCAGGATCAGACTGTTGCCACAAAAAACTACCTGAAATACATAGTAAAAGCAAACCTGGAGAACGATACATGCCGGCGCTGCAATCAAGCCCCAGAGACAATCCAGCATATTACGGGTGCTTGCCAGGCGCTTGTGGCGAAAGAATATTTGACACGGCACAATCAAGTGGCAAAAATTGTACACCAGACTCTGGCACATCAACACAACTTGGTGCTGAATACTGTTCCCTATTATCAATATATTCCCGATGTGGTTCTGGAAAACAACTCACATATATTATATTGGGACAGATCCATACTTACTGACAGATCAATAACTCACAATAGACCAGACATAGTGTTGATAGATAAAATCAACCGGACCACATATCTTATAGACATTGGCATACCAAATACTCACAATTTAGAGCAGTGTGAAAATGAAAAAGTAACCAAATATTTACCCCTGGCTGAAGAGGTTCGACAACTCTGGAGGCAAGAAAAAGTTATTGTGCTGCCATTAATCATCTCCTCAACAGGACTTGTACCGAAGACCCTAATGAAGAGACTGAAAGACTTGAAGATCACAGAGTACGTGAGGGATTGTATGCAAAAAGCGGTCATCTTGAGTACTACATCCATTGTCCGCAGTATACTAAACATTTCTGTATAAATTTAACGGTGTCATCTTGCTAAAAGCCGATGACATCGTTTTAATACCTGTAAAAGCAGTGGAATTAATAAATAGTAATAATAATAATAATAATAATAATAATAATAATAATAATGATAATAACTTGGGGTTTGCATGGTTTCTTCAATCTCAAAGGCAAAAATGCAGGATACATTGTGGTAAACTGACTACATTTCACAACAATATCTAGATTATAGTATTCTTGTTACTATGGGCAACAAAAGAATATCGTTCATCTTTTAATCAAAATGTATGTTCTGAAATTCGCATTTAAGTCATGTTATTTTGTTTTTATCTTGATACCTATTAATTTAATAAAGAAATGTATTTAACAAAAAATGTTCTTTTTAATTTTCTTTACAACTTGACTGTGCTAAGTTTCCATATATCCCCCAATGTAACAATAATATTAATAATAATAATAATAATAATAATAATAATGTTAATGTTTTATTTTGTCTGGCAGAGTTAAGGCCATAGGGCCTTATCTTCCACTCAACCAGGATAATACAAATTACATTAAAAGATATATACAAAAAAAATACAATAGATCATACATACTTACTTACTTACTTACTTACTCACTCAATGACAATACACAATTCCTAAGCAAGATAAAGGAATATTATCTATTTTATGGAACCCAAAGGTTCATTGCCGCGCTTACCTGAGCCCGCCATTCAACCTTATTCTGTGCTAACTCCATCCAATCATCCCCCACAAATCCTACTTCCCATAATTACATTTCAGGATATGGCACAACTACATTTTTCTAAAATTTCCTGCAGGGCTTCCACTCCAATCAGGAATACTCCTGATTTAGCAGGGCTCGATCTTTATTCCACGTACAATTACACAATTCATCTTGGAACATCTAAAGGAGTCAAAACTGATATTGTCATTGAATTATCTAGTTATTGTTATGGACAAATAGCCTGGAGATCTGGACTGGCTTTGAAAAAATCTATAACTGTACATTGTGGAGTTATACAGAGACATTCTTCCTCAGCGCCTCATGTAACGGGTGGCTGCGCATACCGCGCCTTGTGCTGCATCAGCCAATGCATGGACCCTTCATGCACCCCTGCATAGACCAAATGTCTTCGAATTTGTACTTACCATGCTAATAGAAGATGCTGAAAATGTTACCCATTTGCTGTCACACATACTTCACATCTTCTGACGAAATTACTATTAACTTGGCACAAGTTCTTCTGCACGGGTAGACTCTATTTCATGCCTTATGCTCTGTTTCAGTTCATATAAAGTGTGAGGATTGCTTCCATAAATTCTGTTTTTTAGGGTACCCCACAGATAAAAATCGCACACTGTTAAGTCTAGGCTACGTGGAGGCCACAAGTTCTTACTTACAATTCTCCTACCAAAGACGTCTTATGTTACTGCAAAGACTATCGTACTCGGGGCATTACACGCACAATAAAACACAGTACACAATTAAATATCACACTGAAGAGAATTACCGGAACACTGAAATATCACAGAGCTACTGAGAGCCTCATAGAGTCTTAACTTTACAATAGTAATACACTCAGCTCTGCCAGTTGGATAAATACCGCTGCATAAACAACCCGTGTATCGACTGATGCAGCTTGAGTTATGGCAAATGCTGATGCCCATGCCACGAGGCGCTGTGAAAGAATGGCCCTGTATGATCTGAATGTAGAGGAAATATTATTGCTATTATTTTTAATCATTCTAACCGTTTAAAGTGAAAAAAGTTATTAAGATTAGTCAACTGATAGTAATGCCTGTTTTTCTTCCTAAACGGAAAAAAAAGTTACCAAAATTCAAATACAGTTAGAAACACTCACTGATGTAGTGGAATATGATTCTGTATTCAGGTGGAGATAAAATGATGAAAAGAGTTCAGAAATTGTTTTCTGAATGTCGTGTACCCCAAAGTATTGAAACATTCAGTTCCTCCCGGAATTCATTCTTCGACACTTCTAGGAACAAAATCTTCTCCCACAGCATCTTCAGACCCATCTCCAGCGTTGACACAATGCTCGTCATCACTTGGATCAGTGTTAGGTTGGCCATTCATAGTAGTTGTCATTGTGGTCTACTTCATAGCATTCTTCCTCTGTGACAAAGGACTCTTCTGCTTTTTACACAGTACGTGAAAAGTTTTCTTTTTTAAAGAAATATTCATATTACAGCTTGATTTTTATTTAGGTTCAACGTCTATCCACAGTGACGTTGAATATCTTCAATCTACAGTTGACATGGTGAAATGTTTTTCACCAAATATTTAACATGGTTCTTCTTTATATTAAACTAGCTTAAAAGGCCCGGTGTCACTGGGTTTTGTATTTTGTAATTTGAAATTAATTTTCGATTTTGAAACTCTAAGTCCTTATATAATATGTGTGTAGAATTTGAAATGAGGAAGAACAACATATCACACTCAAACTATTCCCTCATAAAACGCTAGATATAGCTTTTTAGCTCATGCTAATTTAATTATCATCTCCTTTCATTTTTGTTAAAAAATATAATATATAGGTGTATGTAAAACAGAATATCCAGAACTATGTCATACTTCATATCCTTCTATTTCCTGAACCATTAAATCCACAAAAATATCATTCAGATCAATTTTATAAGAACTTTTATGTAGTTAATTTTGTGCATAAACTGTTTTTTGCTAGAACCCATAGCCTTAGTGTGTTTAGGGAAAACTGCGAGAAATTACATTCAAAAAGTTCCCCCCACCCCCCGCTCACCCCCTATCCATGGGGACTTTTACTATGTTGTTTAAGACACTTTCCCCCACATCTCTGCCAAATTTTAAAACTACATGATTTTTTTTGTCCCCACTTTTCCTTTCTTGCCTAAAATATAATGTATTTTCCATTACATGTCCTGTGCTTGTACTGTGATCGGATTTTTAATAAATTCAACTTTAATGTTTTTTTTTATATTTCTCCACTTGTTTCGTGATGTAAATACACAATATACAGTTTATATACTAATATATTACCCCCTAAATATAGAGAAAGTGCGATGTACGGTTTTCTTTCAAAATCTCGAAATTTGACCGAAACTTTAAATTGTTATAACTTTTGAACATTTGAATAAATAATAACAAATGACTACTCATTTTAAAGCGAATTTATTTCGCTACAACGTCTTTCATGAGAACATTGCTGTATACCTAAGGGCCGAAGCGCTAGAAGGCAAAGTGTGTCGAAAAGCGCGAGGCGAAAGAGCTTTCTTCGAAAATTTGTTATTTTCGTTGGCGGATATCTCGAAAACTATTGGAAATAGAAAGAAATGTGTAGGATCAGTCTTGTAGGAAATTTTATCAGCTTTAATTTTGTATATAGCAATTTTTCCTCTATGATGCACCGTTGTTTAGATATAAGCGAAAAACCTAAAACTGGGACCTTCTGCGGTCCCCCCTGCCCCCCGCTCACCCCCCACCTTCGGGGACTTTTAGTATGTTGTTCGGGACACTCCCTCCGACATCTCTGCAAAATTTCAAAACTACACGATTTTTTTTCTTTCTATTTTTCGTTCGTTGCCTGGACTATATGTACAATTTGAAAAAAAAAGCAACAATTTTTATATCCTGTGTGCCGAAGCACAGATTATTTTTAACTTCCTATAAACCAAGGAAATTAAGGAATGTGGACGCAGGTCAGAGAGGTAGGCCTACTTAAGTAAATAGTTAGCCGACTCTGAAAATACATCATTGGTAACTGGACCCAGATCCTAATCAAATTCAAATAATTAATAGTAAAGCAAGATAAGTTCAATTTTGTAGATACAATTTATTCTGAATCAGGTAACAATTATATCAAGCAAAATTTAAAACATTCTGAAGAAATAGCACCTAGAACATGTTACTTACACTGTGGTTTTTCGTCACACTCAAAATGACCCTTGGGGTTTTTATTTAATATACAAGAAACCCCAAAATTCACATATGTACAAATTATTTACAAATCTTAGCACGACAGGCCCGAAATTCCTGTTCAGAAAATTCACAGATTTCAACAAGTATTTATTTACAGACTAAAAATTTATTTACATGTAGGCCTACCGGTACTTGCAAGTACTCCAAAGGGTCTGACCATAGTTTATTTATCTAGTTATATCCATTACTACAGGGATCAAACTCGAAATTGTCTAAACTCGGTTAGGCTAGTTTATTTTAAATTCGGAACTGAATTAGTGCCACCTTGCGTGTTTTAGTTTTACGGTGCCAATGATAATCCTTGGAGCCTACCAGTCATTATCTAGTTGGGGCTAAGCCTACACAGCATATGGCAATGTAATGAGAGAAAACCATTTAATTTTGTAAGGTTCATCTTTATCCCCCCGCTGAACTATAGAACAAAACTCCCACCCCTTGAATTTAATTTAGAAAACTTATGGGAGGCAAATTTCCAAAGCCAAAAAACTAGAAAAACGCAATACAAAAATTCCCCTTATATAAAACCCCGAAATTACAAACTGAAACTAACAAATTTTGATGGCCAAAAATTCACAGGTGAGCATCAGTTAATTACAAACAAATCCATTTAAAGGAAAACTCACCTGAGAAAAATGTCTCCATGACAGGCCTCCACACAACACAAAAGAAAAAACAACTAAACACTTCGAACTCCAGCAATCGACTGAGCTCCACAAATAGTACACGCATAGCGCACAAACCGGTTTCCCCCTCCCACTCATTAGCATAAGACCTCTTTACGTAAGTGAACACAATGCCACATACAGGGTTTCGGGCGAATTAATATCAGTATCAGAAGAGAAACACTACAGAGCAGGAAAACACAAGCTTAACCAGTAAAAATATTACATTTAACTGCAGTTTTAATACGAGAAAAATGGAGGTAAGAGTGAAACATATGCAAATTTGATATGACTGTACATATTATGGCTCACCTGACACCACCAATTAAAAGAAATTCCTCGTAAAGATGGAACACGTTTAATATAAGGAGCTTTTCTGAATGCAATACATCATTTAAGAATATAATTTTTTTTTCTCTGTATGCTACTGTACCTATTGACAAAAGAATTACATATACGAGGGGGACCCAAAAATAACCGGAATCGAACTGTTGCACGCGAATGCTTTCTAGTTACGAGTTGTGCTGTTAGGTGGTGTTATTTGGGGGTCTCCCGCGACCGTTAGTGAGCTGGCGTGAGTCTGAGTTAAGTGGCTTGGTTGTGGTACACTGTTGTTTGCGTTCGTGTTTCAACCCGTCGGCGACTGGTGAGATGGCCGACCACAAGGAACAAAGAATGTGTGAATTTTTTTTCTGTTAGAGAAAACTACAGCCAAGATCGTCGAAAGAACATAGACCAAATTTCTGAGGAAACGAACGTGTCATGGAGCACGATCCAGCGAATTTTAACCGAAGGTTTGAACATGAGACGGGTGTCTGCAAAATTTGTTCCTCGCTTGCTCAGAGATGACCAAAGAGAAAACCGCGTGAATGTTTGCCGCGACTTGAAGAGTGAAGTGCAGAACAATCCAAATTTTCTTAAAAGATCTTCATCAATTCCATGTTTGACTTTGGCAATGTTTTCGTCATTTCTTCCTGTCGGACGCCCGGGGCGTGGCATGTCTTCAGTTGACATGTTGCCAGATTTGAAACGGGAAATCCACTCTTAGACCTGTGATTTCCCCAAACCATCATCATGAAAGGATTGCCTAAGCATCCCAACGGTCTTGGCTGCAGTTTTCCCTAACAGAAAACAAAATTTCACACACATTCTTTGTTCCTTGTAGTCGGCCATCTCACCAGTCGCCGACGGGTTGAACGCAAACAACAGTGTACCACAACCAAGACACTTAACTCAGACTCATGCCAGCTCACTAACGGTCGCGGGAGACCTCCAAATAACACCACCTAACAGCACAACTCGAAACTAGAAAGCATTCGTGCCCAATAGTTCGATTCCGGTTATTTTTGGGTCCCCCCTCGTATTATGACAAATCTAACCAGCAAGAAACATCACAAGGATTTGTAGTTTTCACAGAAAAAATTTCGAAGTAATGACCTGTTCTTCTTCTGACTTATAAATGCTACTGTATATAGCCTACTAATACATCATGACATTGTCAAACTTTATAGCTTCAAGTGTATTGAAAATGGCAACACCTTTACTTTAAGGAAGTACCTAAAATGGATTGTGTTACATGTTTTGTTGGAGAATAATTTTTTGAATTGTTGGTTTATACATAGATAGATTATTAGAACATTTAAACATTCTGTTAGCCAAAAATGCAGAATACTGACCCAGAATAGCAGAACATATATCAGAAACCATAAAGTTATATAGCAAGAAATCAACAATTTCTGTATCTTCAACAGATAACCTGTTCTACCTCATTCTGCAGGCCCTCTTGGACGGAGAACAGAAGACATCGTGGAAGAAATTGTTAGACATGGCATCGACCTTACCATCATACATGATTTCATCTTGAGCAAAGATGCCCAAGGATTGCAAAATGTGCAAAATGTTCATGCAATCCTTATTACGAGGCAGCAAGAATGAAGAAACACTTTGTCTGTCTTGTACAAACACATGATGTAGCAAATACAGACAAATGTGATTACTGTAGTGCTCAGTTCAATCACGTGAAGAATCAGAAAAGTCATGAAGTAAAAAAGCATAATGTAGTATATAATAGGCTTAGATGTGGAAACAATGCATTTAAATGTGTTAATTGCAATGCTGGATATTCAAGGAGACAATCCCTGAGAGTTCATGAACAGAAGGTGCACAACATAGTAGCAGTTAAGCAAAAAAAAATCATATTTTCACTGTTCTTTATGTAATTCACATGAATCATCCAAATATGAGTTACTAGATCATTTTTGTGAAATAATACACGATATTAAAGTAGTCACAACCACCGAAAACTTTATGAATATAGAAGAATTCCTAAAGTGGAAGCAAAACAAGGGGATAGAGACAAAAGAAAAAATTTATTCAGACAAGAGGATGCCAAACAACGGATGATAATAATAAGCATCACTATTTTTCGTGTCACCGCAGTAGAAATTACATACCCACCGGAAAGAAGGAGAGGCATTTAAAGACCCAAGGCATTTAAAAAATTAATTCTTTCTGTTTGGCCAACATGAAAGTAATAGAGTTGGCTGATGGTAGTTGCAGAGTAATGGGCCATTCAAATAGACACTTAACCGTAAACTTAAGAACGTAAACATAAATGAAAACTTTAGCATGGCATTGAGCATTCGCGACGAAAACTTAAACGTTGATAACAACCAATCACAAATGAGTACGTGAACAGCTGATAAAATGGCTGCCGCAGACAAAAATACTCTCATGTTTCTATTAAACACATTTAGGCCTTTAAAAATTGACATCATAACGCTTATGCAGACAGAATTGCTAAATAAATAATTAAATAAAAAAAAATATATACAAATTAACAGAATATTATATTGGCTGTATTTACTACTGTAGTTCATTCATTGGGAAACTTATGTTCATACATTTCCCTTCAATGCCGCATCTTTATATAATGGATGCCTTTTATCATACAGACAAGTTTCTCATTCATAGACGCCATCTCTTGGCTACTTCCACTTCTGTCTCCTGTTCTGTTCTCTGAATGGTTGTATCGTTATTTTTTGCATAAAACTTAACGCAGAAGCTTGGTGTTTGCAAGTTCCTAAGTTAAGTTTAATTTTATGTTTAAGTTTCAAGTAACTTTCACAACATCCCTTATTATGCCCTATTTGAAACTGTGGGATTTCTTAAAAACATGACCTTTGGCTGTAGCAGCTCCACAGAAAATTTAACTGTTCCTTTATTGATATTGGACATCCTGTAACTGGGTAATCTATAAATTGTTCAGCTTCTGTTTTGCTTTCTTTACGCTTGTGTAATGTACGTTCTTTCACTTTGGAAGAATTTGCAAATGTATCGTAGGTTCATTTTCTACCTACGGTTAAGAAAGACTAAAACAAATCTTTATCTGCTATGCCTGATGCATAGAGGTGGTTCCACTTAAAAAATTACCCATCTGAAAGGATGTGGACATCTTGAGGGGAACTGCCTCAACCTGTGTAGCGATAACTATGACTTTGGCAAAATTTCCCAGAGCGTTAAATTCGGCGGGGCTTATGAACCAAGGAAGGGCATCCAACAAAATGTAAGTCAAAGAAGTTATGATTTCTTGAGCCACAACGACATCTTCCACCTTGTAGTTAAATTCTTTATAAGGATGTCCGTATGTACTTAATGTGGTATGTTTAGAAAAATTCAACTTAGTAGATTCCAAATTACCAGATATGAAAAAGGTAAGATCCGTTGTGCATCTGCTAACACCATCCACTGTCCCCCAGCACCACCAATCCTTTCTTGTTAGATATTGGAATATCAAATGAAAATTTTGTTCATTAATTACCTCAAACTGTTCATTATTATTGACAGATTTTTTTACTTTTTTACATTTTGCTGATTATAAATTATGAGTGATAATCAAATTTTACAGCAAGTATTAAGTGTCACTTATTTACTTTTGGTACAAATAGAAAAACATTAACGGCCATGGGTGTCGGCTTGCTGATCACATGCCCCCCAATCCTGCCATCTGCCTTTGGCAGATGACACAGCAGTCGGGTGGTAGGACAAGTCCCTCCAGGGATGTAGCGCCATGGAGTTTAGTTTATAAATAGAAAAACAGACTTGGAGGTAAATGTGAAAGTGATATGCAGAAAAATTCATAAAACCCTATAAAATAAAAATATAGGAACGATACAAGATTAAAATTTTATTAAACTATAGCTGTCCCTATGCTACTTTATGGATGCAAAACCTGGGTAGTGACAAAAAAGTTGGAAAGGAGAATACAGCCTGCAGGGATGAATTTTCTCAGAAGAATCAGAGACTGTACAAAATTAGATAGAATACAAAATGAAGATATGACAGAATTAAATATATATTCAGTAATTGAATATCAATAAAAATAGAAGCAAGAAAGAATGGAACTAACTAGATTACCCAAAGCAGCATATTATATTATAAACCAAATTGTAAAAGGAATTTAGGAAGACCTATGAGAAGATGGAAAGAGCAACTGTGATGGGGAACAGGCAATTTGCCTAATCCTTGAAGTGAACAAAAAGAAGAAGAAAAAGATTTTAAAAAAGTCAGACTGTGTGTATATGTTGATAGGTGAAGAAATTACATTTCATTTATTAAATTCACTTGGAATGGGAATTCACAATGAAGTGGAGGTTCCAACATAACATGTTTCAGTACATTTCAATTCCTCCTTATCAGCTCAAAAGGTAATGGAATTCAAGAGCAAACATTTCATCTCTAAATATAAAATATTCTGTTGATCTGGTGCTGATGGGACACAGAAACAGGAAGCAATTATGGAATGGAAATCAACATAAAGTGATGAGAATATCATAAAGAGGTGAACTGATTAAATGGTCATGGGAAACTGAGAACTAGAAAATGTCCATCAGTTCAAGTACTTAGGAAGACTGCTGATGGATGGCGCCCACTGCACCAAGGAAATAAGAACATGGCTTGCCATGGCTAAGACAGCATTCACGAAAAAGAAATCACTGTTGACTGGTAACCTAGGGTTGGATTTGAGGAAGAAATTGATCAAAATGCTTCTGGAGCAATATTTTTATATGGATCAGAAACCTGGACACTGAGAAAGATGGAAAATGAAATACTTAGAAAGTTCTGAATTGTGTTCCTGGAGAAAAGTTGAAAAATGAAATGGATGGACAAAGTAACAAATGAAGTCCTAAGAAGAATAAACGAGAAGAGATTGATCATGAACACAGTTCCTTGTAGGAAAGAAAACTAGGTGACATTTTGAGGAGAAATTATCTGCTGCATGACGCCATTGAAGGAAAGTTGGCGAGAACACCAGGACTTGGTAAGAAGTTACCAGCAGCTACGAAGACTTAAAGGAGAAAATAAAATACTGGTTACTGAAAGAGGAAGCCAAAGATAGAAGGAGATGGAGAACAAAATTTGCAGAATAAGTCCAGTTGTAAACAGCTCAACAACTATTTATTAAGCAATCAATAGAACTTGTAATAAGTACACAGTCGCTTTCACTGCACCATGTTGGACAACAACATAAACAAGCACACACTCTAACAGAGTTAGCATCTCACCGTGCATGTATCCTTCCGCACAGTAGCTCGATACTAGGCACTCTCCTGACATCTGCATTTACATAGTGTAACTAAATGTTCAAATTTATTGTGCTTCAACAATGTGTAAAATTGTAAATCCAGGAACTGTCCCCAGTAACCTGGTATTCTTGCTTAACCTGAAATTCATCATGTGTCTTGTGGAATTCAGTCATATCATAAAATGATGGAAAAGAAATTTTTGTTCGTAATTTGTCATAAAATGACGGAAAATAATTTTTTGGAAAAATTTGGATTTCAGTAAAATTACAGAATAAGGAACAGGAAATAAACTGTGGCCTTATCATTGTGTTAACTGTTTTCTTTACAGTTCGGCATGGGTTTGTATATTGTGCGAGAATTTGAGTCTCACACATTTAAGGCTTAAAGTAAGTAAATAATTTCATTTATTTTCTATTTCAGGCGAACTTCAGCACACATTGGACATTTCAAGGCCACAGTATATATTCTGTTCTGACATGGCACTTGAAAAAATGGATCAAGTTACAAGACATGTTAGTTTTGTTAAAGGCATTATAGTGTTTGGGACCGGCCTTTCTCATAGACACGTCCCATTTTCTAGTTTACTGCGAGACACTTCACAGAGTTTTGAACCTTTTGATGGGGATTCCAGTGAAGTGGTAGCTACAATACTGTGTTCCAGTGGCACTACAGGAATGCCGAAGGGAGTTATGTTAACACATAAGAACATTATCACCACTTTATCCATATTAATGTGAGTTTAACAATGTTTCTCTCACTATTAGAGACAAGAATAGATTTCAGTACTTTATAAACATCCTGCTTTGTAAAGAAATTCCTGGAGAAAGATCTGCAAAAAGGAATTTAATGTGAAATATATCTGTACCATTCCCATCAAGATTTTGTGTATAATTAATGGGGTGGAGGCTTAGCCTGTCTTCATCTTTTCATATAATACAGACCTTCTCCCAGAAGATGGCAGCAGAGGAAGCTGCTGAAAGCTCAGAATCAATTCTCCTACTCACTCAGTTGCAAGCCCAAGAAACCATTACCCAAGTGTGTGAATGTTTTCACATCAGATTTGTTATTATTGTTCTTTTCTAATTCCAGGGATCCAAGATATTTTGAGTTAAAGCCTGACGAAGCACAACAAGTAACAGTTGGTTTCTTGCCATTTTTTCATTCAATGTCATTTGTGGGTATGATAAGAAATATTGCATTTGGAGTGAAGACCATTGTAATGAGGAAGTTTAGTGAGACGTCGTTTCTAAGGATCATCCAGGATTATCAGGTACATAACACAACTCTAATGTCCACAATGCATGCCACTATTTTTTAAAATATTGTATTGATTGTTTCCACATGGCATTCACCTTTACAATTTTATTTTGTAACAAGGGCTGCTATATGGATTGGACAGTTTGTAATACTGCCATAAAATAAAATGAAACAATATTTCTGGGGAAAATTTCTCTGCCCTAGGTCTTGAATTTGGGATTTTTAGCTTTCTGTGCTGATGTACTACCATCTAAGCTAGCCAGAGTTTGGTACATGGACCATTCTTGATCAAAATTATATTGTGGTAAAGTTTGTAGTTTACCCTATTCATTCTCAATTTCCGGTCCATGAGGCATGATTAAGATAAACGTGATGTTTGACCAAGGTAAAACTTAACTGCTCCTGAGAGAATCTGGAATTGATGAGGGTGAAAAAATGTTGGCATGTTTAGAAATTTTTGACATAATAAAAGAAATCATGTACCTAGAGAATTTTAATAGAGACCAATGTCAAATTTGTGTTATGGAAAATTGGAATACTTTTGAGGTGTAAGATGATATAAAATGTTAGTAAAAGTCTCATCTGTCTCGGAACTTTGGGTTGAATAGTGAATAAAATGAAATTTCCTACTAATGGAAATGATCCCATTTCACCTATGAACAGAGTTCTAATGAAGCTGAGATCATACATTACAGGAAATTTTACATTGTGAATGGTAATCATTTTTAATATTCATTGGACAACTCCAGGCAGTCAGTACTGAAGAAGCAATGGTAGAAGTAGGATATGACTAGCAATGTTAGACAGGACAGGTGGCTGCTATTGGTTAGGAAAAGTGGCATAAGGAACAATGGGAGTTAAGGTAGCAATATACAGACCCAGAATTGGCTCCTTTAGGAACAAGGAGGAAGGTCAAGTTAATAAAGAAGACCAAGCGAACGTGTTGATTTACACAAATATTATTGTGGCTGTTCTAGTGATAAAAGGAATTGATCTGAACCCAGGCCAGGCGGACAGACAAGGTAACATTGAAGAGATAATCAAAAGGTTAGATGGCTTGGAAGAACGTCTGAAGAACAAAACAATGTGGCTTCGAAACAAATAAAGCTCGGAATCGGAGAGGGAGATTAAAGAAATGAAGAATGAGGTGGAAGTCCTGAGGGCAAGAAGAGAATGGATGGAGAAGAGAAATCAAGCATTCAATCTAGTGTTTATGGGAGTGGAGGAAAGAAAAGGAGTATGGCCAATACAAGAGATAAGGGACATTCTGACGAACAAGATGGCAACTGGACAACAAGGAAGACTGCATGGTTAGGAAATAGTAACAGCTGGAAAACTGAGATATCTCGGGGAATTAAGCAAATGATAGGGACACGGGAAATCTAAGGAGTGTTCTCAGCGAAACCGGAAAATGTCAAGGAATTCTTGGAGTAAAACTCAAACTTTATTTTTGATAAGATATTCTGTTTTTCTCAAAACTTCACAGTTTTTACCCGACAGTCCTGAAATCTAATGACACAGCAGAGGACCCATGGAAGAGGTTTGATACGGGAAGTGCAGGAGAAGAAAATGCCGGCAAAGCAGCAGGGATTGGAACGAGAAGCAGAGGACATTTGAAATCTTTCAGTGCAAATGTTAATCGTCAGTAAACAATGAGATCAAGGAAAGCAGATAAAATTAACGCAAGAAAATATAGCCTACGTCCGAAGTTATTAACAGCTAAAGATCAGTGTGCAGCAGTCATTGTAATTAAAGCATTGTGAACACTGCTTCAAAAAATTAAATTAAAAGAATGTACTACTTAAAATAAGTAACTAGTGAAATGTTATGTAGCTTGGTTCAGTGGGTTATGCATAAAGTGGCTAAAAGGAAAATATTGTAATAAATATCAGTATAGTAAGGTTTAAAACTGTAAAATTGTAAAAAATTACGAAGAAGTTGTTAAAAACCGTGGCACAACTGAATAATTAGATTAAAACTTTAAAACACTTAAGCACCACTTACGTCAAACATAAAATTAGTAGGACATGTTTCGGGAGACCTTCTCCCATCCTCGGCTACTGGTCTACTGGCATGTCAGACTCTCGGCTGCTGGTAATACCGCCCTGCGTACTGCTTCCCCCTCTCTCTTCCGGTTGGTAAGCTTGATGACCTCGCTGACAGGCGGGATGTCAGTGTTCATCACCATGTTACCATATTTTGTAATAAAAATTTTTTCCCATGTATTGAGGTCCATTGGATTGCTAACACGTTTCAGTAATGAAATGTCCTTTTTAATGTGATGGCTTTCGGTCCAACAGTGATATGCTACCGATGATTTATCAATCTCCCCATTTTTTACATTCCTGAGATGTTCCTCCATTCTAGTTTTTAAATTCCTCTTGGTTTGGCTGATATATGATTTGGGGCAATCTCCGCATTCCATTTGATAAATGCCTGATACATTAGTTTTTTCCGTCGAGTTCTTCAGCGGGTGATTTAACAAATTCCTAAGAGTATACTTGTTCTGGGGCGCCAATTTAATATTGTAATTTTTGAAAATTCTGTCAAATTTGTGAAACACCTTCGGATGGAAGGTAAACTTCCTGTATTTAACCTGACTATCTTTTGTGTTGACTAAGGTGCTGACTTCTCTTATGTTCTGTTTATTTTTGTGTTTTCTCAACATCTTGTGTATGATGTTGTTATTGAAACCGTTGGTAATGGCCACCTCTTTTATGTGTTCAAGTTCTGTGTTATATTCAATCTCAGTCAGGGGGATATGTATTAATCTGTGTATAAGGCTATGAAAAATGGCAAACTGGTGTGGTTGTTGAATTTGATATAATTATCTACATGAGTTGGCTTTCTATAAATGCCAAACTCTAATTTGTTGAGGTTTCTGATTATTTTCAGGTCCAAAAAAGGTAACCAACCTTCCTGTTCAATTTCCATAGTGAATTGTACTGCCTCGTCCTGTAGATTAAGTAATTTGAGCGCATCTTCTAACAGTTTCCTTGGGACGATCGCCAGGATATCATCTACGTATCTGTTCCAACTCTTAAACATATGGGGGAATCCTTTGGTGACTCTTAATTCCACATTGCTCATATAAAGATCTGCAAGTATAGGGGACAATGGGCTCCCCATAGCTAAACCGGAGGTTTGTTGGTAACAATCTTGATCAAACACAAAGGTGTTTTGGTTGATGCATAACTCAATCAAATCTATATATTCTTCTATATGTTCAACTGGGACTCCATTTTTGGTCAACCAATCTTTAATCAATTTGGGTAGTTTATCGGTCGGAATACTGGTAAATAATGAAATTACATCAAAGGAAACCAAAGTGTCCCCTGGGTCTATGGTAGTGTCTTTAATTTTATCAACCAGACTTAACGAATTTTGGATGCTATGGGTATCAAATTTAGGAAACTGATTCAATTGCTTCACTAGCCATTGGGCTAGTTTGTAAGTGGGTGCGTTAATATTACTGATTATAGGTCTCATACTGTTATTGTTCTTGTGGATTTTCGGCAACGTGTACAGTTTCGGAAGTGTGGGGTTGTTAACTATTAACTTCCTTTTTTCTCTGGTTTACATAAAAAACTGGTTAAAGAGTTAGGTTACGTCTTGTGGAATAGTATGGAAAGCAATATGTACAACAAACTACAGGGATTGATGTCAACAAAAACACAAAAACTGATTAGGAAAGCAGATAAGTTACGTAGTTTACGCAACAGGGACACACAGACTATTAGTAAGACCAACATGGAAAAGGGGCCTACGCCGGACAATGTAGTTAATCTAACGGAAGAAACGTTCACCCAGGAGGAATTGGATTTTTTGAACAAGGGTTTAAAAACCTGCGTAACGCATTCCAGTAACCTTGACGATTACATCGCGGATGTAGAAATCTCCACCAACACACTTGCAAAAACCAATGACAAAGTGGTAACCCAAACGAAATGTATAGAAATATTAGGACAAATACCTGAGGATAATAATACTAACTACAAACGTACTGTCACACTGTTGAATAATAAACCAGTTTTCTATTTAAAAGCCGTCAAGGGGAACAAAACGGTCATTATAGACCAAACAGATTATAAACAAAGGACGGAAAAGCTGCTACAACAACCAGAGTATAAAAGAGGGATCAAAAATCCTTTGAAGAAGTTTGTGGAAACAACCAAAAATAAAATCAAATCTAGTAAAATTATACCTGACAGAGAAAAAAGGAAGTTAATAGTTAACAACCCCACACTTCCGAAACTGTACACGTTGCCGAAAATCCACAAGAACAATTACAGTATGAGACCTATAATCAGTAATATTAACGCACCCACTTACAAACTAGCCCAATGGCTAGTGAAGCAATTGAATCAGTTTCCTAAATTTGATACCCATAGCATCCAAAATTCGTTAAGTCTGGTTGATAAAATTAAAGACACTACCATAGACCCAGGGGACACTTTGGTTTCCTTTGATGTAATTTCATTATTTACCAGTATTCCGACCGATAAACTACCCAAATTGATTAAAGATTGGTTGACCAAAAATGGAGTCCCAGTTGAACATATAGAAGAATATATAGATTTGATTGAGTTATGCATCAACCAAAACACCTTTGTGTTTGATCAAGATTGTTACCAACAAACCTCCGGTTTAGCTATGGGGAGCCCATTGTCCCCTATACTTGCAGATCTTTATATGAGCAATGTGGAATTAAGAGTCACCAAAGGATTCCCCCATATGTTTAAGAGTTTGAACAGATACGTAGATGATATCCTGGCGATCGTCCCAAGGAAACTGTTAGAAGATGCGCTCAAATTACTTAATCTACAGGACGAGGCAGTACAATTCACTATGGAAATTGAACAGGAAGGTTGGTTACCTTTTTTGGACCTGAAAATAATCAGAAACCTCAACAAATTAGAGTTTGGCATTTATAGAAAGCCAACTCATGTAGATAATTATATCAAATTCAACAACCATAACCCAAAACCACACCAGTTTGCCATTTTTCATAGCCTTATACACAGATTAATACATATCCCCCTGACTGAGATTGAATATAACACAGAACTTGAACACATAAAAGAGGTGGCCATTACCAACGGTTTCAATAACAACATCATACACAAGATGTTGAGAAAACACAAAAATAAACAGAACATAAGAGAAGTCAGCACCTTAGTCAACACAAAAGATAGTCAGGTTAAATACAGGAAGTTTACCTTCCATCCGAAGGTGGTTCACAAATTTGACAGAATTTTCAAAAATTACAATATTAAATTGGCGCCCCAGAACAAGTATACTTAGGAATTTGTTAAATCACCCGCTGAAGAACTCGACGGAAAAAACTAATGTATCAGGCATTTATCAAATGGAATGCGGAGATTGCCCCAAATCATATATCGGCCAAACCAAGAGGAATTTAAAAACTAGAATGGAGGAACATCTCAGGAATGTAAAAAATGGGGAGATTGATAAATCATCGGTAGCATATCACTGTTGGACCGAAAGCCATCACATTAAAAAGGACATTTCATTACTGAAACGTGTTAGCAATCCAATAGACCTCAATACATGGGAAAAAATTTTTATTACAAAATATGGTAACATGGTGATGAACACTGACATCCCGCCTGTCAGCGAGGTCATCAAGCTTACCGGCCGGAAGAGAGAGGGGGAAGCAGTACGCAGGGCGGTATTACCAGCAGCCGAGAGTCCGACACGCCAGTAGACCAGTAGCCGAGGATGGGAGAAGGTCTCCCGAAACATGTCCTACTAATTTTATGTTTGACGTAAGTGGTGCTTAAGTCTTTTAAAGTTTTAATCTAATTATATAGTAAGGTTTACTTAGAAAATGCGGTTTACTCATTTAGTGATCTTCCCTTATGGTTACTGCAAGAGCAATAGAATATAAAATGGTGATCTGATATGGACAGGGGAAAACAAAAAGAAGACATACGAACATAGCTTAAAGGGATGCAGAGATGAAAAGTATTTCATTTTTTTCTTTCAATGTTTATGTTAAAAGAAGCTCAGGAAGGAAACTTGTTTATATTGTGTAGCAGCCTTACGTTTACACACACCTCCACAAAAATGTTTATTGTGTTTTAAGATGTGTACCGGTAAAATGATAAGGGTTGAATCTGGTATAGACTCTTTTGTAACTTTTCTTAGTACAGTAAATATATCATATCAACGATTACGATTTAAGAATTATTCAGTTTGAAATTTGAAAATTTTAACAATGTTATTACATATTATCATGCTGGTGTTATCTGCGTACATATCACTCTGGGCAATAGATATTACTAAGATAGATAAATCATTGATCCCTATTACAAATTATAATGGACCAGTCACTAAATCCTGCAGTACACTACTAAAGTCTGACCACTCACCACTGCAGTACACTACTAGAGTCTGACCACTCACCACTGCAGTACACTACTAGACAATGACCACTTACCACTGCAGTACACTACTAGAGTCTGACCACTCACCACTGCAGTACACTAATAGTCTGACCACTCACCACTGCAGTACACTGCTAGTGTCTCACCACTCACCACTGCAGTACACTACCAGAGTCTGACGACTCACCACTGCAGTACACTACTAGAGTCTGACCACTCACCACTGCAGTATACTACTAGAGTCTGACCACTCACCATTGCAGTACACTGCTAGGGTCTGACCACTCACCACCGCAGTGCACTACTAGAGTCTGACCACTCACCACTGCAGTACACTAATAGAGTCTGACCACCCACCACTGCAGTACACTAATAGTCTGACCACTTACCACTGCAGTACACTAATAGTCTGACCACTCACCACTGCAGTACACTGCTAGAGTCTCACCACTCACCACTGCAGTGTTCTACCAGAGTCTGACGACTCACCACTGCAGTACACTACTAGAGTCTGACCACTCACCCCTGCAGTACACTACTAGAGTCTGACCACTCACCACTGCAGTACACTGCTAGGGTCTGACCACTCACCACCACAGTACACTACTAGAGTCTGACCACTCACCATTGCAGTACACTACTAGAGTCTGACCACTCACCACTGCAGTACACTAATAGAGTCTGACCACTCCCCATTACAATTACGAGTATTATACAGAATTATCACTTTATTTATAAAGCATACTATTTATAACCTTATTCATGATGTATGTGGTATTTGAAAATGTTTTCTGTTTAATCTACAGGTAACAGCACTTCCTCTAGTACCTGCAATAGCTGTCTTCCTTGCAAAAGCTGCTGAAGTTGGGAAATATGATTTATCCAGTATAAAACTGATTATATCGGGAGCTGCACCACTTGGTAAAAACATTGAATTAAAATTAAAGGAAAGAGTTGGGACAGAATTTGTTTCCCAAGCTTATGGATTAACAGAAACAAGTTTGGCTGTTCTCTTAAATTCTCCTTTGAGCTGGAAACAGGGTTCAGTTGGAAGAATGGTTCCAGGCATGTTGTGCAAGGTAAGTGTGAGGGGATCTAGCCAAGTTGGAAGGATGTTTCTTTTCAAAGTTTCAGAACTGTACTAACAACATTAGAAGCATGGGAGTAATTTGCTTAAGATGGCTGCCACATGCAATTGAAAGCACTCCAATAAGATAATTCACATTTTCAAAAGTAGTAGTGAGTGTCACTATAAAATTTTATCACTAGTTCATATTAATTTACATCGCTACAAAATGGACATGATTCAAGAATGAAAACGTCTTTACTGGGATTAGACCTGGGATTTTAGGCTTTAAAAAATTAGTTTTAGGCACCTAAAATAGCCTTCGAACACAAGTAAATAGGCTTTTAAAAGAGAAAATAGGCACTTAAAATATACTTTTAAAATGTGTAAATAGGCACTTAAAATATACTTTAAAAACGTGTAAATAGGCAGAAAATAGACTTTAAAATATTACTATGTACACTTAAACTGTAACATTATTATTATCATCTTCATCATCATCAACAATCAAGATAGGCCAGATTGACCTGTTTCGTCTCAGAAGAAGTCTTCCCAGCGACACCTGCGCCTTCCTATATCTCTTTTTCCTTTCGGCTGGTAGCGAAGAGCTTGCTTTGCCATCCAGCCGGCTTTCCTTCTTCTGAGATAGATGAGTATTATTATTATTATTATTATTATTATTATTTATTTACTTATTTATTTATTTATTTATTTTTTAGAAAAATGGTAGTTTATACTTATTCTTAACAGAAATAACTGCAAAATTAGGCATCACTTATACAGACGTTCTTTCACTGGCGACACTTCTTACTGTGCTCCTTTTGAGCTAATCCTCCCCCTCCCCCATCAGCCAGCATTCCTTTGGCGACAATTGTTTGGAAATTAAGGTCTCTGTTTAAAACCCACCCTCTGCTGTTCTGCTCTTCATTCAGGGATGTCCTTTATATGTTTATAAAAATTACAGAAGTTGAATTTTATTTTATACTAGCTTAAATGGCCCGGCGTCACCCGGGTTTTGTATTTTGTAATAAGAAATTAACTTATGGAGGACTTTCGATGTTGAAACTCTAGGTCCTTATATAATATGTATGTAGAATTAGAAATGAGGAAGAACGACATATGGCACTCAGACTATTCCCTCAACAAACGCTAGATATAGCTTTTTATGGCTCACAGAGGATGTCGAATGTTGCATTCCATTGCTTCTACACACCATGCCTGGGAGGAGTGCAAATAAGAAGAAAAAGAAATTCCAGTTACATAAGATTGCATTGTCTTGACAGAAAATTGTATTTCTCACTCTCATATTACCATACAACCGTTTCGGTACAGAAGTAAAAAAGAAATTCAATATCACTTTCATACTTTCCTTCCCAAAAACCTGGGACATAATATACTGCGTGCGTAGGACTGATAATGTTCCATCCATTTTGTCTTCTTTTAGATGCTTAGGGCCTCTGATAAACATCCCTAGACCTATTTCTCAACTAATACAAAGCCTACAGCTATGAGTGACGTATCAGTGGATAGGATTTGTTACCGACTTCCGATGTAGCATACTCACTGGCACACACTTAAGTTGTCCCTGCAATACGACCTCTTATTCTACATCAAAATGTGAAGTGAGAAAATGATGTTTTCCATGTCGAGGGTAGAGAAAGTTATGTGACTGCTTTATTTTCGTGGATTTTATTCAACAAGAATTATTTTCACAAATGTATTAATTACATCGATAGTATCAGAATTTGTTAAATCCCAGTATTATAATATAGTTTCCAAAGCCCTATGTGAACACCGTAAACAATACTTTCGTTATGTAAACAATTGACAGCAGAACTCTCTAACTTGGCCTCATTTCACATTTCCAACTTTTCCCGTGGATTTCCCAAAAAATGTTCTTTCATACAAACCTTGTCCTGACAATTACGAACACAACACAACAAAAATCAGCCAAATTGGTCCAGCCGTTCTCAAGTGATGCGGTAACAACCATTTGGTAATTCATTTTTATTAATATAGACTAGCTTAAAAGGCCCGGCATTGCCTGGGTTTTTATTTTGTAATTTAAAATTTACTTGATGAAGGACTTTCGATTTTCTTACTCTAGGGCCTTGCATAATATGTACGTAGAACTTGAAATGAGGAAGAACAACTTATCACACTTAAACTATTCCCTCAGAAAACGCTAGTTATAGCTTTTTATGGCTCACAGAGGATGTCGAATGTTGCATTCCGTTGTTTCTACACACCATGCCTGGGAGGGGTTGAAATAAGAAGAAACATAAATTCCGATTACATAAGATTGTATTATCTTTATGGAAATTTTTATTTCTCACTCTCATGTTACCATTCAACCACTTCAGAGCTGAAATTAAAAAACAATTCAATATCACGTGCATACTTTCCTCCACCAATACCTGGAACTTAATATACTGCGGGCATAGGACTGAGAATGTTCCACCCTATTTTGTCTTCTTGTAGATGTTTAGGGCCTATGATAAACATCCTACAGCTATGAGTGATGTATCAGTGGATAGAATTTTTTACCAACTTCTGATATAGCATACTCACTGGCACACACTTATGCTGTCCCTGCAATATGACCGCTTATTCTACATCATAATGTGAAGTGAGAAAATGATATTTTCCATGTCGAGGGTAGAGAAAGTTATGTGACTGCTTCACATTATGCTTTACTTTCTTGGATTTTATTCTTCAAGAATTATTTTCACAAATGTATTAATTACATCGATAGCATCAGAATTTATTAAAGCCCAGTATTATGTAGTTCCCAAAGCCCTATGTGAACACTGTAAACAATATATTGTTGTCATGATAACTGAATTGCATTTCATTTTTCAGTATAATATTTTCAGAAATTATATAAATTTTCAAGGGAAGGAGTGGTTTGTATTTTAGTGTTCACCGCATTACTTCCCGGGCTTAACTGGGTATGTGTGAAAAATTTCGTGCAAATTGATCAAGAAATGTAGAACATACATACCCACATACATACATACACACTTTTGATCTGGCTTGGTTCCAAGACTCACACTTCTTTTTTCTTTTTTTCTTTTGTTATGAAAACATGTGAAAGTGGAACTCTCAAACTGTGAATATGTCACACTTCTTTCGTCACACTTCAAGTTTTTTAATCTTTTTTTTGTTTGTTTGTTTGTTTGTTTGTTTGTTTGTTATGTAAACAATTGACAGCAGAACTCTCTAACTGTGCCTCATTTCACATTTCCGACTTTTCCCATGGGTTTTCCAAAAATTTTCTTTCATACAAACCTTGTCCTGACAATTACGAACACGACAAAAGAAAAATCAGCCAAATCGGTCAAGCCGTGATGCAGCCACACATCTTGGAAATTCATTTTTATTAATATAGATTTACAAAATAGGCATTTTAGGCATTATAAAACTCTATAAATGAAAGTGATTTATCATGTAATGTCAACGAATTTTAAAAATTTCACGTTAGACATTCAAGACTAAAAGAACTTAATGTAATGCAAGGTGTAAGGAACAATAGGAATAATTTCATAAGGAACATATTATAGGCATTTGCCTAAAAATCCCAGGTCTACTGACGACTGAAACCTAGTTTAAATTATAGTCATGTAATCCATTGCAACATTTATATCAGGACCCTAAACAACTGAGGAATTAAAGACTGAATGTGTGCAACTCAGTTTTGGCCAGTTGCACACTACTTGATGAGACAGCCTTGTTTAAACTTTACATAAATAATAAATATGTCCTGTATTTTTAATAGCCAGTACATTGAGATTATCCATCCATTTTAAGGCAGTTTATTAGAAAAGTACATTTACAGTTAACTGCTTTTAAGGTTAGCAGGGTGTATCCAGTACATCAATCTAACCTGTAAAGGAGAAGGAAGGTAACAATGTATTTCCCAAAATCTATGAAAAAGTGGGAGAGATTCGGGTAGAACAGAGTTAGACATTCAATACTAAATGAACTTAATGTAATGCAAGAAATAAATCAAGTGTTCATTAATGATTTTAGCTCACTTTTATTCAATGAGGGCAAAACATTTTCACAATTTAAGGGCCTGAAGGGCAATACATAATCAAATTAGAGTAAAGTCCAGTACCTCTAAATTATAATGACACAAGGTGTCATTATGCTGGTGTCCAGCCACAGCGAATGTTTTCCATGCTGGATGGCCATAAGCTCCAGATCACCTATCGACATTAACTTTTCTTAGAAACCACCATGGCTGCAATTCTACTAACTCACCATGATATTGGTTGCAATATAGACACTCACAAAGTGGAAGAAATATTACATCCACGAAGCTCTGATGCCCATAAATGAATGCTGTGAAGCAGATGACTCTCACTAGCTAAGACATTTTCCACGTATGAAAACTTATGATATCAGACTATAAGATAGATATATAAGCTTTCATGAACCACAGATCATTGTCTCTGTTGGACATTACATGAGAATATTATAGGAGAAAAAATTCCTCCGACAGAGACAATGATCTGTGGTTCATGAAAGCTTATATATCTATCTTGAATGTTACTGTACAATAACAGTAGGAGCCCGGTCACAAAAAATCACTAATTAGTGTGCCTCACAGTACTGCATATGACATATCTTGTCTGTCTGTGAGGTAGACCATTAGGACAATCAGTCATAGGAGAGAGGTTCCATCTGGCGCTTGAACTCTGGCTTAGCTCAGTTGGTAGAGCATTGGCGCGAATAGCCAAAGGTCCTGAGTTCAAGTCCCAGTGTCGGAGAAATTTTTCTCCTATAATATTCTCATCAGACTATAAGTTTATGACATAAACAGAAGTGCCATACACGAGAAACAAGGAGAAATACAGCATATGTAATTTAGCCAAACCTAAACCGACAAATATCAAAATGAAACACAATGTGAAATGTTGATTTAACACATCATCATCATCTTCATCAATGGTTTGGCCTTAAAAGACTGTTCCGACTTCAAGAGAACTTTTAGACTAGTCACCATGTGTTGAAACATTGTAACCCATAGCAAGAATTTTAAAGTTAATATTTTAGGGTAAGGCAGACATTTTCTGCTAAATATGATTTATATGTGTTTCACATTTTTTGCCGTTGCCTGTGCTACTATAATTAATAAATCTTCATGTAATTTTGTTTGCCTTAGTGAGTATATAAGGAATTATTTCGTGTAACTTGATATGTTCATGCATTTGCATACTGCTAAGAGCGCTGCCATATTTGTTTTCCACCATCATTTGTCAAATTATCACTAGAGGCGCTGTGATTCAATCATTGTTACCAAATGGCTACAAATTACACTGATACCAGCTCAACACGTAAACATCTAATGAATTACAAATTTCACTTTTTCTTGCACTTTCTATTCTAAAATTCTATACGAATTTATAAGGTAGACGGTGAAATACCATTCAATAAATAATGCAGAAACTTTTATACATTTGTTTACGAGTTTTATGTAACTACATCTCAGCGTAAAGCATCCTAAACATTCCCAGATATCGCTATAACTGGTGATAGAAAAACAGCGACTAATATGTTACAATGTTATATGCACTTAACCTCAGTCATTCATATGTAATTTTAACACATCGACTGTTTGACCAGACAATTAAGGGAAATCCTTTGTTCTTCGTTAGTAACTGTAATTAATGAATTTCATGGTAAAACTGACCATGACGTAATGAATTAATCTTATTGGCAAAACATAACTTTTGGTGGAAAATCTCATCGAATCAGAATTAAGATGGCATAATTTCAAACACAAGCAACAAAAAGACTCGTCTTAGAACGCTGCATCAACCCTGTACTGTTATATGGGTGTCAGACTTGGTCCATGACTGAAAACGACAAAACGATGTTGAGGAGGTGCCAGAGAAAAATGGAACGTACAATAACAAACATCTCCCTGCATGACAGAATTAGAAGCGAAGAGGTTAGACGTAAGACAGGAATGACAGACATCATAGAGACTGCACTTTGACTGAAATGGAAATGGGGCGGCCACCTCTGCCGAATGGACCAAGCAAAATGGACACAGGCAGTCACAATGTGGGACCCAAGGATTGGCAGGAGATCCGTCGGAAGGCCGCGGGTACGATGGGCTGATTTATTCAAGAAGATAGCAGGTGGCCAGTGGTCCAGAGTAGCAAAATGCCGACGCACATGGAAAGAGTTAGAGAAACGACTACTCCACGCCGGACATGAATAACGGACAGTATACTTAACAAACAGATGTGACAAGTGAAAGTGAAATCAAGCATGGAAATAAATACACAATGTGAAAGTCCAATCTGTCAGGAGTAGCTCCCCTGGCAGGTTCAAAAGTGAGCTCACCCTGCATCACAGCAGGAGGCCCTTGCCCATAAAGGAATGACACGGGCTTATTCTTATTCTTATTCTTATATCAATTTTGCAATCAACGCGTATATAAATCGCTTGGGGCGATTCGCGCCCGCCAGTCACCAGTAATTCATCTCAAGAACTGCGCACAAGTTTGAGTCGCTAATTTGCAGCCAAACAAAGAAATCATGGGTGCCAGTTAGTTTCTAATATTCTTAGTGGGTGCAACAACAACAACAGTCGCCATGCACTTTCAAAAACCGCACGTGGGCTGCTACTCGTGACATGGAGCAAGGAAGTCATGGACCTTCTTTTTAGTTTCTGATAATATAGTCCATATTCTGCGCTTTGCCTACATACATTACTGTTACAATGTAGTGCATTATAGTACGCTTTGCCTACATACAATTTGTCATAATGTAGTACATCGCTCATAACCTCTACTACGCAGCTAAGTGCTTCACAACACAACATTGTACAACATGTAACAATTTCATCATTCTCCTTGGCAAGGTTGTGTACAACACTGTAATTTTATTTCACCAAAACATGGTGATGGGAATCATTGTTCACTGCACATGCCGATGCTATTAACATCGAGATTATGTCACAGTCAATCACATCATCAACCTCAAGAGAACAATATCTCCAGAAGATTTATAATAATTTATCCCTTGTGCAACCCAAGACTGTGCTTCAAACCAGTATTAACAAATTTCTTTAATTTTCTTCTTTTTATATATGTGTGATCAGTGAATGTGTTCAAATTGCTGCATCTTTTATCAATGATCAGTGCTTTAGCCGCTCATTTCATTAACAAGTGGCAACCTCCAGCATTTAATCAATGAATTACTAACCCCAAGTTTGTGAACTTTTTATTTTTTGGTTTTACGATGTAGGGTCCAAATTCATTTTATCCTTTTCCCGTTTCCTTCGTATGCAGTCCGTTATCCAGAGGCATAATCCCCTTACACCATGTACTTTTACCTGGAAAAAGATCTAAAGTTAATGACCTTTTAATATGTTGTATGTGGGTATTCTGTGGTGTAGAATCCCAGTTTTCCAATTCAAGAACCCTGTGCGAACTTCAGGGCAGCTGAAAAACCTCAAAATTTGTGGCCTTTCTTCAGTGTTGTCCTTATAACTGCTAAGCAACAAATTTTAGGCAAAAACACTTCACTACAAAGTTAAAAAGCATTATATTTCCTATAATTTGCACTGGTTAAACTTTTTTAAAACCAAATATGTTCTGAGATATAGTGCTTCAAAGTTTTGAAAAGAATTCAAAATATCGAAAAACTGCAAATTAGGCAGGATTTTCCCTAGTAACTTTCATCTTTCAACATTTCTATATGAATAATGTTCATTAACCTAAACAATAGAAACCCCACGCTTGATGATGCTCATTTCAGAATAAAGAACACAATTATCAATCTATAAAAACGTATTTTATAAAAATTTATACTACATGTATTGACATGTGGATGGTATTAACTAAGTAGAAAATATGTAAATTACCATAAATTAGCCATTAATATTGATTCTTAAGAGCCTTGACCTCTTTGGTCCTGATGACAAGTTGTCATCATCTCTCAGTAATTCCTCTTCCTCCTCAGTAATGATTTCATGGATATCATCCTCCTTTGCTGCATTTCAGTCAGCGTTGTATGAAGCGTTCAATCCTGTACAGGAAGAAGAGCTGGACAGCAGAAAATATGCAGTAATTGACTGCATAAGATTGTATGGAGTAAAACTACATCACCCACATTCGAGTCAGTGGGCTACGTACAGAAACACTTTGAGTGTAATACTTAGTAGTATTCAATGGATACTCTAGTGAACACCAAAGCAGCTGAACAATATCACCGGGCTTTGCTGCAATCGACCAGAAAATTTGTATTTTCATTAACAGTGGCTGTTACAAGAAAAATGTTTGTCCAACACCAACAAGAGAAACTTTATTTAGATGCTGATGACTGAAACGGCAGCAAAGGGTATCGATGTTAAGCAGGGAATAGAAGATCTAATGCCATGATGGTAAAAACTGCAATATCTAAGACTGCTAAATTCGATAGTATTACTATCACAGGTGAAGAGGTCGATCTCTTAGTATTGCTGGATGCATTAGAGAATGTTTATTTCCAAAAGAATGGGAGTGGTAATGCCCCCAGTGTTCTGTAATCGTCAGCTTCGTGCAAATACAATACTCAGGATATTCTTTTCCATCATGCAGCAAGGGGATGTGACACTACATCAAACCCATTTGGACAAGGAAAGAAGATAGTTTCACTATTTATGACATACATGGGCATTTACTTGTTCGCAAACCACTTGTGGTTCTTCACCTTCCCGCATAAGACACAAGATGGCATTGCGGACATTCGGTGCACGTGGTGGATTATTCTCATGTATGAGTCATAATCTCTTTGCAAGCAGTGACGGGTCACGAAACAGTTCCGATTGAAAGGCGTTATGGCACATTCTAAGCCTTTGTATAATTAAATAATTGCATAATTGCAAATACAAAATTGTTTGTATTATTTGTTTCTTGTAGTGTACATTATAAAGTGAAATCAGTGTTTCCCTAAGAATGAGCAACCGCCACTGCACTTATTGTCTGCTTGTGTCTCCATCTATCCGTTCTTTTCGAACTATGTGTAAGTTGACAAAAGTTTGCAGGTTGTGTGTCAATGGATAGGGGTTTGCCCCGAATTTTGGAAGCAGGAGAAAAGTTTCTTGTGATACTGTACATTGGAAACATGGACACAGATACTCTGGACGATCTTTGCCACTGAATATTTTCCTAATACTTGGCAAAATTTAAATTCAACCTTGCCAGATTGCTTTCTACATGAGACGCTACCTGGTATCATTCTGTTTGTACCTATCTGCAAGTGCAGACGTGGCTGGGCTACAAAAAGTTACCATAAATTTAAGGCTGAACTTTAACAAAACGAGGGCTGATCCCCATAACAACGACCATAGATGCAGCTCCAGAAAAGTTGCTGCACATTAAGCAATGCAAGTACTCGACAGGGTGTAGCACCGAGGCTTGAAGCTGCAAAAAAAGCAGGACTCCAGTGCTCAGCCATCTGCAAGAATTGTGCAAGAAACGCTTGCAAGAATTCGCCTGACATTGACCTCAACAAGGAAGGCACGGACATTGATTGTGACGACGAGGAGGATGCCATCTATGAAGTCGTTGCTCAGGAGGATGAGGAATTACTGAGAGATGACAACGACTTGCCGTCGGGACCAAAGTGGTTACGGCTTTTATGAATCAACATTAATTACTAATTTATAATAATTTACATATTTTCTGCTTAGTTAATACATCCACATGTCATTACATGTAGTATAAATTTTTATAAAACACATTTTTTATACATCGATAATATTGTGTTCTTTATTCTGAAATGGACATCTCATTAAGGGTGGGGTTTCTATTGTTTATATTTTTGAACGTTATTCATATAGAAATGTAGAAGGATGAAAGTTACTAGGGAAAATCCTGCATTTTTCGCAGTTTTTCGATATTTTGAAATTTTTTGGAACTTTGAAGCACTATATCTTGGTGCGTATTTGGTTTTAGAAATGTTTAACCAGTGAAAATTGTAAGAAATTTAATGCTCTTTAGCTATTATAATAAAGTGTTTTGGGCTAAAATGTATTGTTTAGAAATTATAAGGAAAACACTGAACAAAATAACACAATTCCGTGGTTTTTGAACTGCCCTGAAGTTGTGACAGGGTTCTCGAATTGGAAAACTTGGATTCTACACCACAAATACCCACATATAACATAATAAAAGATCATTAACTTTGGACCTTTTTCCAGGTAACCCCAATTTTAAGTACCTGGTGACTGGACTATTTGTTAATTATTTGTTTAAAAACTGACCTTGCCAGCGCATATTTGGTCTGCCTCTAGGCCTTAATCCTTTTGGTTTATACTTTAGCAATTTGTGTGGATATCTATTTGGTTCGATTCTTCATCGTGGTGTCTGAGCCACTTCAGTTGGTAATCATCAGTTACATCTAATATACTAAACATTTTAAATTCATTTCTTATTTCTATGTTTCTAGCATGGTCTTGTCTTTGATATCTTTTAACCGTCACATGCTTTTTAAATACCAAATTTGCATCAGTCAGTAGAACTGACCAGTGCATTCCATTGCAACCGATTGATTGACCCTGAGACAACCAATTTTTCATTAGGGCTGGGACCAGTTACCTTAGAGAATAGGAACTCAGCTCTTAAAGTCTGGGAACTAGAAAGCAGACAATTGATGTGTATATATAGGAGCTATCCCAAGTGGAAAAAGTGAAGATACAGTGAACCATGGCTAAAGAGCACAGCAAGATTGTTGGCAGGTCTAAAACTTGAAATGGCAGATACCTGGAAGTCATGCAGATTTCAATGCTAACTTAGGCCTTGGAAGCCTATATTCATATTGTGGCAACATGATGTGCACAACCGCCATGTTTGCATGCTGTTTTCCAGCATGCGCTGGAGGCCCGTGCACAAAAGAACAGTTTGGGTATGTGCAAGTTAGCGTCCCACATCACACAGTCCAGCAAGAGCAAGCAAGAAAGCATCAAGCAGCATAGGCAATATCATTGTATTATTCTACTGGTTTATAGTTCAATAAATAGTATTAGTTAACAAGTACATGTGGGTTATCTCTTAACACACTTCCAATAAACATGCAATATCTTATTAAAATTAGTTAATACTATATTACACCTCACTATGCTTTTTGTAGTGAAGTTTTGGCACTTGTGGTAGGGTAACAAGCAAAATAAATGTTCACACTTAACAGGTAAGTGTGTGTAGTCTGCTCGCATGGGTGTATAGATAGCACACTTAACTTCCACCCTGGTAGTCCAGGTTCGATTCCCGGCCAGTTTTGCAGTAAAAATCCCTGGGTTCAGGACTGGACATCACCCAGGAAAATTATAGGCTACATTAAAAAGCATTAAATTAAAGTAGTGACTGCTAGAATAGGATATAGGGTATTTGCAATAGATCTATAAAGGTTGCAGTGTTGAGAAGTCGAAGGGCTTACACTACCTCTCATTAATCTAATTTAATCTCTAATAGGTAAGTGCATTTTTACACATCCTACTATTTACAGCGTAACATCTTTGTTTAAGGTTGTTGACCCACAAACTGGTAAAAACCTTGGGCCCAACAAGGAAGGAGAGTTGTGTTTTAAAGGCCCTTTAATAATGAAAGGCTACTGTCGTAATCCACAAGAGACTGCAGCCGTCATGGACTCTGATGGCTTCCTGCATACAGGAGATATTGGATACTATGATGATGAAAGCTTCTTCTATATTGTTGACAGAATAAAGGAACTCATCAAGTACAAAGGATATCAGGTACCCTGCATTTCTTAATTGTAAATGAATGGAACTACTGTGAAACCTCAGTACAATGATTACACCACCCAGTATGATTTTTGTGGCAAAGCATCTAATAAGTGAGTTTTTGTATCACATCTAGTTTTCAATCTTTCGTGCTTTCATGTCTGAAAATGTGCCAGTTCCATGTTTCATGGGAACCATGGCAGGGGTGTTCTTGAGACATATTTTTTGCCAAAAAATGCTATTAAGTATTCTTAGGGTACGGCCACACTGCAAGCGGTGAGCGGCGCGTTGCTACAGTCGAAAACTTGGGAAGTGGGGAGAAAAGTGCGTTGCAACGCGTTGGTGTGTCCATACAGGTAGTCAGCTGCGCGGCGCGGCATTGACAGGTAATGGCACTCTCCGAAGTGTCTCGTCTGTCTATGCTTTTAGATAATTCTTATCTAAAAACCAAAATTCGCCAAAGAAATAGAAGAAAATTTGGGATTCATCCCATTAACAGACAACGAGGAATGTATGGGAATTTCCATCATTTATATAGAGAATTAAGGAGATTTCCTGATAGATTTTTCGAGTACACGCGTATGTCTATCCAAACTTTTGACTTTTGGTTAAATAAAATTAATGAGCGGCTGCAGAAGCAGATTACCAAATTTAGGGCACACATCAGTCCTGCAGAAAGGCTAGTCATTACATTGAGGTAAGGATGTTTTAAAACTAAAAGCTCTCACAAGACTATAAATAAGTTTAATTAGAATAAATTTGTTTGTGGATGAAGTTAAGTCACATTAATTTCAAATAAATGCACAGGCTGTTTCTTACATGACAAGAAAAAAATTCAAACAATTTTACTGTTTTATTGTAATGGGCTATTAAAGAATATAAACACAATGCTGATGCAACATGTGCTGGTTTAAGCATAACGTAAAATGAATAAAAAGAAGTAACATAGGTCATATATGTATGCATATTTAAAATTATAAAAATAGAAAATACAGTGTACCTGGAAATTTACTAAAATAAATAGAATGGACAATAAGAAAATATGAACTCAAATAATAAAAAAATAAATTAAAAAAAATACAATTGAGTCTTGTGATAAAACGATAGGTGCTAATTACATCTGGCCTAATATATTATAGAATTTAAAATTTAGAAACTTAAAATTTTGGTATAATTCCATACTAAAATAATGCCAATTAATTAAATTTGATAGTGAAAATATGTTAAGAAAAAAATACTAATACAATACTAAATACTATTAAATTTTATATACACTATACATACTAGGTACTAGATTGATTTTTCACTGCACTCAGTACTTCAAGCAGCAATTTGTGTTGCAATGTTAGCTTGTCCACAGCATTTAAAGTTTTTCCTATTTCTTCCCAAGCTTCCTTCGTCAATGAAACATTTTTTAAATTCTTCTCCCTGTCATTCCACAGGAAAACTCGAGTTTACTTCTCCGAAATTAATATTTCTTTTAGTTCTGGAGTTAGCTCTCGGCTTGCCATCTTGAGCGTCACCGCAGAAATCTCAAACAAGACTGAGCGGCGTGCGTTGCAGAGCGTTGTCCTTGAGTTCCCTTCCCCTTAAAATTGCCGCGCCGCGCCCAGTATGGCCAGCTGCACTTGTTAACACAGGTTTGACACACCTTCGCGTCGCCGCTCAATGCGCAGCACCGCTCACCGCTTGCAGTGTGGCCGTTCCCTTAGGGGATTTAAAGCAGTGCAATTTCAACCCAGATGATTATTATTATTATTACTATTATTATTATTATTATTACTATTATTATTATTATTATTATTATTATTATTATTATTATTATTATTATTATTATTATTATTATTATTATTAAGTGCCAGAATGGTACTTTATGAGATTGTGTGTCTGTCTGTCTATCTGTCTGTCCATGTGTCTATAAGCATGGTGACTTAAATAGCGCTTTATCGGATTTTTATGAAACTTGGTATATGCATTTATAATGTCCATGGGAAGAAGCCTATTGATATTGGATCCAATCAGTTGAATGGTACCGAAGTAATGCCCAATTTAGTGCTTATTTTATGGTAATATATTAGAACAAATTTATCAAATGCAAATCTGTTCTCATGGCAACATATTGTTTTACAGTGTTCATATACAGCTTTGGAAGTTGCAATACAGGTAGCTTTAACAAATAACACTACCCACATATTCCTTCACATATGCTTATCAAACTAGATCTTTGTTTTTCCATGAGCCCTGCTTAATGAAGTGATCTGGAGCTTAACTTGGAGATCAAATACAAAAATAACTTATTTCTGCATAGACCTATCATAATTGCAATTATCACTGAGAATAAACAAAAGCATTCTGGCACTTTGTTACATCAGTTTACTTGATTTTATTACCATTATTATTATTTGTAGTGAGAGTGTTTCTACTATACTACCAGATATTTACACTGTGATAGTGATAGTGCTTTACTTGATATCAGAAGTGATGAAGGCAGCATGATTATACCAATAAACGGTTTAAGTACAACAGAAGCATTACATATTCTTGTTATACTTAAATTTTGCATGTTATAAATAGAAACATTTTCCCCTAGGGGAAAGCCTCTGTGGTTTATGAATATTTTCAATAACTGTGCAGTTTTGTTATAAAGTAATGGCATTCTGGTCAAATAGAATCAGTACAAAGGCTAGGAGTGAGTGGAGGGTGAGGGTGAAGCTGATTGTATCAGTGCTAGGCAGCAAGAAAATTAAGTTTAAAAAATATTGTAGTCCTTGCATAAATTGCATTAACTATCATAAAATTTCCTTTGATCTTACAAGACTTTTAGTAACAGGAAACTTCTGCACTACAATAATTATATTTCAAGTCCCTCTACTTCTTCAGGAAGATCATAATCTGAGAACATTTGAAAACAATGTGCTTAGGAAAATATTCAGACCTAAGAGAGATGAAAACGGGGACTGGAGAAAACTGCATAATGATGAACCTCATATCCTGTACTCTTCACCGGATATAGTAAGGGTAATTAAATCACGGAGGATGAAATGGGCTGGACATGTTGCACGCATGGGGGAGGAAAGACATATCTCAAAAGTATTGACTAGGAGATCCGAAGGGAAAAGACCATCTGGAAGACCTAGACATAGGTGGGAGGACAATGTTTTGATTGATTTAAGGGAAGTAGGATTTGCGAGGGATGGTTGGATGGCATTAGCACAGAATATGAGAGAATGGAAGGCTCATGTAAGCCAGGCAATGAACCTCCAGGTTCCATAAAATAGATAATATTCCTTTCACATGCTTAGGAATTGTCTATTGCCATTGAGTAAGTAAGCGAGAAAATAAGTCCCTGTACTACTATAATTTGTATACTTTTTCCCCAGTACAGTGGTATAATATGTTACAAAAGTGTAAATCACAAACTCCCTGTCATTTAAGGAGTGTATTCTATTTTCTTGACTTTGATGTCTCTCCTCTCACCACCTCATGCACAATGTAGTAATCCAGTAGTGACCAGCATGCTTGTTTTGCTTTGTTGTTTTTTAAATCTCAAGTTCTTGTTAAAGTTTCTACTAGCAACCATCGAGGCAATAAGATTTTTGTGTCTTTCACTCTCCATAAAAAAAATGTGGAAGATACTTTTTTGCACGACATAACTAATTAGTGGTACTTACGAATATTGTTGCCGTGGATCGTAACTTGACATTCCCGCACGCAATCTAGTTGCTATGAAAACAAAAGAAATCTCCGTGCGGTAAAAATTACAAAAAGCACAAGTGCCATAAGTAAAATCATCATAATACAAGCCTTTATGGAAGACCGGAACCAAGGCCCCCCCCCCCCAGTTTGTAGCGACTTTAACGGGACAAATATTCAGTTCCCATAACAACAAACACATGCGAATCACTTTCTGAAATATAACATCCATCTTCAATAGTGTATATATATAATATTTTCAGCTAATACTCAATTAATATAAATAAATTGATATAAATAATCATCGTGCAAAAAATAGCATGCAATACTCGTGCCGTAAGCGCATAACGGATCTCGGAAATTGAAAAAACTCTTTCCTCGATCTGTATGCACCGCTTACGGCACTTGTATCGCAAATACTATTTTCCAACTTCTTCAAAAATGGAAATAAATAAAATTTAGGACACAGTACAGCTGTTATCTCGGTTTCTGTAACTACTACAAAAATGTAATTATCTTAAAATGAGACAAGTACCTTGCTGGAAGTACAAAAGTGCAGATTTCACAATTGAAACTTTGAGACTAAGTATTGTTACATGTGGACAGGTTCCTCCAGCTGAGCTTGAAGCAGTATTACTGACTCATCCATCAGTTAAAGATGCTGGAGTCACTAGCATTCCTGATGAAAGTGCTGGAGAATTGCCTTTGGCTTTTGTGGTTAAGCAGCCTGGAAAACATATAAGTAAAGAAGAATTAATCAAATACGTGGATGGTAAGTTCGATTGCATTATACTGAATGCTCATTTTCTAGAAATAAGTTAAATGGTACTCACAAACACAAGAAAAGGTTATTTGCAGAGATCACTATTTTGTTGGCAACCTGGTGATCTGTTTGTCCAAAGCAGAAAATTGGAAATTGTTGACCACAGTTGTGATATAGTGTTGAACTCAGCTGAACTCCTCTGGAATATAGGGAAAGACCAATACATCACCCTATCTTTCCCCACATTCCAGAGGTGTTAAGCTCAGTCCAACACAATACTCTGTTTATTGCTTACTTATCCTAGTTTTGCAATGTATCTGCAACCTTTTCATCCCAGTGTTTTGTTCTTGACAATTAATCACTCACTCTTTCAACAGTTATCTTCTTTCTCAAATGATAAAGAATCAATGTGATCGCTATTTTCTAAGTACTAGTCCCAGCAGTAGGAAATTAAAATTTTGTAACCATTTCCGGTCCCAGATGTTTCACTCTTATCATCCGCCAACTTAAATTCTGTTCTCTGATTGTTTAAGTAAATGTGTTATTTTGCAATTCATTACAATTCTTGAAATTTAGCTGACCAACTGATGAATACTCTATGCAGCATATGATGGAACCTTGAATTAATGTTTTTCTGGGTATTGTTACTGAGTTTTCATTTTTATCCATTATGGCGCTCCCTGTCTATTAGAGCGTCTGGAGTGTCTTTAGCTCTCAGCTGTGCTTCTGTTAAGTTGAAAATGTTGTGACCGGCCTCGTATCTCTTGTGTGAATATGTGAGTACTCTGAAATATGAATTCTTAATCATCTGAAGCTGTAAGTTAATCTAAGTTCTTTTTTGATCTGTTCTTCTAAATTTAGTCTTGGTCTTCTCTTAATATGTTGTCAGTATGTATTCATGAAGGTAGCATAGCAGGATTCCTTAAAGGTATTTTAATAGTTGGTTGAATTATGCTGAGGATCGGTTGAAAATGATAATTTAGAGTCATGCTGGAGTTGTAAATAAATTTGGATCCATTATTGTGTATAAGTTTTTAAGGTTTTAGTATTTTCCCAGTGTGGATTTTCATTGTATATAGCATTTATCTTAGAATTTTTCAAGGCTTAGTATGCTGGTATCATGTGTAAATCAAGTTCTGGAAGATTCCTGAGCACAATTAATTAATAATGTGAAAGCTATTAATATGGCATCCTATTGTTATGTTGGCAGATCTTATGTTGTGCTCTCCCTGTTTATTGATTTATTTATATGTTTGGAATTAGGAAGCGGAGCTTTCATTCAAGTTATATAAAGAAAGTATATTAGCTTATTATTGTGACACAAGTCTCTTGCCCCTTGGAATTAGGCAGCGAAGTGTTTTGAAGATTCGATTGAATGACCTTCAGTATCTAGTAATGTGTGTGTGCTTATCTGGTTTGATGTAACTACTTTAATGTTCATTCTGTGTCGTAGTATGTTTGCCACATTCAGTTTTCTATATCTATTAACTTATGTTAGGAAATTTCTTAGTAAAATAGAAACAGGTGTTTGAATTAATCTTATAAATTCTCAATTTCCCTGCTGATCCCGAGATATGATCTGGACCTGTGTGTTCCCATTTGCTTTCCTTCTTCCTTTCCATTTTCGGGATACTTATCTGAAAAGAAAGAAACTGAAATTAATTCTAGGCATCATTATTGGTAGGTCTATATTATCTTAACTTTATTCCTAGAATTTCAGTAAAAGCACACATTGCTTGTTTACATTCTTCATTTAACATTTATTGTTTCTTTAGTACTCAAGTGCTTAATAATAATAATAATTTTATATACGGTACATATATAAAATATATATTCAGTTTTAACCAGTCGTCAGAATTTCCTGTCTAACTTAAATTTCTGGTATAGCTTATGATACTTCCCATAAGTTTAGATAGTGGTTTAGTTAATCTGAATTTTGGTGTTTGTGCAGTAAATTGCTCTTAGGATTGTACTCAGAAAATTCTTATATAAAAAAAAAAACCTGTTGTTTAAATTTAATCATTCTAACTTGAGCTAGGTTGACCCATGTTATATTTCCTGTTATAGGCTATATGTTTATGTTCCTTTTACAAAACAATAGGCCTATTCTATGTTTTAAATTAAATTATTCCCATAGTTAATAGTAGGCCTAAATAAAAACATAGATATAAAATAACCCAGCATTATAGCATTATACACAAGTTTTTACTCTAAATAGGGATTTACACTAAATGGGGGTTTGTCAGAAATGAAAGAGTATTTCTGTACAAACTGATTTTATTTACTGAATCCCACATTTACAACTATAATTGCAAATAAAACAAATCAGCATGAAATATCACAGTATTTAAATATTTAATACACTATTCCACCTTTACCCTTAACATATAATATAAAACTTATTATGAAAATGCATTTCGGCGTATGCTGCGTCATCTTCAGTTCAAATAAGATGTAATGAACACCACAATTCTTCTCAAATACTGTTGTTTATAAAATTTGTTAATTGGTAACCTAGGTCACCGTTGTAGTCAAGTCAAATAAATGATTTTGGTCAATTATGTTTTCATTAAGGATGTTATTTCTGTTCTTATAAATTTGAAAGTTTTCCAATGTATTTAGTCTAACACCCTTATCACAGATATGTAGGACTTCCATGGTGTTTATTGGATAATTTAAATAACACCATGGAAGTCCTACATATCTGTGATAAGGGTGTTAGACTAAATACATTGGAAAACTTTCAAATTTATAAGAACAGAAATAACATCCTTAATGAAAACATAATTGACCAAAATCATTTATTTGACTTGACTACAACGGTGACCTAGGTTACCAATTAACAAAAATTTTATAAACAACAGTATTTGAGAAGAATTGTGGTGTTCATTACATCTTATTTGAACTGAAGATGGTGCAGCATACGCCGAAATGCATTTTCATAATAAGTTGTATATTATATGTTAAGGGTAAAGGTGGAATAGTGTATTAAATATTTAATATTAACCCTTATCTGTTGAAAATGAGTTATTTCAATAATCACAGTATTTGTTGAATTCTGATTAAGCCATTTTTTTATATTTTAACTATAGGATTTTATCCTACTGCATGTATAATATGCACTTTTGCCATCATTGAAAATTCCAAGTTTCACTTGAAACACAAAGCAATGTGTAACTGGTTCATAAGATCAATAGAGTGCTGCTTTATATATAACAAGCGTGTGCCCGCGGCTTTGCCCGCGATAATTATTTTAAAAATTAAAAATTAAAAGCATAATAGTTAAATCATTATAGACCTATTTATTAACACCTAAATCACGTGGACTACATAGCACGATTAGATAGCGTCGCCTCAAGTTCCTTGGTCCAGAAAACCCATGTATAGTGAGTTTCGTCCAAATTGAACAATGTTTGACCATATTTAGGCCTAGACTGATTATCCCTCTTCCGTGTAGGTTGAAAATTTCATATGTCTGTGGGCCTTGACATTCTAATCAAATGAATCGTCCAGGATGGACTTACAAAATCAAGCGATCGAGTTCCCTGGCCCAGAAAACCCCTGCATAGTGATCAATGTCTGTCCATTTAGGCCTATTAGGCCTATTCATTATTCCTGTTCCATCTAGGCTGAAAATTTCAGATATCTGCGTGCCTTCACATTATAAACAAATGAATGGACCAGCATGAGCTTACAACATTCAAGCGATCACGATGCTTTTATTTCAAAGGTATGACGAAAATAGCCAAAGCCAACTGTAATTGATTTGACATTGAAATGTATTACTCAAAACTGATGCTTCGAAATTGCAAAAAATGCGCGTTTTCTGCCTGTTTTCACTCATACTCATGAACGAAAGCTAAAATTAAAATTCCGGCTTTGAGGTGCATTTTCCGACCCTTCAGTCCAACTTTGTTTAAAATTTCAGATCTCTGCATTGAGTATATTTTGCTGGGGATCGCGGACAGACAGACACTTCCTTTTATTAATATAGATGTGAGGGTTCTTTATCTACAAGTTAGTTTTGTCATTTATGGAAACCACTATTCCATAGAAATTTTATTCGTTGCTTTCATACTTAGAGCATACTGATGACTTTACTCGATGACTACATATATTAATACACAAATTTAGCTCTGAAAGGGTGTGACATTGTGGTTTTAGAAATCCCGCATGAGCCCAAACTCTGACATTCCAAAGACTCTGGAAGACTCTGTTCGCCAGGTAATTTATGTTACAATCCTAATTCAGCACCATCAGTTTGCACAGTGAATAATATGTAAGGAGTGAAAGGGTTAAACATGAAAAAATGTGTACTGTATTATTATGTATGAAAGAAACCGTTTTAAGTACATAAACATGCTTTTTTTCTGGGGGTATGCGGGGGTGTACCCCTTAAAGATTCTTCCTGTTTCATATAGGAGAAATCATTAACTTCCGCAATTTTGAAATCTGAAGAAATTTTTGCCAAACAAAATAAACGAAAGTGATTATATGCATCGTTTGCGTTAAAGTAACTACATTTAGTGTTATGTTCATTATGACTTTCGAGAGGTGGGGCCTAGACATTAGTGCTACAATGAGAAAAACAAGTGAGCGCTACAGCACCGCTGCCGATGTTACTGATTCAACATTAGCACGGCTCAAGAGTTTGTTGTATCCCTTTCCTCTTGGCTTCAAATTGCATTTACTGCATAATGTCATTCTGTCTATTCTGGACTTGTTTCTCATGTGTTAAATTGTATGCACTTTTGTGAAAATGACTCTGCTTATATACATGTCAGATGATCAGCAATATCTTGGAGTAGTTCCAAGGTTAATCGCAAACCTGCCAGGCCCCAACTCTTGAAAATAGAAGTATAGCATCTTTTCATTTTAGATTTAGTATCTTTCGGTGAAAAGTGCAAGAAATCTTGTGAGCGTATCATGGACTGAATGCAGCTTACGGGTAGAATTGATGTATATGAACTGATTCCACCTTAGAGCACTTAAATTTGTATAACCTTATGCGTGTTGTGTGTGATTCCACTTTCATTCTATGTGTGGATAAATCTGGCGATGATATGTCAATTCAAAAGCTAGAGTACCCCTTAATTTTTTTTATTTTTTTTATTTTATTTTTTTTAGAATTAACGTACTCCAGTAGGAGTAGGATATTCAATTCTTTCAAGACTGGTTTAGTGTGTATATGTGGAATGGTATCCGTTTAATTATTTTGACAGTTCTCTTTTGTAGCCTGAATATGTTGGTGAAATTTGATAACATGCCCCAGAAGGCTTCAAAGAATTTTATCCTATTTTGCTCAGTTATTTTAGTGTGTGGTAATATTTGATTGGTGCAGGATGTTTTGCATTGTTAGTAAAGTTAAGGAAAACAAGTTTTTGAAGGTTTAGGTAGAGATAGTATTATTTATCTAATTTTCTAATCTGCAAATGTTCTCTCTATCCATTGTTTGTAAACTTTTATTAATGGAGCTTTGCAAATTAGAGTCATCTGCAAACAGGACTGTGTTCGCCAGTGGTAAGTGTGAGGGCAGGTCATTTATATTGAGTGAGAATAAGTGACTCTGTGAGTGGTAACTATTGGGTCAGAATGGGTCTGCTATTTGCTTTCCGTTTTCAGATAAGAGATTAACCACTCTTTTGCTACTCCCCTGATTCCATCTCTAATTTGTCTGTCAGAATATCCAAGGCTTTTCTAAAATCAAATTGCCCAGTAATTGTAGTTTTCATTAGCAGTTAGTATGTCCCTAATAAAGGACAATACAGCATCATTTATTGATTTCCCCTTTCTAAATCCAAATTGGAAGTTTGTTAGTAGGCCTACATTATATTTTGTTAAAAATGCTGTAAGTCTGTTGCAAATAACATTCTCAAATATTGGTAGGCCTACTTTAGAGAAACATGATAATAGTTTTTTACATTTGTTTTGTCCCCTTTCTTGTAAATAGGTGTAATTATAGCTAGTTTAAGACAGAATGGGAAAGTATCAATAGCTATAGAAGAATTGCATATGTCAGTAAGTGGTTCAAGATTATTGTCTAGGCATTGTTTCATTATGAAGTCAGGAATACTGTCAATTCCTCTTGAAAATTTGTTTAAGTTTGTTCTAATTATTTTTTGAACTTCTGTTTTTGTTACACTGTATTGAAATTTGCAACCTTATACCCTTATGACAAACACAAAGGAACACAATGCAACGCAAAGAGCAACAATTGACAAGCAACACTAGAACTAGCCCATCTAGTGTCGAGATCAGGGCTATACCCTGCTGTTCGCAGGAGGCCTTTGCCCCAAGGGGATTTATAGGCTGATTTATTTATTTATATACCCTCTACAAAGTATTATTTTATATAAATAAGATGTTAAAATACTTTATTATGTTAATTTAAATTATGTTGTTTACAGTCAGTGGTTAAAAATTGTATACTTGAAATACAAAGTGAATATAATAATATAAAATTTATACTTTAAAAAATACATAAACGTATAATAAAAGATTCTTGAATATTAATAAAAATGTTGATCCTTTTTTGTTACCCTGTCTAGTTCTGGGGATGCATTCTCAGCTCTTTGAAACTAAGTACACTCATAATGTTATTGTTTGTTGGCCTACTGGGTTTCAAAGGGCTGAGCATGGCATAACCTATGCCGAAATGCATCCCCAGAAGTAGATAGGCCTGTAAAGAAGTGTAATAGAATAAATCTTCAAGAATCTCTTATAGTAAATTTATGTTCTTTTGACGATGTAACTTAATTTTGTATTATTTGTATTTTAAGTTTATTTTTAACCATTGACTGTATTCAGCTAGTATAGTATTACATTGAAAGTGATAAAAAAAGACAAGTAAAATACAAATGATGCCTCGATATATGTAAGAATAATTTTAGTGATTCTAGAGCTATCTCCTTAATGGTGTTAGAGGGTATTTGAAATCTGCAACACAAGGAAACAAAAGAGCTGGCGATTGTTCCTCTGGTGCTAATGAGTAGGCCAATAACTTTGATTTCATTGAGAAGGTAAGCCTTCTTGTAGTAGCTGATGGTTGGCTTATAGATAGATTTCTTTCCAATATTTTCATCTTCTGCTTGCCCTCTATGCAACTTGAACCTGATGTATACAGTGTACAATAATGCAGTCTAACATATAAAATGTAAGGTTTTTTTAACATCTTATTTATACGCGTATAAGATAATACTTTGCAGAAGGTATAAGGTTGTAAATTGCTATGATGATGATGATGATGATGATATGTGTTCTGCCTGAAGTCAGGTCCAGACCATTTCAAAATTGCTGCCCTCTAGGGAAATGAAGTTTATTAAGTGCCAGAATGGTACTTTCTGAAATCGTGTGGTGGACGGGAAAATGTCTGTCCGTCTGTCTGCCTGTCCATGTGTCTGTACACATGATAACTCAAATATGCTTTATTGGATTTTCATGAAACTTTGTCCATGGGAAGAAGCCTATTGATTTTGGACAAAATTGGTTGACTGTTACCAGACTAATGCCCAATTTAGCGGCTATTTTATGGTAATATATTAGACTGAATTTATTAAATGCCAGTCAGTTCTCATGACGACATATTGTTTTACAATGCTTGTATACGGCTTTGGAAGTTGCAATACAATTAGCTTTGACAAATAACACTATCCACATATTCCTTCACATATGCTTATCAAACTTTAGATGTTTGTTCTTCCGTAAGCCCTGCTTAATGAATCGATCTGCAGTTTAACTCGGAAATTTATTACAAAAATAACTTATTTTCTGTGCATAATAATTGCAATCATCACTGATTAAACAAAAGCATTCTGGCTCTTTATTGCATCAGTTTACCTGATTTTATTAATTCTGTTTTTGTTACTGAATACAAAAAGAGAGTGGCCAATAAAGTTACCGAGACCAATTTGAGAGTTTACATTTGTTGTAGATTGAGAGTTAAGTAGCTCATTGGCTACACTAACAAAATAATTAGGTTACTGATAATGCATGAATCAGATGTTGTTGTTCCCTCATTGGTAACTCAATTCTTTCTTGTTGTCTTGAATCCTTAAATTGTTTGATGTCATAGGTTTTCCTTTTTTTACCTTTCACCAAATAATAATGGTGTGTGGGCATCCGTCCGTGAGGAGAAAAAATGTAGGGAACTCAGGTACAATAATAGGTTTTCGGAGGACCAGGTGATTTACACCAATTACGATTACACAAGGAGATAATGAACTGTAGGTAGCTGGAACAGGGATCAACGGAATGTAATATTGGAAACAAACCTTTTTCATGTAATAAACTATAGACATTTATTCTCACAACATATAGGTAAATAATGCACTTATAACGAATAGAAACACTTAGATAACAAAGGAAATGAATCTGAGATAGGTGCACTTGCACTTGCACAATGGAATGTGATTTGGCGCGAACTTGAAAACGCGTGGCGATAATTTCTCTTTATTTATGCCAGCAATGTAAATTATATATGAAACTGATCGTAAGGATCACTGTATTACTTCTAATATGATTTCACACTGAAATCTTGAATATAATGAACTTTATAGCCAAACTATTGTGAACGCTTGGTTGCACAACGTTGCCGCACTGATACACGAACTTTTAGACTGATCTAAGAAGCCGATAATGCTGAATCTACTGTAATTAGTGTAGATTAATTAATAGCACACGATAATACTTGTAAATGGAAGTATTATGTATTTATTCGCTAATTAATAGAAAACCTCTGTTCTATTGTCTGAAATAGGTGGGATTCTCGCGAGCGATCCAGCACGTCTCTCATGCGTGGATGTTTGGAGCTAACTGTGTTCTAACATGACGCCGTGATGTCATGCTGCCGCTAAATCTGCACCTGCTGATGAAAGGGGATTCACAGAAATAGGCGGACTTATACTAATATCAATGCGCTGAGATTGAGAAATGCATTGGGCGGAACATTTGAATAATTTAGTTTCTTGTTTCTAATATAATTTCCTATGTAACTGCTACTAACGCTGATTTTTTTCATCGTTCCTGAATTGAATCCAGAAGTCTGGTGCATCTTATCCATATAAGGACATTTTTGTCACATTATCTAATTTTAAATGACATCAGCGTTTCATTTATAAATTTCTGCTTTATCTAATTTGTAGATTACTCTACCATATGCTGTGTAAAGATTGCAAGTAATCATTCACATGTTGTCAATGTTGTATATTTAGGATCACTAGAAGCAGCATGCCTGTCATGGTAGTTGCTATATTCTAAAACACATTATTAAAATACCGGTACCAATTTAGTTATGCATTAAAAATGTTAAGTGTCGGCCTAAGCTGAAATTAACATTGCATGTTCCTCACTTGTGAAGAACTGTGTTTAATCTTATTTATTTTCCAAAGTGCAAATAATGATTATATTTCAAGCTTTGGCAAATATTAGACATCCAGACCTAAATTTGGTAAAAATAAATGGCCTTTGGTAATTTTCAAAGTTTGTCTCCAACATCAGGTAGAACATCCATATCTTTTATTCTATATATTACACTTTTAGTCAACATTTCTTTTCATAGTATTGCTCAACATGTATGAAGTGTGATAACAAAATACGGTGAATGATTTTTTATAGCAGCAACTGCTGATACATCCATTTGATCTAATATGTCCAATAACCTGATCTATTGAGACATTAAGTTTTGTTTCAAGTTACAAAAAAGTGCCAAAAAAGCTCATGAAATGTTGTAATCAGTGTGTGGCAATGATGTGGTAACTCTGAAGATTGTTTACAAGTAGTATGAGCGATTTAAAAGCAGAAATGAGTCGATTGAAGACGACAACGGTCAGGACGTCCATTGTCCTCAAAAACAGACAAAAATGTGCAAAACGTGGCAGCACTTATTTGTCAAACAGACGAATGACTATATGAGAGCTTACCGAAGAACTGAACATGTAAGAAAGAGACCAGAAAATGGGTCAGTGGCTTCCTTCTTCATCACATCAAAGTGCCATGCCACACACCGCTTCTGATTCGCAAGTTTTTGGCTGGAAAAAGTATTCCTGTCTATCCACATCCACCTTACTCACCAGATTTAGCACCCTGCAACTTCTAGCTCTTCCCAAAAATAAAAAGCATGCTAAAAGGAAAATGTTTTGACACAATTCACGATATTGAGATGGACACAACACAGCAGATGAAAGCTCTTCTGAAAGAAGCCTTCCAGAAATGCTTCCAGTCATGGATTCAATGTGGAACAAGTGAGGAGTGTCGGTTCAAAACGCGTTAAGTCCACCTCTGATCGTAATGTACTTTTTTGCAAATTCCCATTCTCTGAGGTGTTCTGCATGATACTACATAACGTTTTTGTTTCAAATCGCAACCTTTCTGCGTTAAAATTGAGCCTGAAATATGGGGTTCGATGCAAAACGCATTCAGTCCAGAACTTGGTTCGGTGCAAATTACGTTGAGTCCACATTTTAGACGGGATCATGTGCGAAACAGGTGGTTCGTTGAACTTTATGACGTTTATTTTTTGCAGGTGTTCTTCTAATGAAAGCGGTATTCACCAGACGCCGTAAGTGATGAAATTAGCGGTCAATAATAAAAGAAGAGAAACATGGATTTTTCATTATTTAAAATGCTTAAAAAACAGAAATTGTTTAAATTTTGACAATTTGGTACTTCGGCAATAGTTCATTTTGTATTAGCGCAAAAAAAGTGATTCTAATTCTTAAATAAAATACTAACTTTCATATTTTTAAATGATTATTATTATAGTGTTGGGTCAAAACACGTTAAGTCCATTACTTTCGAAACTTTAACTATTAATAAAAGATGTAAATGAAAAGAATGATTTGACATACCCAATAAATTTTACTATATATTAATTACTGATTCTGATCAGAAAAAAATATTGCAAATTCGTTTGATAGTTGGGCCACAAACAGTTTTTCATCATTCCTGAAAAATCATTATTTGTGGACTAAACGCATTTTGAATTGACGCTCCTCAAGTGCATTGCTAGCCAAGGACAGTACTTTGAAGGAGATTAATTCAAATTCTATGTATGCTTATTACTTTGTTTGTAATAAAATTATTCACCATATTTTTTATCACACCTCTTATACACTTGCTGATACTTACTGAGGTGGCAAAAGCAAGTTTTATGTGTGTTTGTGTTTTACAGGACAGGTGTCACCTCAGAAACGATTAAGGGGAGGAATAGTGTTCGCTGATTTCATACCTCGAAATCCAAGTGGAAAAATTCTAAGAAGAGAACTTAAAAACTTAGCAAAGTCAAAACTTTGAGAACATTGAACATCAGTACAGCTGTGAAAATAGAGTAACTTTTTATTCTGAAATAACATATGACGAATAGGAAATAATTTTGGACCACTGTATGAAAACACCACTGTTATGTTATATTACAAGAACCACTATACTTATGACAAGAATCACTATTACATAAGACAAGAACCTCAGTTATACTACAGTATATGACAAGAACTGCTGATACATATGGCAAGTACCACTGTTATGCATAATACGAGTAAATTCAGGTAAACTGATATAACAAAGTGCCAGATTGCTTTTGTTTAATCAGTGATAATTTCAAATATAAGACTATGCAAAAAAGAAATTATTTTTGTATCAGATCTCCTAGTTAAGCTCCAGATCGATTCATTAAGCAGGGCTTACGGAAGAACAAAGGTCTAAAGTGTGATTCTTAACATTAATTCATATTCGTATACACTGATATCAGAAATTCTTAAAATATATCAACATTTCACAAAATGCACTGGCAATAATATTAATGATGTAGGCCTAACTGTAGGCCTACGATTTGCTGACATGTTTGTTTCAGGTTTTAAATAGCCGTATAGGTTATGAATGAATTAAAGTCAATCTGAAATCAATCTGTTAGGAATTAGGCCTGCACTAGGTCTATTGCTTGCACAGGAGCGTTATAACTAAAAAATACTCGCATTAAAATATAATGTAGATAACGATATTGGTAGCCATACAATTCGGTAGAATGCACAATGTTTTATCAACAGCTGCATTTAATTATTCAACGTGTAGATAAAGCGAGCAACAACAATGTGATAGTTATGTTTAGTATTTTGTTGGCAATGCAATATTATTGTAACATTATAAAATTAATATTGTGTATGAGTGCTGTCAAATGGAAAAATAATAAGATTTTTCTAAAGTACCAGCTGGATAGAACTTTTGAAAATGAAAGCATGCTCTTTAATGAGTAAATTCACCTATTATTTCTACTTACAGAAATTATACATCTGAATGTGTCTTGTTTATCTTAGTTACAGGAGCTCAGTCACTGATTGGTTGTCCGCGAGCCAATCAAAATGCTTAGGATGTTAGGATAATGCAGATTATATTATAACCATTAATTAGATATTTTGATACTGGTCAATGGATTTGGTCCAAAATGAATAGGCTTCCCAAGGATGTTATAAATGCATTTATCAATTTATCGATAAAGCTTATTTGGGTTATCACACATTCGGACAGACATTTTCATCCACACCACAATCTCAGAAAGTACCATTCTGGCACTTAGTAATCACGTATGTGCAGTGCTTTTTTTTTATGGTACGTAGGATACACATACAGCTTAAAGATTTTTCCAGTTTCAAAATAGGAGAAAATCATTAATTTTCTACAATTTTGAAATCTGGAGAAATTTGAGGCAAACAAAATAAGGAAGGTGATTATACACATTGTTTGCATTAAAGTAGCTATTTTTAGTGTTATGTTCGTTATCTATACAATGGTTTTTGAAAGATGGTGCCTGACATTAGCACTGCGATCGGAGGGAAACAAGTGAGCACTACAGCAAAGTTGTAATGATCACCATGACTACATTGCCAATGTTACTGATTCAACGTTAGTATGTGATGAAGAGTTGGTTGTATCCCTTTCCTCTTAATCCTCCACTGCAGCTTTCCTCCTCACCTATGGTCATGTGAATTCTTGATTTCTGAAAGGACAGCACATGGTAACAGCCACCAAAGGAAGGAACGGAAATGTGAAGATGGCAGTGATAATGTTCCACTGCCAGTTTGGAAATTGTTGTGATCTGCTGTCTAGGTCACCAAATGAAAACATATGAGTAAATGAATTCACTCTGAATAGAGTGACCAAAAGTCATGTGTATAATAACTTTTCCTTATGTTTTGTACGAATTGACTCTGAATATAAAGGACTGTAAGTGGTAGCCACTACTTCTTTATCAAGTAGCTCCTCAATTTCAATCACGAGGCTGAGCCCACCCCATTCCAGACCTCCCTACCTCAGAAAAATCTGAGAAGGTACCGGGGATTGAACCCTGACTGAAGGATCTGTAGTTAGCAATGCTAACCACAAAACCACACTGGTGATCTCCCAAGAAACTTCTGGTATTATTTAGAAAAAACAGCATCCACAGTCCAGAGCAAGTTAAATGTGCTCCTAGCTTGCCAAATTCAAGTTTCTGGTTCCAATGCAAAAATGTTCTATGCAAAATGCCCTCAAAAGCAACCACCAAAATAAAAGCATGCCTGCAAGCTTTGTATTGGAGGATTGAAGCTGTTTCTACAACAATTGCTCCAGAATGTTCTCCACAAACATGTGGAGAAAAGTTGGCATGCTACAAGAGATGCACATAATTTATAGGGCTATATTTACAACATCTAAAATTTTACTAATCTCTCTGTAGTTCCTGTCATATATAAAAATGATTCTTGTCATATTTAACAGTGATTCTTGCCATACATATAACAGTGGTGCTACACACACATAAGCAGTGCTATTTTTCTAAAGAAAATTTAAGGGTTACTCTTGCTTTTGTTTTGATGGAACATTGCCAGACTTATCCACATGTTTGGAATGAAAGTGGAATCGCACACAATATACATAAGATTATACGGCTTTAATTCCTCCAAGGTGGAGTTCGTTTGTACACATTAATTTCACAATCAATTGTATGATACACTCACAGGGTTTCTTGCACCTTTCACAAACACATAACGGCCGTGGGTGTCAGCATTCTGACCACATGCCCCCAATCCTGCCTCTGCCTATGGTAGATGATCCAGCAGTTGGGTGGTAGGCTTAGTCCCTTAAGGATGTAGCACCATAGAGTCTAGTTTAATAGTTTCTTGGGTTTTGAGTGAGTAGGATGATTGTATCAGAGTTTTGCTGCCATCTTCTGGGAGAAGTGAGAAGCTCTATTCATTCTCACACCGCCGTCTTGAGAATTACACTTTCTGTCCTATGCTTTATTTTAACATGGAGTTCAGAGTATTGCTCAATTGCCTAATTTCTCCAGTAGAGGCGACACAGTTCACACCCAGATTGCATGAAATTCCAGCATACTTCAGTTTCCGAGTTTATACTTCAGAGGGCAACACAGAGCATACGGTAATGTAAAGGGTATTGGAGCTGGGTGTGGTAGGTGCTACCATCTGTAATGTTGCCGCGTACGCAAAATTAGCCGTATAGGACAGGCAGTGTATACACAAGTAATACAGTCTAGAAGGCAGTGCATTCTCAACACCTGAAAAGCATTAAGCTATGTCATTTTGACTGTCACCTATATACAGAAACATTAATATCAATAGGCCTACCATCTACCACTGACGCCAACATTAAGATTGGAAGTTCCTCTGTTGTTTTCTCTAAACACTATTTTCATATTTCTAATATTTATCAATTTATTAAACTTTGTTATTTTTTTTCCCCCCGATTGTTTTAGCAACATTGCAAAATTTTATAACACACAGGGAAGGAAGTGCATCATTATGGAATCTGTTAAGTCCTACCTTAAATGAGGATTGGAATTGGTTATTTAATGTTTTCTTGTTGACATATGCAATAAATATTTTATTATGACAGTTGAACTTTCTTGATCCTTGTTTTGCATTGTTATATTTTGCAAAGAGAACAGGTTATTTCCTTGTAGAAACATTATTATTATTATTATTATTATTATTATTATTATTATTATTATTATTATTATTATTATTATTACTACTACTATTATTATAATTATTGTTGTTGATGTTGTTGTTATCATTATTGATATTGTTATTGTTGTTTGCTTGTTGGGTGACGACATAAACACTATCGAGAGAAATGCAGAAAGTCTTCGAATCCTACAGGAATGTTTGATTGGAAATTAATACAGAAAAAACTAAGTAGACTACATGCTCATGAAACATCAAATAATGCGCTACAAAATATTAGAATAGCCGGTAAATCATTCAAACAAGTGGAGAAATTCAAATATCTGGGAGCAATAATTACAGACACTAATAATATTAAGGCAGAAGTGAAGTGTAGTCTCAAATCATGAAATTTCTGCTTTTATGCATTTCAGAAACTCTTATCTCATCGTCTTCTGTCCATAAATCTAATAATAAAAATTTATAAGACAATTTTCCTGCCGCTTGTATTATATGGATGTGAGACATGGTTGCTTACTCTTCGGGAAGAACACAATCTGAGAGTATTTGAAAATAGGGGGCTTAGGAAAATATTTGACCCTAAGAGAGATTAAAATGGGAACTGGAGAAAACTGCATAAAGACGAGCTTTATAACCTGTACTCATCACCAGATATAGTAAGGTAATAAAATCACAGAGGATGAAATGGGCTGGACATGTTGCAGGCATGGGGGAGGAAAGACATTTCTAAAAAAATATTGATTGGGTGACCCGAAGGAAGAAGACCACCTGGGAGATCTAGATGTAGGTGGGAGGACAATATTAGGATAGATTTAAGAGAAGTATGATTTGCGAGGGATGGTTGGAGTTAGCACAGGATAGGGTTGAATGGCAGGCTCAGATAAGCGCAGCAATGAACCTTCTGGTTCCATAAAAAAAAAAATATTCCTTTAGCTTGCTTAGGAATTGTCTATTGCCATTGAGTAAGTAAGTTAGTATTTAATTTAATTTTAATTTTTTGGCCTTCATAGAACCACTTCAGTCAGGTTTCTGGTTGAGGTTTTTCTTCTTTTTGTCAGCCCAGTACTTCTTCATCCTTTCTAACCACAATTTTCTTTCTGCTTCTGGAAGTACTCTTCCTATTCTCTGTTTGTTGATTTTCATATGTAGTGTAGTGTGTTTGCCTTTCAATATCTTGAGTGTGTCTGTCTTGTATATTAAATCCTCTATTATAACACGTAGCTCTGCCATATCTTCTTTAAGTTCTGTAATCCATCTTATATTTTTCTTACTCTTACTCTTCCATAATTTTTCTATTATTTTTTTGCTAATTCTATTTTCTGGTGTCTGTAATATATGTCCCAAAAATGATTTCTTTTTCGTTGTATTATTATTATTATTATTATTATTATTATTATTATTGTTGTTGTTTTTTTATTTAATATCATTATTAAAAAAACTTAACTCCGTGGCGCTACATCCCTGGAGGGACTTGGCCTACCACCCGACCGCTGCGTCATCTCCCGTAGGCAGATGGCAGGATTGGGGGGCATGTGGTCAGCATGCCGACACCCACGGCCGTTAATGGTGGTTTTCTTAACCGGAGCCGCTACTTCTCTATCAAGTAGCTCCTCAATTTTGAATCACGAGGCTGAGTGCACCCCTACCAGACCTCCTTACCTCAGAAATATCCGAGGAGGTACCAGGAATTGAACCCGGGCCAACGGATCTGTAGTCAGCGACGCTAACCACAAGACCACACCGGCGGACAATATCATTATTATTATTATTATTATTATTATTATTATTATTATTATTATTCTCACCTTCTTAGAGTAAAAAATAAAAATAAATTTAAAAAAACTCATGAAATCTAAAAAGAATCTGTATCTAGGCTTCCTGAAGGTGCAAAATCTTTAACAACTAGCCCATTGGGCACAGCAACTTCGCTAGTGAGGGGATAGGTAATATGTATATTTTTTCCTGTTTGGTAAAGATCAAAGAAAATTTGTCTCAATACTCTACTAAGTCTGAAATTCATCAATATCCCGCAAGATTCAAATATTGCTTAGTAGCGCCCATTCCACATTTGTCAACCACAAAAAAAAATGGTTTCACACATCAGCAATTGATATGTTCAATTCACTACCTGTTGAGGCTCATGTTATTAATAATTATAGATTTAAGAGTGTATTATACAAATTTTTAATTATGAATCCATTTTATAATCTTGCTGAATTTTATAATAAATCCACAAATATTGTATTCTAAAATTGTAAATGAATATTTTTATATATATTGACAATGTCATGGTGTCTTAAAGATCCGTTTGACAATAAAGAAAGATTGATTGATTGATTGGACTCACCTCAAGGTACATTTACAATATTGTTATACACTTTCTTGCATCGCTTTTTAGAAGTGGAGTAATTGCTTGAGGATAACGGAGTTGAGCTCTCAGATAAATATCTTTTTTTAACTTAAGTTAAGTTTTTCAAGTTGGGTGGAACTAAGTCAGGATTATTATTATTGTTGTCCTCAGGTCTAGAAAATTGAAATTTTCCGTATCATTCATTTTGAAGTACTCACTCAGAATAAGACTACAATAATGATGAAGTAATCACTTCAGTGCAGTAGATACATTCCCACATTGTTGTATATTATTGTTTAATCTAAAGAAGCAAAATTCTGAATAATGAAATACAGTATAAATGGAGTTAGTCATATTGGCTTCTGAAATTTATAATCAGAATTTCAGTTGCCATAGAAAGTGCTGTCATTTGCCGGTATAATAATGAATGTAGGGAGTTCAACTTGGCTACTACAAATAGAGTTAGTCACCTTGCCTTCTTAGTGGCACATACAGTAGTATATACTATATTAAGGGCCTGTACGACAACCACCTGATATCATATTTATGTGCCAGATAAAGAACTTATCTGGAAGTTGGCCAAGAATTGCGTAGGCCTACTATGATCTCCTAACAAAATCTGTCTGGGAAGTCAACTACCAGCTGTTGGTTAGGGAAGCTTGGATGAAACAAGATGGCATCACTCAGAAGCTTCCTGGCCACCTGAATTTCAGAATTCATGCTGGAAGATTTAATTTACATAAAAATGTTATTTTAGGCTCACATATGAATGAAATAGAGTTGCACAAATCGATTAATGGACTTAAAACGAAATATAATATATAATATAATATTTTATTGTACCAAGAAAATTACAAAAGAGTCTACTGGATTCGACACTTGTCATTTTACCAGTAGACATCTTAAAAAAGACACAATAACACTTTTTAATTGGAGGATTGTGTATACATATAGTTAGTTCTGCTAAATACATATAAACTGAGTTCCCTCTCTACAGAAAGAGAAAGAGAAATAAACACTAGGCAGTAAGAGAAACAAAAACAAAAAAATACAATTTTCTAACACTCATCAAAATACTTTTTTATTTATTCCTATAGGCTCTCTTTATACCTGTAAGTCCCTTAAAAGTTCGCATCGTACCACGAATTAGGTTCTATTGATATTGCTGTTATAAAAAGGAAGACTAAATAGTGAATAAAACCGGGCTTGTGAGGGATTCATTGATAACGGACTTTACTTATAAACAAACTTTACAATACAAATATTTGTTCGAATATCATTTAACTCGGACTCATTTAATTTCACCACTGGTTTGCTCTCACTACTTTATTATACACTAATCACAAGCTATCAGTTAATACAGCCTAATGTGTATTTATTTATGTTGAATTACTGCTTGGATCGATTTACATCTGCACTAAAAGACTGCAAGCACCTCCTGGATCTGGTAACGATCCCTCCATCTCCTGCTCTCCATGGATCATCCCTCAAGGTACATTTACAACATCTGCTGACTTGAGCTGTTCTCGCCCCATTATCAGTAGATCTTTCTCTGTTTCGTAATTCTATCCCTCCTGTATCATTTCTGTTGTCTCCCTCTGCTCTTCTTGATTCTTCTTCATTCGTTTCTTTTAACCACGGACCGGCCACTATCTTCAATCCACTGTTTAGAGTTATTGTCTTCTTTCCCTTGACATCTGCATTGTTGTTCACGGACATCAGCTGCTGAGATGTAGCGTGACGTATTATTCCTCTCGGAGGCAATGTCACTCGCGAGATCTTCTCCACGCGCTTGTTAGCTGTCCTGACGTGGGTTGGTGGACTCTCGGCGTTGCCTTGAGACACAGGAATTCGTTGACTCGTATCCTCTCTGCCTTTGTTGCTGGTTAGCTCGCTTTTGTCTTCACTGAACTTTTTACCATCTACATACAGTTCCAAATTGCGTATAACAGCTTCCCTACCTGCTAGCTTTAATTCCTTCCTTTTTTGTATCAATTTTCTCCTGGTGATACATTCTTGAGGCAAGAGATCTTTTTTTATAAAAATGCCCGATCCTTTTAAAAGTTTCGCTGTTTCCAGAATCACATGTATAACTTGCTTCGTAGCAAAACGAGTGATTATTAATCTTCTCCCGTTTTTCTTCCCCACTCTGAAGGCTTCGACTATTTCCCATCCTTGAAGTGCTCCCACTTTTTTAACTTGCCCTCCAGGATTTCAGTAATCTCCATCCTAGCCGAAACATTTCTTCTTTCTTCTATCCCTGTGAATACTAGTTGAATGCTCTACTTCTCCACTCCATACGATCTATTCTAGCTCTCAGATCTTCCACCTCCCTCTTCATAAATTTAATCTCTTCTCTGATCTCCTGCTTTACTTCTTTTGTTGCCATACCGATTTTATTGCCGAGACGTTCTTCTAGGCCATCAAACTGTCTGATTATCTCTCCAAGATTACCGTGTGTGGTCCTGGATTCATCTCAATTCCTCCAACCACTAGAAGGAGCATGATTACGATTGAGTAAATCAATGTGTTAAGAATGTTTACTTTAGTTGCTTGATCCTTCTTTTCCATCGCCTTTTCGTTCCCAAAGGTGCCAATTCTTGCTCTGTATAATGCTATGTCTACACCCATTGTCCCTTATGCCACTTTTCCTTAAACAATCCAGAACACTTCCTACACACGTCCTCCCTCTGCTTTTGCTTGTTTAGTACTGTGTTAAAACGAAATGTTCTTATGTAATTTAACTGTACAAATACAAACCCAAGCTTCCGCACCTAGCAGATGCCTACCAAACTACAACAAACACACCTCTTTGCTCAAAGACCTAAGGATCATTTTACAAAATTTTACCGCGTTCTTGCCGATAGCATTTCAGCGGTGGTATTACAAGACATCTTACAGTTAAGCTATCTGGAAGTCATGTATCGGGAAGAATTGTCGGCAGGTGGTAATACAAGCCCTAACTTACACTTGAAATAAAATTCCCAATATATTTTCATTTCATATACAAACTTATTGGGTTTTAGGTTCTGCCTCATGAATTACAAAACTTTTAATGAAGCTGAAACAACTGAATTTGAACTGTATGTGCATGTACCGGCACTGTATACTGGAATATATTAAGGATAGAGTTACATGTTTTAATCAGATTTTTTCCGTTGCATCTTCCCAAGTTTTGCTATTCTGGCCCCACATTACCGCATCTGGTTTCCCCCCCCCCCCCCAATTACATGATGCTTTTTGTCAATTTTTTCAATAGTACTTGTTCTTCTGTTGAAGAGAAATTGCTGTGTCTTTTTATTTTTCTGATATCAGCCATAACCACATTAATAATTGTAAAATCAAACCAAACAATGAAAATAGATCAGGGGAGGAGAGAAGGTTGCTCTGTGACATCATCGCAGCCTGCTCTTCCTTCACACAATAAGACTTCTTAGGAGTTTGCAAAATATAGGTACAATTGAACAGAGGGAAAGAGAGAGGCATTGGTATTTCAGCAAGGGAGCGCTACGTCATCACTGGACCAAGCTGTCTTTCACTGAAATAGAAGAACTAATAGGTTACAAGTCTATTGGCTGAAATAAATAATAATTATTATTATTATTAAAACGTACAGTGATCCCTATACAGGTCATGAAGGCCCATAGGGTTCAAGGAGGTTGAGGATCCCAGATTTTGGACATTCGGACTTGAAGGTTGTCAGCCTTACGCTCTGGCCGCCTTTACCCCCAGGATTGCTCCTGTACTCATTTCTGTTAGATGCTGAGTCGACCCCAGGGCCATAGTGCCACCAGAAGGATTAGGCCAATTGAAAAACTCCAACGACCTCATCGGGGATCGAACCCGTGACCTTCCGGTTTGCAGCACAGCGCCTCAACCCCTACGCTATGGCGTACCCCCATTATTATTATTATTATTGTTGTTGTTATTATTATCATTAGCCTATTATTATTATTATTATTATTATTACTACTATTACAAACAACTGAAAAACACTTGTACCAACTGTTTCATTGCATTAACGGGAGTAAACTTCAACTAGGAGATCATAAGATAAGATAAGATTTATTGCTCTGTATAATGTTGACATACATTTCAGAATATTGTCAATGGTTTGTGTTTACATGCATATGAGTATTCAAAACAAAGCAAAATATACCATATATCTAACATACATACTGGTTACCATACATCATGTATACACTCAACTCATATCCAATTTACCATACCACAACATACATACATACCACACATTATGTATACACTCAGCGCATACCCGATTTAGCATAAAACATTAAATACATCAGGGGAATTCTGAGCATGGTTTGATCGTTTTCCTGGAGTTTTTGTTTTCGTTACTGAATTCTTGTGTGCTATAATAATATGATTTATTCACTAAATAATTTGCCAAATTTGCCTTGAATTACTTTTGGTCTGAGTAATTTTTCAGTTCCTGAGGCAGCATGTTGAATAGTTTGGGACCTTGATACTTGGGTACTTTTTCAAACAGTCTTAGGCCCGTTCTTACGATGTCCAGTTAAGTAGGAGTAAATGTTAACTGGTAGTTTATTTTACAGTTGGAGTAAAGTTCCAGTAAATGCTTCTTTGTTCTTATCATCTCCTAGTTAAAGTTTACTCCCGGTTAACGCAATCTGACAAATGTCACAGCAGTTGGTACAAGCGTTTCTCAGTTGTTTGCAGCAGTTTTTCATATGTTTCATTGTTTAGTTTGATTTTGCAATGAATAATGAGGTTATAGCTGATATCAAAAAGTAGGACACACAGCAATTTCTCTTCAACAGAAGAAAAAATTGTTCTGAATATTATCGACGAAAAGCATCATATAATTCAAAATAAATGAACACACAGAATGTATGGCCATAAGAGCAAAGTTTAGAAAGACATATAAGAAAAAAACCTCTTGTGAAACATATAACTTCCTCTGAACTTAATTCAAGTATGCAGCACACAGTACAGGCAGTAGTGCGCATTAAGTTGTCTTAGCCTAAAAAGTCGCATAATTTGGGAGGCAAGACCTAAAACCTAATAAGTGTGTGTATGAAATGGGAAAAATTCAAATATAAGTCGCACCTTCAGATGATTGTATCCGCCCAACCCACCCTCACTGATGCAGTTTCTTTTATACCATGATCTAGCGAATTCTTCTGTTCTCGTACTATGAAGAAACTCGTGATTGGATGTTGGATGTGTGACGTCATACTGCTAGACGAGAGGTAACAGGCTGACAAACCTCGCGGGAGATATAATAATCCACATTTTCGGAACCTACAAACAGTGTATCATACATTATTCGAAAATGCAAGGGCGCGCACTTAACTATGTGGTTAGTGTTATGCATTATTTAGCTATATGTAGAGGTGGATATAAGGCACTTGCAACAATATACAAGGACAGTGGGTATAAGACGCTTGCGACAAGGACAGTTGGTCACTCTGGTTCGCTCAAAAACAAAATACATCACACAGTCCGTGCAAATGTGAATATTGAATAGGCGGAACTTAAGGGGCGATTTATATTTGAATTTTGCCATGAAATGTGTAGCTAATAACTAGAGGATATATTACGAAATGTTTTGAAATGGAATTACAGTATTAGCTCCTAGCATAACATGTTAAATTACATTATATATAGGCCTATATATTATTATATATTATGCTTATTACCATATTCCTGTTACAATTTTTAAAAAATAAAATAAAAATAAGCTGCTTCTAAAAAATAAAGAATAAAATCCTCCTCAAGTAAGGTGGTTGTAAAAATGAAAAGAAAGTTACCATGTTTCTAACCCCATCCCCGAAGGATGCAAAACCCAAATATATTCTGATGTAATACAGCAATATAATTTTCTTTACCCTAAGAATGGGCAATACACCTTTCTCACTTCACATTCTGATATAGAAAAAGAGGTTGTGTTGCAAGGAGTACTTATTCAGTTATTTCAGCTTGATGCAAAGATTTGTCTTTCACCAGATAAGACAAGTTTCCATGAACGTTGCCCAGCTTACCCATACAAGAACTTTTGTAAAAAAATTAAAAAAAAAATCAAGTAAAAGTGTAATTTTTTAGTATAAGCATCTCATGTACAAAATTAAACATAATTGTCAGAGCCATTTTCGAGAAGATTGCGAAAAACTAAATTTTAGTCATGCCTCAGTTAACATTTACTCCCATTTAACTGGGCATTGTAAGAAAGAGCCTCGGTGTTCTATCAATATTCTTGTTTATGACCAAGTTATACAAACCATACTAAAATGTGCAGTAGTAAGGTGCATGCATCCTTGAGAAGCCAAGAGCTGTCTGTATCTGACATTGCTGAGACCTTGACCTTGAACTATAAGCTCATAATGACTATGTAAACAGTATTGCAAGTGTTTGTTTTCTGATAAAGTTAGTCTACTACAAGAGCAATGCCCTGTAATTTGTGACAATTTATAAGAGGTGTGTATAGCTGTAAGTAAGTATGGTACCTTGTAGTAAATTTATTTGTTTTTAATATTTTTAATTTCAGCTTTATTTGTAGGCCTACACATTTCAACTTCTAATGCAAGGTTTTGCATGTACATCAGTAGGCCATGTGCATTTGTTTTCTATTCTTAATGTGTTATGGCTTCTAACTGGTGTTCAGTTTTGATGATGATGATATAGGCCTAGGATGAAATAGGTTAATGAGTCATGGTGAGTAATATCCAATCCAGCATTTGCCTTTACAACTGAGGGAAGCATGAAAAACCCAAGTAAAATTAGCTGGCAATGGTGTTTGAACCTGAGACCTCTCAAATGTGAGCCCTAGACGTTAGCGCCTAAGCCAGGGGAGGACAGAATGTTGCTCTTAGACGTTGCAGTCTGCTCTTTCTTCACAAGGTAAGACTTCTGCAAGGAGTTTGTGAAATCTAGGCACCATTGAACAGGGTGATTAGGAACTTCCTCTTAAGTTTACTTAGATAAGCATTATAGTAGGCCTACTAGTGCTAATTATTCTAGAATAATAAAACAAGTCCTATTATGTCTAGGGCTGTAGTTCATGCAAATTATAAAAATATTACCCTTTAAATAGATCATATGCATCCTAAAGGATATAGCAGTTAGTCTTAAATCTATATAAATAAAAATCAATTGCCACAAGTAGGCCGCAGCATCACTTGAGAACGGCTCAACCGATTTGGCTGATTTTTTTTTTCTTTTTTCTGCTCGTAATTGTCAGAACAAGGTTTGTATATAATAAAATTTTTGGAAAATCCATGGAAAAAGTCGGAAATGTGAAATGAGGCACAGTTTGAGAGTTCTGCTGTCACATGTTTACATAACAACAAAAATCTACATTTGTTGACCAATTTGCACGAAATTTTGCAAACATACCCAATTAAGCCCAGGAAGTAACATGGTCAAAATTAAAATTCAAACAAGCCCTTGAAAATTTATAGGCCTATTATTTCTGAATATATTATACTGAAAAAATGAAATGCAATTCAGTTATCATGACAACAGTGTATTGTTTACATAGGGCTTTGGGAACTATATAATACTGGGCTTTAACAAATTCTGATGCTATCGATGTAATTAATACATTTGTGAAAATAATTCTTGAAGAATTAAATCCCGAAATAAAGCACAATGTGAAGCAGTCACATAACTTTCTCTACCCTCGACATGGAAAATATTTTCTTACTTCACATTTTGATGTAGAATAAGCGGTCATATTGCAGAGACAGCTTAAGTGTGTGCCAGTAGGTATGCTATATCAGAAATTGGTAAAAATTCCTATCCACTGATACATCACTCATAGCTGCAGGCTTTGTATAGGGATGTTTATCATAGGCCCTAAACATCTAAAAGAAGACAAAATAAGATGGAACATTTTCAGTCCTATGCCGACAGTATATTATGTCCCAGGTTTTGGGGGAGGAAAGTATGAAAGTGGTATTGAATTTTTTTAAATTTCAACTCTGAAACAGTTGTATGGTAACATAAGAGTGAGAAATAAAATTTTCCATAAAGACAATACAATCTTATGTAATCGGAATTTGTTTCTTATTTCAACCCCTAACAGGCTTGTTGTGTAGAAGTGATGGGATGCAAAGGTCTATATCCTCTAGAGCCATATGAGGCATTTTCTGAGTGAATAGTTTGAGTATGATAAGTCGTTCTTCCTCATTTCAAGTTCTATGTACGAGGGTAAGTAAAAACTTAAGCCTACTTACATTTTTCGTTCTATAACTTTATTAAACAAAGATAGGCGGTGGCCGCTTGTGCATGCGTTGAGTTGGCACTTCTGTGTGCACGTGTGTGGAAGTTAATCATGATCGCGTCAGTTGTCTTCTAGCTACAACAGCGTAAGCATGCCAGCTCCGCTATCAGATTGCACCAAAGAGGAGCAACGAGGAGTGATCAGATTTTTGTGGTCAGAGGGTGTGAAAGGTGCCGAAATTCACCAAAGACTTCTGTCACAATACAGGGAAAGTGCTTTATCTCATAAAACCATTTTCTTGTGGATCGAAATGTTTAAAAGTGGCCAAACGAGCATAACACAAAAAGAAGGAGCTGGACGACCGTCAACCTCGACCACTGCGGACAACATTCAGCAAGCTCGAGAGATGGTTCTGGCAGATAGGCAAGTTACCATAAATGAGGTCGCATCGTCTTTAAACAACAGTCACGGTTCTGCCCATCAAATTATCCATGATGAACTCAAATTGCATAAAGTGTGTGCACTATGGGTACCATGAATGCTTAATACATCAAAGAAAACCAAACGTTTGCACATCTGTCAACGTTTACTGGATCGCTTCAACATGGAGGGCAACACATTTTTAAGCCGAATAGTGACCATTGATGAAACGTGGGTTCATCACTACAAGCCCTAATCAATACGGCTGAGAAGGTGATGCTAACCCTGTTTTGGGACGAAAATGGCTCTACACTGGACGACTACTTGGACAGGGGGACTACCGTAAATAGTGCGAGGTACAGTTATTTTTTAGCCAATAAGCTGAAACCAGCAATTCAAAACAAACACCGTGGTCTACTCTCAAAGAAAGTTTTCTTGATGCAAGACAATGCCCGGCCACACACGGCTCATAACACCATAGAAACAATCAACAGGTTGGGCTTTGAGATCCTGGAACACCCTCCCTACAGCCCAGAACTCGCTCCCTCAGAGTTTTATCTCTTTGGACCACTCAAGGAAGCTTTGAGAGGTTGTCGATTTGCCTCAGACATGGACGTTCGGGATGCGGTGCAAAAGTAGCTTCACGACCAAGCAAAAACCTTCTCTAGACAAAGTGCATTGCTCAAGGTGGAGACTATATCAAAAAATAATGTATCTGTTGTACACCTATCTTTGGTTAATAAAGTTGTAGAATGAAAAGTGTAAGTAATTTTTTACTTACCCTCATACATAATATACAAAGACCTAGAGTTTGAAAATCGAAAGTCCTTCATAAGTTAATTTCAAATTACAAAATAAAAACCCGGGCGATGCCGGACTTTTTAAGCTAGTTTATAATAAAATGACAATATAAATTATTATTCTCATAGACACCTTTTCAAAATCAATTCTCTCATCCTTACTGCAAACAAAATACATGCAATATAAAATTGTCCAAACACTTCACCCATCTTTTAGAATCATCTCCACACTACTTCTATTCTAAATTATTTAATTCACTCTTCTCTCATATTACATCACAAAAGACAGGTATTGTATTGTGGCAGGGGAGCACTCTTGCCAGACGTCACACACAGTGAGTTGCCATGCACATCCTTCACAAACGTCATCACTGTCTTTCAGTGGCCTAAGCTATCCTGGTCAGTGGTAACTTGCAATCAAATGTTTTCTTAAAAACAGCAATCCTAATTAAGTGCCAAAATGGTACTTTCTAAGATTACATGGTGGGGGAAAAATGTCTGCCTGTCTGTGTGCGTGTGTACATATAGGCTTTATCAGATTTTCATGAAACAAAATATATACACTTATAACTAGATTTCGGATTTTAGGTAAAAACCTATTTTAATCCTTAAGTGACATATGGACGAAAACTTGTATATGCATGTTTCATAAGTGGCTATGCCTAAAACTGATACTTTTATAGGACCTAAAACAGCCTATTTTTACGTTACAGCCTAATATTGCCTATTTACTTTTTTCCTCTAAAGTACATAATAAATTATTTTTTGTTATAAATTCTAGCATTTATTTTCAGTTGGTACTAAATTTTTAGCTCGGAATGTGCAGTACATGACACATTTGTGACATGGTAAAATAGTAAGAAATGTTCCGTCTTCAGTAAAAAAAATTCCTTGGAATTCGCAAGAAAATGTAGTGTTTTTCTCCCGACTCCCACATCCAGTAACAAAATCAACTTATCTGAATCACTGAGGGATACAAGGGGTTGAATATGCTAGCGTGCGTAGCTTCTGGGCACAGGAATTAGGTTTTCACTGTTATGGTAGTAATACAGGCCCTAGTAAAAGGTCTATAATTCTGTGTACCATAAGCCTATATCTGTGTTTTATCATGATTATTGATTAATGGTGACTTCAATAAATATAATATTGTGCATTGCAATTGAGATATTTCAGAAAATTGACAACTTAACAATTTTATAAGAGACTATTTTACGATTTTTAGAACCTATTTTCCAATTTTTAGAGCTTATTTTAGGTGCCTAAAACAGCATTTTTAAGGACCTAAAAGTCCGAAGTCTACTTTTAACGTCCATGGGACGAACACTATTGAATTTTGACCAAATTTGTTGACCAGTAATGGAGTAACAACCAATTAATGATTTAAAAATAGTAAATCACTCTCTACTACAATGCTGCATGACTAACTCATTTACTAACCTAAATGTTTGCCCACTTCCAAATGAAGCAGAAACTTGAAATTTAGTTTCCTTATAGCTTAAGCCTGAAACTCATGGAAATAGTCCAAAACGATCCGATTTTTTTATTTTTTACTCCCAAAAAACATTCAAAATGGCACACACAACTTTTAAGGTCTGTGCAGATCTTCTTTGTAGGCTTATAGTAACTAAATGGTAAGCCATATCAAAATACTGACTGCAGTAATTGGTTTTGAGAGATCTACCAGTTTGGTCCTATGACTTTTTGTTGCATGTCTATCAGTTGTACTGTACCGGTACCTTAGAGTTTGATTTTTGTATTTTAAGTAATAAATATGTCCTTTTTGACACACTTATAGGGCATCTAGAATTGTAAAATTTGGCAGAAATATTGGCACATCCAACTGCCTTAAGCATGCAAAAATTTGGTGTTTCTAGGTGCCCCATAAGTATGGGATGATGTCTTCATATCTACAACAGTCTACGTCATCAACTCATTAACATTGATGTTTACCCACTTCCACATGAGCTAGAAATTTGAAATTTTGCATACCTGTAGTTTTTAGCCTATAACCAACGGAAAATTTTCAAAAAAATATTATTATTATTATTATTATTATTTTTTTATTTTTTTTTATTTTATTTTTTTTTTACTCTCCAAAGTATAAAAAAATTAAAGGGGTTGACTTGTGTATTTGTATGCTTTCAGATGTTTTGACAGAAGTAAGGAATATTATTAATGTGAGATTTTTTCTGTTAATATTCCAATTATCCCACTTATATGCTGATCAAACTTTCTCAATAGGTTCTGAAATATTACAAAGTATAAGAGTTAATTTTTCTTCTTATTCCCTCAAAAAATATAATAAGATGCCAGAAATATATAGAGAGTGATGTGGACAACCTTTTACAATGAAGTTTGCTATTTTTATTGTGTTATAATTATGTGAACAGATTGCTGATATATTCTATTGGTCAGTGAATATGTATGGTTAGGTCTATGCTGTCTCAATTTAATTGGATTAAAAACTGTTAGACAAAATTTAAAACGATAAAAGAAAGCAGTTTTTACATGGACAATTATATATACATAAAATGGTAAAAATTGATTAGGTTAGAAAGTGTAAGTACCATTTTGGAAAAAACTCATAAAAAATGTTTTTTTCAAAACATAATTTTTATTACATGAAAGAGTATTTTGCAAAATATTTTTCTACCTAGTTACCATAGTTACCATAGTAACTGCTTGTCTCTACCCTCTTCCAAGAAAGATGCCGTCAGTGAAAACAGCCACTGCTGAACACTGTTTTTTGCATCAGTGCTTTGACAACATTTCTTACCCGATACAGTGAAGAGGGCAATGAATTTCTAAACAAAATTGTGACCAGTGATGAAACTTGGGTTTGTCATGTCACTCCAGAATCAAAACAACCGTTGATGGAGCGGTTGCACTCATGATCCCCCACAAAACAAAAATTCAAAACAACGTCAGCACAAAAAATCATGTGCACTGTATTCTGGGACAGACAGGGCATTCTGCTTGTTGAGTTCCTTCCCAGAGGTGAAACCTTCAATGTGGTCTTCACTGACGGCATCTTTCTTGGAAGAGGGTATAGACAAATTGGTTTCCCGCTATGTCAAATGTCTGAACAATGGTGGTAACTATGTAGAAAAACAGATTGCGAAATGCTCTTTCATGGAAAAATAAATTTTGTTTTGAAAACAAAATTTAATGCAAGTTTTTTCAAAACGGTACTTACTTTTTAAACACGCCTTGTTCAAATCTGTGCCGGACTGTGAAGAAAACAGTTAACACAATGATTAGACCCATAGTTTATTTCTTGCTAGTTTATTCTTTTATTCTCTAATTTTACACAAAATTTAAATATTCCTTCCAATTTCTCTTCCATCCTTTTAACACTAACTTAAGAAAAAGGACTGGATCCTATAGGTTAAATGATCAATTTAAGGATTAGTGACTATATTGCTAAGTCCAATGTTTTTAAAACATTTCTCGGTAACAAAATAATGTAACTTTTATATTGCCTAAATAGATCTTAAAATATTTTTAAAATATCTTTACTGAAATAAAGAAGTTATGTCAATTGACAATTAAGGATGTTCATGACTTTTGTGCTGCTGCTTGGCGATCATCTATAAAGCAGGGTTGTTCACTTACAGGAAATTAATTAAAAACAGTATAAAGTTTATAGAACAATTTCCTGCATATCTATGTTTTTTTTTCCAAATTGACAAGGAAAAATCTTGGGATAGCATACCGCCTCCAGTTTATTCCCACTTCATTCACTATTTATGTGTCATCAGCTGAGATAGGAATAATAAGTATTGTTTATTGTTATCTACAAAAGAGAGAGCAGTAAATATTGTCTTATAGAAAGGACAAAATATTCATGTAACCTTTTCATTGCTAACATACAGTCCAAACTGGTGGTGCTAAATTAATTTGCAAATTTATTTTGTAATTATAAATGTGCAAACAGTCACAAATAATTTCACAATTTTGTCCAAAACAAGAGCACAGCTAATACTTCTTGAAGTTTAGACTGTTTCAATGGATGGTGCAATGCATTGACTGAAATATTTAGCTACAAATGGCAGCCTAATTCAGAGAACATGGAACTGGTATGTTAATTTAAGATAATTTGTTATGCAACATTCTCAGCTGCTTCTGCGGTGTCAGGAAGTGGACAACAGATGACACTCTATGCTGACACATTTGGAATCCCTCTCACTGAAAATATCTTTCATATATTGGTTTATAAACTGGTGGATTGGATATATGCGTCAGTAGCATGACCAGTAGTAAGGTGCACAGATAGACATATACAGCTGTAGTGGTGAAAGAGTTATTAAGAAGGGATCATGAAAGGGTTAATAAGAAGGGATACCTCTTTCTTCAAACCAATAGAGATTTAAACTTATTTTTGTGTATTCAATTGTAGCAGAGGCCTTGGAAATCTAGATCCAAGGCATAAAATTCAATAGGGATGGAAGTCTATGGCTTAGCGAGCCTGGCAGCCAATATTGGTCTCTCTTACTCCCAAACAGGATTTTTGCCAAGAAAAGGGCCAATTTTACGTCTCATACTTCTACTAAATTCAAGTTTTCCTTTTCAACCAATGAGAGTTCTCTATTTAATTGTTCCACTTTCCAATTTTCTAATCAGCTCTCCAACCCATGTAGCATTTTCTGTCTCTCTTATATAACACAAACTTTCCTGAGACCAGGTCACTTCTCCCATAAGATGGCAGTGGACATAGCTGCCAAAAGCTTGGAATTAATCCTTCTACTCACCCAGCTGAAAGCCAAAGAAACCATTATACATTCTTAGCACTGCGAAGGCACACATAAGTTCATTTATATGATACAAAAGAATTAATGGAGAACCTAAAATCGAGCATTGTGATACTCCTTTCTTTGCTGTAAGTTGCTGAGCTTGATACAGATTTGCCATTCTTGTAAATTCATATCTAAGCATACAGAGAGGTAGGGATTTATCCATTCAAGGCAGTTTTGCACATTCCATAAGTATACAGCTTTACAAATAAGGTGTCTTGATGGATGCTATCAAAGGCCTTTGAGTAAAACAGACAGATTACAAAAACCAGACGAGTTCAAAATATTTATTTATGTGTCAAGTTTGCAGAGCAAGAGTTAACGGGCGAATCTAGTATTTTGGACGAGGCACAGCCGAGAAACAAGAGAAGAGAGGGCAATCTCCTTTGTCAAGCTTAACCCTGAGTACTCTGAGTATAGAATAGAATAGAATTTATTAAGTCCTTCACAAACATGTTCATGTTATAGGACGCGTCCAAATATTTACAATAATAATTACAATAATATATAATACATATTTACACATTAAAGTCAATACAAGATATAGATATAGAGTTAACATTAGTTATTGAAAGATGAGTACAAATGTAACAATATTGCAATTACTCTCAAGCCTTATAGCTATGGTTGTCATGAGTACTATAGTCAGTCCATGTCAGTATCTCGAGACTCTGCAGGTTACTCTCGAGACTCTCCAGGTTACCTGAAATATAAAGAGAAACAAGAGAAAGAAAAAGAAAATGAATTTTTAGAAAAATGTTGCAAAACTGTTGCAAAACGAGTAGATTTTCATTAGGTAATAACATTTGTAGAGACAAAAGCTCGCAAGATAGATTTTTAATTTATGTACTGTTTAGTTTGTCAATAATCTACTTTTTAAATCTTTGCTGTTTGAGTTTTATTTGATTTGTAGTCTGCATAAAATAATATTGTGAAATCACAACTATTTAGTTGAAGTAGCTTTTCATTATCATGGCTGAAGGATACTAACATGGATTTTCTCCGGCCACAAGTCAGTACTGGTACTGTTACTCTAAGCAAACTTATAGTAAAAACGTAAAGTTGTAATGCATAATAAACATGTGAATGCCAAATGAAAAAAAAGAATCCATTATTTAATAGTTTATTCAGGGTCCACGAAATGTAATGAATTAGACAGCTTACTATCATATATTTGTGGAGACTGTGTGAATGATATAAATAGTGAACATTGGGTAGGCCCGATATTGATTAGCACCCCAGGTCCCCATCACTGTTGGTACACCACTGATCTTCATCTAGCCTAACAGTGCTTAAAGTTCCATAAAATGAAAACATTTTTGTTCAATCAATAGTGAATAGTGGAATACAACAAACTGTAGGTCTACAAATAAACATGTTAACAGAGCATGTCTTCAAAATACATTTGATAAGTTTCCAGTGGAAATTGTGAAGCTTCCTAAGTACCAAATCCATCGAACTGACTCATTATGTTTAATATAATGTAGGAATGTGATTGATGAATGATTGTTCTGAGAAATACAAGAGGTATTTTTTTTCAAGGTCTGATGGGGCATAAAATGAAAACCACAGTGAAAATTAAAACTGTTTTATTTGGATCATTTAGATACACCTTCTAGCTACTTCTCTACGTATTCACGCTCAAATTGAGATATTTGTCGAAGCATGGTGCAACTTTCAAATACCCTCTTCATAGAAGCTTGCCGCCAGTATATTGAGAAGGGTCTTCACAATATTTTGAAGTGTTTTGAAATTCTTCGTTGGTGTGGAAGCTCTGTCCCCCCAGATCTTTCTTCAGCTGCCTAAAAAGACGAAAGTCACAACGAGTTTTTGAAATCCATCATACAGGGGATGAAACGTGGATTTGTTACGATAATCCAGAATCAAAAGAACAATCCAAACAATGGATGAACATAAATTTCCCGAACAAACCCAAGATCTGGCTTCCACACCAACAAAGAATTTCAAAGCACTTCAAAATGCTGTGTAGACCCTTCTCAATATGCTGGCGGCAAGTTTCTATGAAGAGGGTACTTGAAAGTTGCACCACGCTTTGACAGATGTCTCAATCAGAGAGCGACTACGTAGAGAAGTAGCTAGAAGGTGTACCTAAATGTTCCAAATAAAACAGTTTCGATTTTTGCTGTGGTTTTCATTTTATGCCCCATCGGACCTTGAAAAAAAATAGCCCTCGTAATTCCCAATTACTTATAGCACTTATGCCACAATACGTCAATATGCATGAATGCATAAATTCAGTGTTATAACAATCTTGTTATGGAGAAAAGGCTGCATAAAAGTTTCTTGTTCCTTTTGAGTTCTTTTAATAGTGTTTTTATGTAATTTCAGGACTCTACATAAATTATATGAAATGAAATCTCAATATGTGTTAAGTGGCCCACAACCATTGCAGCCAATACCAAATACTTCACTAGGAAGACATCTTTATGATTGTTTGAGAAGCCATGGGAATAAAGTGGCACAGGTAAGACTACGAGAGCAGTGTGTCTTTCTTAGAATATTTGTACTTTAGTTAAGTATTTTGTTGCTACCCCTCCTCACAATGAAAAGCAGCTGGTACAATGGGTCCATGGAAAGAAGGAACTAAATCCTTATTTTTCTTTCAATTTTGAGATTATAAGTCCACGTTAAAATAGGAGGCCAGTGCGACATATTCCACTGCTGTGAATGGGAGAAAATGGGTGGAATCTCCAGTATAAGAACTGGAAAGAAATGCTGCCCAACATAAGAAAGAGCTCAATGTCAGTCCGTGTCAATCAGGGAAGCAATGTGAGTTATTATCAGGGCCCGGATTCTGATGACATGTCATCTTTTTTATTGCTGCTCCATAGACATTGCCTAATCATGGCCTGTAGATTATAAAAATGCATTTTTATTAGGTCATTTGTGTCATTTTATATTTTAGGGCAATTATTTCAATTTTTTTTGTTGTCTAGCTATCATCATCCCCAGTGGTGCTGTCTTTGAAGTGTTGTTTGTTTAATGCAAGAAGAACACACTCAATGTTAAAGTATTGTCATGTCTCAGTCAGAAACTAGAATCGAAGAAATATCAACATTTTGTATTATACAGGTGCCGCAAAACATCCTCCCTATTTTAAAGTTCAAATGAAAAACAGATGGATCAAAATAAAGAAGATGTATTAACATGAATGATTCTACACAGTGATAAGTTTCGTGTTTTGAACAATGTGTCACTCAAGTGGTGTCCTTCACTATCAATGCATTGTTGAATGCGACTTCGGAAATTCTCCATCCTTCTAACCAACATTTCTTGAGGAACAAGACCAATTTCTTCCTGTATTGCATTTCTTAGAGCTGGTAAAGTCCTCGGCTGATGTTTAAATACCTCAGCCTTAAGATATCCCCACAGAAAATAATCGCAGGGTGTAAGGTCTGGTGATCGTGCTGGCCAGGGAGTGTTGCCATGTAAAGAAATTAAGCGTCCGGGAAACATCTGTCTCAGCACTTTGAGAGAAATCCGAGCTGTGTGAGCAGTGGCTCCATCCTGCTGAAACCATACCTGTTCAGTCGGCAGTGCATTGAGTCTTGGCGAAGAAAATGTGTTGATCATGTGAGTGTATCTTTCAGAGTTTTCTGTCACAGTAGCACCATCCTCTTCAAAAAAGTAAGGACCAATTATCCTGACTCTTCCAACTGCACACCATACAGTAACACGTTCGCAATGCAGAGGTTTTTCATGGTTTTTTACTGTGCTGAATGTCAATTCTGCGATTTCAATATCCTATTCAATTTTTGTTTACTGTTTATCACTTGTTTTTCTGTCGTTTTGGCAACACTACTTGACTGCTACTCCCATCTTATGCGAATGTTGCTGCGTGGATATAGTGCCTAATGATATGGTGAACCTTGCTATAAGAGCACAGAGACAGGATTAAGGTCTATTTACACTTAGGAGTGAAGTGAACTAATGTAATGTACTGAAAACCCTAAATTCCCACTGTGTAGATACCATTAATATTAGTACAGTTTCTTTATTTTTATCCATCTATTTTTTATTTGAAATTTAAAATGGGGAGGATGTTTTGCCGCACCCTATATTAAGTTACTGTTGTTATTAGAGTTTGTGACCTGCTTGGATTTGAGAGTGCAAACTACTGTTTACCCTCAATAAACAATAATATATTCTGGCAGACTGCAAAAGGAAATGCCGAAGTTTGACTCGCCAGTGCCTCAGTGCCAGTATAAATTTCCATGAGGAAAGAATATTCACAACAGTTACAGTTAGCAGAGCGATTTTATTTTTTACTCTTTACAATATTTCAAGTATGCACCCATTGTTTCGGTGGATGTATAAATTGCTGACCAACCACAGTATTCTAGCCTGGAAAACATTCAAATTCACTCCAATTTATTATAAGATATGTGTTATTTACTATGGCTAATTTATGCCTGCAGATAGATGCTGCCACAGGAGAAAAGAGAACATATGCTGATATATTATCAAAATGTCTCAGCATTGCAGATTACCTTCATAGTCGAGGAGTGAGATGTGGTGATGTGGTAGGCATCTGCAGTGAGAATAGTTTGAACTTCATTCTACCAGTCATAGGTTCATATTTCATTGGTGCAACTGTAGCACCTTTAAATCCTAACTATACTGAACGTAAGTAAACAATAATGCTTTTTAAATAGTTCATTTGGGGGAGTAAGAAACAATAAATATTGGTCATACATAATGTTTGCAGGACTCACAGTGAAGAGGTCAAATTATAAAAACCTTATTTTATCACTCAACTTCACTTTTAAGTGTTTACTTACACATAACATATTTCATGAGTGACTTGCTTGCTTACATTCTCAGATGATGTCCATTGCCAGGTCCGTTGTTGGGCTGAGGAAAGGAGGAAGTGGAAGAATATATATCTCTCACCAAGTTATGTATTGGACAAAATTATTTTTCTTTTAGGACAAAAGTTTATCAACAGAAAGATGGCCTAGCAATGGGTAACCCTCTGTCCCCTTTCCTGGCGGACTTATACATGAGCAGACTGGAAATCCAAATCATGAAGGCATTCCTTCTTATCTTCAAACCTTGGTATAGGTATCTTTGTGATTGTCAATAAGAATCTGGCTGATGATGCACTAAAGCTAATAAACCTACAGGACAATGCCATAAAATTCACAGGAGAGAGAGAGAGTCGGACAATTTTCTACCGTTCTTGGATTTAAAAATTATAAGATACTTAAAAAAAGTAGAATTCGGTATTTTCAGGAAAGAGACGCACATAGATAATTACATCAAACAAAAAGGGTACAATCCTAGAGCACATAAACATGCTATTTTAAATGGGCACAGCACACAAAAATAATTTTAGTCCTGAGCTAGTTAACAAGAAAATAAAATTTGAAAAGCAGAAACTAATAGAACATAATAGCACTTTGAGCAACATCAAAGATGACACTGTATTCGAGAGGTTCACTTTCCACCCTAAACTCCACGACAAATTCAGTAAAGTTTTCAAAGATGTTAACATCAGATTGGCTCCAATTAACAAATTCAGCATAAAAACTCTACTCAATTTGGAACAAAGAGATAAAATTCCCCCAATAAGAATTCAAGCATTTATGAGTTAAAATGCAAAGACTGCGGAAAATTTTATATTGACAAGACGAAAAGAAATTCGACTGTAAGGCACAAGGAACACTTGCGAAATATAAGGTACAAACAATTGGAAAAATCTGCAGTTGCCCATCACTATTGGACCAATGAACATGAGTTTGAGGATGACATAAAATTATTAAAAGTTGTACATAAACCAGTTGATCTGACTATATGGGAAAAAATCTTCATCCAAAGAAATAAAAATAATTTAGTAAATTTTGACTTGCCAAAGGAAAGTGACCTTATCTCCAGAAAGATCCATCCTACATCCTACATCTATCAGCCCAACAACGAACCCAGCAGTGGACCTCATCTGAGGATGCAAGCATGTCGCTTGTGAAACGCGTTATGTGTAGTAAACACGAGTTGAGTAATAAAATAAGGTTTTATAATAAATATTGTGTTAATTTTAACACCTTCACTCCCACATAACTTTCCCAAGAGTTCTCAGGCCCAAGATACCAAGGGCCCTGCAACTCGCTTAAGAATGGGTGTAAACATTTTGCTATTTGTCTCATGACCAAAACTGAACAGGAATGTAATTCTTTCTTCAGGCGGTAGATGGTATTATGTACTTAGAAGATGGTGTGTTCTTGTTGCCTGTTCCTAGCAGCTGTTACACATGCAGAACAGATAATGTGGAAAAATGCTTAGAACACTACCCCATTTTAGTATTCTATGTTTCCAACACTGTTTTAGTTTCCAAGAGTTACAGCCAATTTAGTTATACTGTTCCTAGATATGTTTCCAACATTATACCTAAAAAACATTTTTATATGTGCTTGTTATATTCATAGGTAAGTATATCCCTAAATTTTTATTTTGCAACTCCCTTCTTGTGTTATGAATACAATTGTATGTTGCAACATTGTTTCCTTCTAGGTGAACTTCAGCATGCCTTAAATATTTCAAAGCCTTGCATTGTATTCACTTCAGAACAACCATGTGAGCGTTTAGACAAGATTGCATCTGAACTTGAATTTGTGAAAGAAGTTATTGTATTTGGGCTTTATAATAAAAAAATTCAAAAACATACTCCATTTGAGAAATTATTACACAGTAAAGCTTTGGGTTTTGAACCACTTGAAGTTGACCATCATAACATGACGGCTGTTATTTTGTGCTCTAGTGGCACCACAGGGCTACCAAAGGGTGTTATGCTCACACATCGCAACATTCTCTACATTTTTGGATATAATGCGTAAGTAGTGTGCATTTTGTTATCTAAGAAACTACATGTTATTGTACCACTGTCTCTTTATAAAAATGCATAACTGCGAAATCAATAAAAACATGGACTAAAAATGGAATTTTCATATATTATAGTAAAATATTATTTAAACAAAGTAGACTTCCTGTTAAATACTGTGTTGTACTAGGACGCTCATCAGCTGATTGGCAGCCAATTTAGAATAGCTGTGAATGTGGAAAATTAAATCAAGGGTGGAGTTATGAGATTAGTAAATATAAAAAAAATTTAAATTGTCATTTATCATAGCAAAAGTTATGTGAAGAATACAGAGTTAATTGTTAACACATAATTATGTAATATACCCCGAACAGCTGATTTGTAATAAAATAAAAAATTTTAGTATTTGCCTAGGCCTTTTGGCATATTTTCGCCATCTTCAGGGCATCTGAAATTACAATGTTTTGACTTTATAATAGTCTGTGAGTACTTCTGCTGTACAATATGTTTATACTTTTTTTTTAAAGTGTGTTCAGTCATATCGTGTTCTACAAATATTATGTATCGTCATTAAATCCTTTTTTTAACAGTTTATACAATTAAAATTAAACATAACTTATAAAACGTAATGGAGATATTTAAATCATAAAATGTTATGTTATATATTTACATAGTATGTATAGTCATTGTTTCCTTAAAGCAATTAAGTTATTAAAATAAAAACATTTAAGTGAGTGATTAAAGTGTATGTTTGTTTACATGCTAGGTTATGAACTATTGATTCTATTCATACAAGTTCTGTTACCTTCTTTTCCTGGTTTGGATGCCTCAATAATTAAAACCAAAACTGCATTGCCGTACATCTTGTCATATTTATAAAATCAAAATGTCTAAAAGCTTCTAATTTAATAGTTGTTACTGACAGACACGAATAGACTCCAACGAATTAATATCTTCCTTTTAATTTCAGGGATTACAGATTTGGAGATTTCAGGCCAGGTGATACCTTACTTGCATTGTTGCCAATGTTCCATGCATTCATGTTCTTGGTTCAGTTGACTGCAATTGTAGTTGGAATGAAAACTGTAGTCATGAAAAAATTTCAAGAAGAACTTCTTCTGGAATCTGTGCAAAATCATCAAGTAAGGCTATAACTTGCATGTCCATGAGTTCAAATGCAGAAGCTCTGTCATGTCAATATACAGTAAAATGAAAAATTATCTGTTATCATCACCTGTATGCCAGAACCATGAATTGCAAAAATTGAGATTTTGAGTTAAGTGCATTGCTGACATCTATTTACATTTATCTTTGTTCTGCAAGAACCGTGAATGTTGTATCTTCTTTCCTTGTCAAGTAATAGCTAGTTCATTTCCATGAAGGTGCACTACTTTATTTGGTATGCCACAGTCACGAATGTGCCACATTTGTGTTTTTGTATTCTGTCCTGCACTTCTCTATTATACCTACATCGCAAATGTGCCACATTCGTGAATTTAGCAGAAAAGGCACAGGCACTTGAAGAAAGATGATATGGTGTGAATGTATCACATTTGTTAATATAGCCGTTCTTATCTAGTTAAATAAATGACAATGGAGATCTATGTAGCTGAAGTACGCGAATGGCTATGGAGATTTTTACGTTGATACAAGGGGATGATTTCTCATGAGTTGGCTTTTATAATTTAGGTCATGGGTTATAAAACATTTTCATTTATCACTGGATAAAAAGTGTGTATTTGTCCTTGGATTCTTTACTCTCCTAAAACCCTTTTATTTTTATTTTTTTGTTTAAAACAATGACAGCATTATGCAGTCTTGTTTTGGTTTTTACTGAGCAGAGGAAAAAATACTTATCACCAGCCCTTGTGCAGTGATGAAATTATAGTACATAATACTGTTTGGTTGTATACAGTTCATTTTGCAGAAGTTCTTAATTATACTGAATACAATAAATAATATGTGAAGACTATCTAAAATGCAAATAATTTTGTTTAAATCCTTTAATTGCAGCAAAAACTGTAGTGCTCCTGATGATAGTGCCCTATTCAATGCATTTAGGGTCTGTAAATTTCACAACCTGTCACCAAACTGTCATACAAAAAATCCTAGAGAATGAGTTATGGGCAGAAAATGGAAAAAAGGTCTGTAGTAGCCACTTCAAAAGCAGCTCACATAAACCCATCAGGGTAGCTATTAGAGAATACCAAGAAATATAGGTTGCAAACAACAGTGACAAATGAAACATAAATTATTCTTCAAATCCTTGCTGAGTGCACGAGAGGAGAGAAATTATTACTATAGTGTTATTATAACATTAATTACTCATTTATCAAGTTCATTTGTTTTATTTAACATATTTTGCAATAATGTTTAATTTCTATTAAATTATTATGTAAAAATTAGCACTTATTGTTTATTTTTTAAATTTTTATCTTGGACATTGATACTTTGTATATAAAGCCAAATGATAATATATATGGAGAGAAAATTGCTCAGATAAAATGTTATATCTGCAGTTAAGCTTTCAATTACATAAAAACAGTTCTTTCATGTATTCATTATTAAAACAGCATTGGCAGTACATTTTCAGTAACTGTATCTCTATTTTTCATCTAGAACACAAAAAATTAACAGGTTTTTAGGTCTGGGTAGAAAATACTGCACATCAAGTTAGTGTAATAAAAAAACATATGTCCCAAGTTACTGAATATTTTCATAAAACTGGTGATATATGAGAAGAGAGTAACTGATGGGTTGATTCGCGGACTGCTCTTCACTGAATCTTGTATCATGTGTTGCAGGTAACAGTTATGCATGTGGTGCCTCCTATTATTGTGTTCCTAGCCAAATCTGGTTTGGTTGATAAATATAAAACTTCAAGTTTACGTGATGTACTTTGTGGAGCTGCACCCCTGAAGGAGGACATTGAGCGCATGGCAGCAGAAAGACTAGGACTGCGCCAGATTCGCCAGGGATATGGCATGACAGAGGCGACTCTTGCTACTACTATGATGCCAACCAATAAGACAAAGAGAGGCTCTTCTGGTGTTTTAGTCCCTGGCATGCAATGTAAGGTGAGAATCTTTCTAGTCCTATTGTCATTATGATTTCTTTTTCACAATTCATATTGAACTTCTTAATAGGATACAGTGAAATCTGTCTAAAAGACTATTGTATGAAGAGACTCCTCTTAGTGATCGTCTTTTTGAAGAACTGAAGTTCATTTAATACCACTTCTCTCCCTGATTACCAATCAGCTATTGGATAGCAGTTTCTTAATACTACAACTTTTAACAGACAAAATTTCAAAATTTCTGTAATGATATTGATATAAAATTAACAATGTTTGCAGATGATACTAATGTTTTAATTACAGGCAGTGATATGAATGACATAACTCTAAATTTAGAAAAAATAAAAGAGATTCTTAGGGCTCAGCCACCTAGCGAGCATTCCACAGCATTTTGCAATGAGCAATGATGTGAAGATACCTCAAACCCTTGTTAACAAATACAGCCACACTGTGAGCGGAGTGGCAATTTTTAGGGGAAGATGGCTCAAGGACAATGCTCTGCTTGTACATATTTAACAGGAAGTGTGTAATATGAAACTTAATCGAATAACAAAAACGTTATCACAGGTCTCTTTCATGTAGATCTGCAATAGAGCAATATAGCAAAACCTCCCATGTGTTCATAATCTGACAAACAATATCTTTTACATGCATTTTCAACACATAGGAGATATTGTGATGGCAATTATATCTGATCATGCACTGAGGAGTTTAAAAATCATAATTTAAGCCATTGTATTACTGTTAACACATAGGCGCAATTGCCACTTAATGGAGCAAACAGTAACCTATCCAAAAAAAATCAGGTGCGTGGAATGCCACGACAGAAGTGAAACAGATTTTTTAGTTTTCGATTTTTTCAATTTTGGATTATTGGATTTTTTAAATTTTGGATTGTTGGACCTTTTTAATTTTGGGTTTATGGACTTTTTTAATGTTGGATTTTTAAATTTTGGATCTTTGAATCTTTTAATTTTAAAATTTTGGATCTTTGATTTTTTTTATTTTTTGGATTTTTAGATTTTTTAAATTTTGGATTTCGGTTTTTAATTTTGGAATTTTGGATTTTTTCATTTTTGGATTTTGGATTTTTTAATTTTTTAAATTTCCCTGAGTTGATTGTTTTTTGTGCAATCCGTCACAGCCCCGCTACTTTTGTGACGATTTTCTTCGTAATACAACTTTGGGTTAGCTCTCGATTTACTCTAGCATGCCTAAAGAAGTTTCACTTCAAAAGACCTCAAAATAACAAAGTGTGTGGTGATCACTTCTAGGTAATTGACCCAGAAACAGGAAATGTCTTGGGTCCACACAAGAAAGGGGAGCTGTGTTTCCGAGGCCCTGGAATCATGAAAGGTTATTGTGGAAATCTCCAGGCGACATCAGCGACTATTGACGAAGATGGTTTCCTACACTCAGGAGATGCAGGCTACTATGATGAAGAAGGTTTCTTTTATATAGTTGACAGGATTAAAGAGCTCATCAAGTATAAGGGATACCAAGTAAGTACAGGATCAACCTTTCAGCTTTCTTGGGAAGATGTATTGGAAAATGAAATTTTCTCTTAATTAGAACAAACTTATATTTTAATTTTGATTAAAAAAGCACTTCAAGTATATGGTTCATACAATATTGCAAACTAATGCCCTTACAATCCAATCTTTTAAAAATACCTTAAGAGCTTTTTTAAATTGCACTGAAACTAATTATAAATTATTTAAAATGACAGCTATTTGCTTTATCAGAATAAAGCAATTCAGTCTTAACTCAAGTAATTTTTAACATTTTCATGTTCACTTTCCATTTTGAAGTTTAAATATTGATAAGCAAAAAAGACCACCATCTAGTTTGTAGTTAAAAACAGGTAGGGCCTATAGTATAAAATAAAAATAAAAATTGTGATAGATATTAAAAGGAGAATGTACTATAATACAATGCAAAATTTATTTGACAATAAACATTCTACATGTAATAGGCTTCAACTGACAGTTTTCACCTTTGAACTTCTTTAACTTGGATCAGTATCTTGTATTCTCTCTCTTAGCTGTTACTTTGTCCACTTTGTTCCCCTGTACAGTGCAGAAAATGAAGGTTTTCCTGTGTCTGACATCACATACAAAATTTAAACACCTTTATTTTGAAGCGTTTTATTCTTACAAAGCTCTTGTATATGCTAAGCTAAAAACATTGCCTGCACTTTTGGAATTTGCATTAAATAGTATAAAGCATTTCAACTGTACTGGTACCTTTGAATTCCGTTTCATGTGAGATTCTCAATTCTGAATAGCTGACCATCAGATGTAGGTCATCATTTTCAGAATGAGAAGAATCTGAAGAATTGCTGGTAATGACCCCTAGGGTTATAATTAATCTGTTCACTTCTATTTTCAGTAGTACTTTCAAAATTGAGATGGTGATGCTTCCTTCTTCTACTTGATTTTGCAAAAAAAATGACATTTCAAACAACTGTGACTGTGTATTACTTTATTCTTTAACTATGACACATTAAGTGAAACATGGAAACTTTGTGGAAAAACAGCTTAATACACACATACTTCAACATTAGCAATAACAGCGCATAGACGGTATAACTCACGCTAGCATTTTCAGGGTATATCCTTCATCAGCACACACATGCTGCACTGGATTGCCACATACAGTCCCTCTGGAATCACAGCACTGCGAGGTGTTATTATTGTTTTTAGTGATAATTATATTCCACATTTCCATGTGTTTTGTATGTCAGACATTGGGTTATAGCTTAAGGTTACCACAGACATCCCTGTGTCCTGGGAACAGTCCCCGGATTTAGAAATATGTCCCCGGACAAAATCTGTCCCCAGAATCTCTCTATTTATATGTATGATCCCGAATTTTTATTGTCAGTGTTGTAAATTTATTATAGAACTATTACCTGTTATATTGCTTCTATTTGGAAGAATACAGCTTATTTATTCTCTTTGGAACTTATAGGTGGGTAGGTAGATGTGTATATCGAACTGTGATTGACTAGCTGCTAATGTTTGGGTATTCTCTCGAAATGTTTGCTTATTCTCATATCTACTTTCATTCTGTTGCTGTTTCCAGATGGAATAGGTTCGAACTCTATGTGAAGCATGTGAAGTAATACGAGGGGGGACCCAAAAATAACCGTAATCGAACTGTTGCGCGCGAATGCTTTCTAGTTACGAGTTGTGCTGTTAGGTGGTGTTATCTGGGGGTCTCCTGCGAACGTCAGTGAGTTTTCGTCAGTTTGAGTTAAGTGGCTTGGTTGTGGTACGCTGTTGTTTGCGTTCGTGTTTCAACCCGTTGGCGATTAGCGAGATGCCCGACCACAAGGAACAAAGAGTGTGTGTGAAATTTTTTCTGTTAGGGAAAACTGCAGTCAAGACCGTTGGGATGCTTAGGCAATCCTTTCATGATGATGCTTTGGGGAAACCACAGGTCTAAGAGTAGATTTCCAGTCTCAAATCTGGCAACATGTCAACTGAAGACATGCCACGCCCCGGGCGTCCTTCGACAGGAAGAAATGACAAAAACATTGCCAATATCAAACGTGCAATTGATGAGGATCTTTTAAGAAAATTTGGATCGTTCTGCACTTCACTCTTCAAGTCGCGATTTTCTCTTCGGTCATCTCTGAGCAGGCGAGGAACAAATTTTGCAGACACCCGTCTCATGTTCAAACCTTCGGTTAAAATTCGCTGGACCGTGCTCCATGACACGTTCGTTTCCTCAGAAATTTGGTCAATGTAATTTCGACGATCTCGGCTGCAGTTTTCCCTAACAGAAAAAATTTCACACACACTCTTTGTTCCTTGTGGTCGGCCATCTCACCAATCGCCGATGGGTTGAAACACGAACGCAAACAACAGCGTACCACAACCAAGCCACTTAACTCAGACTGACGCCAGCTCACTGACGGTCGCGGGAGACCCCCAGATAACACCACCTAACAGCACAACTCGTAACTAGAAAGCATTCGCGCGCAACAGTTTGATTCCGGTTATTTTTGGGTCCCCCCTCATATTTACTGTTGGAAGTGGCAGGCAAACATCAGTCGTTCAACATGTTGCAACTATAAAAACATAAAAGCTCCATGAATCATGAAAATAGCAACATTTTGTTTTTAAATTACAATTTCCACCTATGCTCAGTATTTAAAACATTAGAAATATAATCTATTAGCATAGATTTCTAATGCTTTAAATACTGAGCCTAATTGGAAATTGTAATTTAAAAATAAATTGTACAGCATCAGTAGGAAAGTGAAAATAATTGAAATATAGGTATCAACATACTTCAAGAAGATTATGCCAGATCAAAGTGAAATGAACATTGCCCTTCAAAAAGGAATTATGGACGGATGAAACTGTCAGATGTTTGCATTGATTTAAAATAAGAACGAATCCAATTGATTTGATTTTTATATTAAAGATATAAAACTGCTACATATTGTAGGAGGTAGAGTGCAATAAGCTGTCCATTCCTCTAAAAATATTACATATATCAAATTTCAATGTGTCCCTGAATTCATTAAATCAATCTGGTAACCATATTTTAACTATAGTCGAAGTCAGGAAATTATTGCCAATGTTCACAACTTTTTGCTACAAGAAGCAAGATTGAATTGAGTGAAGAATTGTGTGTGCATGCATTTTATGAAAGTAAAGAGCAAGTGTAGAAAAGAACTTCTCAGGCTACTTGTGTGTCAGTGAATTTAGTATTTAGGATTTTACAAGATCATAAAAGACATGAAGAGGCTGGAACATCATTTGACACACCTGGGAAAAAGTGCAATCTTCCTAAAAGAATAACAGAAGTAGACGACCTGGGACGAAGTGCAATCTTCCTAAAAGAATAACAGAAGTAGATGATTTCAACAAGCGTGTTATTCAACGGACAATTCTTAATTTCTACTATTACTATGAAAAAGATGGAACCATAGAAAATACAATTGAAAGAATTTTGATTAAAAATAATGGTGTAGAAAGCAGCAGCGTTGATAGTGACGATGATGACCAAACTACTTAAACTACTTTAACTACTTAAAGAGGCCTCTCCTTTGCTTACTATCCTACATGCTTCATATACCTTCCTTTTTATCTTCTCATGTTCCACTTTCAATAATTTCACTTCTCCAATATAGTGTCCATCCGATATCATATGCTGACTTAACCCAGTTGCCAGTTTACCATTTTTAATGTCTCTTTCATGCTCCTTAATCCGTGTCTTGATATCACGATTTGTTTCTCCCACATATTCCCTTCCACAGTTCCTACATGGCACTTGGTACACTCCTGGTAATTCCATGACGTCATTTTCCTTTCCTATTCGTTCGTATTGTGAAAATATCTCCCCAACCGATTTTCCAGCTCTGTACGCAGGTACCAGCCCATGTTTCTGGAACACTTTTCCTAATCTCTCACTTACACCTGGTCACGGGAATGCCACGGGATACGCAACCCGAAAATGAACAAGGGGGTTATGCTAATTTAACCAGTGGCGGATCGTGGGTCCAGGAACAGGGTGTTGCACTATTTTACGGGAATTATAATTCCTTTATTGGAACCAATGGCCATAGTATAATGAATAGAGCTCTGATGGAATATGTGGCAGGGGAAACAGAAGTACCCCGAGAAAACCTGCCCCGACCCCATTTTATCCACCACAAATTCCACATGGATCCACCAAGATTCGATCCCGGGTCCCAGCAGTGGAAGGCGAGCAATCTAACCACTCAGTCATGGGGGGGGTGGTTTTACAGGAATTAAATACATAACCTGATAATATATAAATAGTCGCTTTGCTCTTCGGGGCTCTACCTCCAAACTCCCAGTGGGGCTCTGCCTCTCTGTGTGGTTCTAAGAAAAAGTAACTGACACTTTATCGAAGATACATTCATTGTATTTAGACTGCCGTAGCCCATAATAACTACTTAGCCATACTAAACCTAAAAAAATCTGCGGAACGACTTTAAGATTTTTCTGGGGTAAACGTTTAAAATTTAGAACATTCTGGAATTTTCTCGTCAGTTACACGCTAAAAGCTATAAGTATGTCAAATTTCAGATTTCTAGCTCATGTGGAAGTGGGTCAATATTAATGCCTGTAAAAATTTTCGAAGTTTCTTTTTGGAGGGTAAAAAAATAAAATTTTGAACTTTTTGGAATTTTCCGTCGGTTGTAGGCTAAAAGCTGCCAAATTTCAAGTTTCTAGCTCATGTGTAAATATTTGGTTGGGTTCGTTCCCCGGTACTTAATCGATTTTTTCTGAAGTAGGGAGGTCTGGAATGGGGTGTACAAATTGAGAACATGATCAGAGGCCGCCACTGAATTTAACTAACATGGAAATCCCGGAGAGATTAGCAGGGATATTCAAAAATGGCTTTAAATTCGTCCCTAGAGACTTACAATACAAAGCAGAAGATTTCAAGATTTCATAGCACCTGCTATCCAGGGGGTGGAGATCATTTCGAATGTCGATGAGAGGAGGAAGTTTATGCAAGAAGCTATGCTCACCATTGAGGATTCGAATAGTGATAGTGAGAAAAAGTATGTGAAGACGTCTTGGAGGGTGGACATCTTATTTTCTAAAAGATGGATGAAGAATAATGACATTTTGGTTGTGAGAAGTGGTAAAGAAAATAAACCGGTGTTTATTGATTTAGAATCATACAGGATGAAATTGGAGGAATGCTTTAAACCTCTTGAGTTCCACGTTTTGACGAAAGATCCTATTAACAACATAAGGAGGGCAGTGGAAAGGGTAATTGAGAGCAATATAACGATCAGTAAAAGCATAAAAAACAAATTACTGAACAATAGGTCAGCATTACCAACCTGTTTTGGACTTCCAAAAAACCCATAAAGAAGGAGGGGGGGTCCCTCTGTGACCGATAATTCCTATATACCAAGATCCAGCATTTAATTTAGCTAAGTTGTTAGTAAAAAGGCTTAGTGATGTGAAAAACAGAACTGAATGGTCTATAGGCAGTTCGTTCGAGGCCAAAGAATGGTTGGATGGACTAAAATCTGATGAGGAGACTTGTATGTTCAGCCTGGACATTGAATCTTTATACCCCAGTGTACCCAGGGGTTTGGCGGGGGAATGCCTATTCCAATGGTTGATTGTGCAAGGCGTGGACAGTTTGGTGGCAAATGAATACATTCGTTGGTACAGTGTTTGTACAGAGCACAGTGTATTTCAGTTTGATGGGACGATTTATAAACAAGTTGAGGGCCTAGCAATGGGGAACCCGGTTTCTGGTTTCATTGCTGACATATTTGTTCACTCCTTGGAAAAGCAGGTGATCGTTAAGAACATTGATAATATATCTTTGTATATCAGGTATGTGGATGATATATTGGTCGTAGTCAAAAAAGACATCTCTGGAGTGCTAATGGAAGAGCTTAATGCATGTAATGAAAGGATAAGGTTCACCTTAGAAAAATCGAAAGAAGGGGTATTGAATTTTTTTTATTTAAGGATCAGTTTGCTACCTCGCAGAGTATGCTTAGGGGTGCACAGAAAAGCTAATAAAGGGGATTTATATATCCATAAAAAATCAGCCCTCCACTACGGTATCAAAAATAACGTTTGGTGGAATTTTGCCAATAGAGCGATAAATTTATGTAACAACGATAAAGATCTGAACAGGGAAAGAAAGGAAATAGAGAGATTGGCTAGAATTAATGGCTTTTGTGAGAATCAGATAAGAAAGATTTGGAACAGGGTGGTTACCTGTAAGGAAAGAACGGAAAAAACAAGGATATGAGATATGTAGGACTACCTTACCAACCAGGTGTGAGTGAGAGTTTAGGAAAAGTGTTCCAGAAGCATGGGCTGGTACCTGCGTACAGAGCTGGAAAATCGGTTGGGGAGATATTTTCACAATACAAACGAATAGGAAAGGAAAATGACATCATGAAATTACCAGGAGTGTACCAAGTGTCATGAAGGAACTGTGGAAGGAAATGTGTGGGAGAAACAGGTCGTGATATCAAGACATGGATTAAGGAGCATGAAAGAGACATTAAAAATGGTAAACTGGCAACTGGTTTAAGTCAGCATATCGGATGGACACTATATTGGAGAAGTGAAATTATTGAAAGTGGAACATGAGAAGATAAAAAGGAAGGTATATGAAGCATGTAGGTAATAAGCAAAGGAGAGGCCTCTTTAAATAGTTATGACGGGGATTTAGGTGAAGAATGGCTGGGGCTTATTAAGAGGATGTTTGGTAAAAACCATGTGGTTAAGTTCCCCCCTGTGCCTACAAGTCATTTGGAGAGCAAAGATTATAGTCTTCCAAGAAAATGGATCAACAAGCATAAGAGATATACAGGGATCATAATCAATTCTTTTAAGGCAGCGTATCGAGACGATATCCTCACACCAGTGGCTACAATTTCCAATCAGCCCACGTGAGGAAGGTCCGGAGGAGCAGACTGAAATGTTGTGTGTTATGTATGTTTGTTTTTAGTCAAGACCCACTTTTTTAATCTTGGACACATTGTTTCATATTTGTGTATAAGTGGAAACAGGACCTTAATATCACCTCTAACTCATCTACAAGAAGGCTGGAATAAATCATTACAGAGGCTTGCCAAACTTACTTCAATATTCTTCAATGGGGGAAACAGTGATGCCACTCAAACAGCTGTGTATAATGTGTGAATCTCCGCTTTGGGTAGTCAGATAGAGACATATGTTTTCTGCATTGATTTAGCAACTAGACGCTTGCTGGAACCAAGGAGGGGAGTCTTTTGTAATGTCACTATAGGAAGTGCTACATTTTCTCAACTTTACTGTCATATGTACTCTTCTCAGCTGGTATCTGTAATGATGTAGCAGCATCTCTGTTATCATGTTGTGGAATCATGCACTTCCTTGGTGATGTCATACTGCTCAACAGTTGTGCTCCCTTTCTTTCCCATCCTCCTTCGCTGCTTACTTGACCACAAGCCAGCTGCATACCTGCTACTTCCTATCTCCTGTTGCTGTCCATTTGACTGTCAGTTCATTGGCCTCTATCACCACATGCCATTCTTTTTCCTGCAAGTTCACTGAAGTCAGCATTTAATTGGTTTTCTTCCTGATTCCAGATGTCCTTTCTTCCATCAACCCTTTATTCTAATCCTTTGATAAATGCTTTTCAAGCTTCATCCCTAGCTAATATAATTTCTTTTGACATTAAATTCCTAAATTGTCTTTCTTTTTTGTCTTAATATTGCTCAATTGAAATATTTGCCTTTCAGCCTTTTTATGTTGCTGAGAACTTGTAATTTAATATTCATCTTAAATACTATAACCAGTGATGGGAAAAGTACGTAAAGAAAGTAATTGGGCAGAATTATAATTACCTGAGAGACATTTTACTTAATTACAATTACCAATTACTTTTTCAAAAAGTAATCAGTAAAATTACAATTACATTTACAATTACTTTACAAAATGGCAGTATCTAAAAATTCCTTGTTTTGGGTATATTTTGGGCACAAGCCCGAATTATTAATGAACAAACAAAAAAACACATCAATGAGAATATTTTCGGAAACATTGAGTATCTTTTTGTTAATATTAACTCTAATTTGGATATTACTTTTGAAAACAGTAATGATGACGATATAGCAAGCGAGAATGATACTAATACTAATGACTATTAAATTGTAACAATTACAATTTCATTTCCAGAAGTAAATTACAAGTAGAATTTACATTTAAAAAAAAGTATTGATTACAAGTAAATGGGACCAAAAAAGGAATTGTTACTATAATCCAATTACTTTTACTCAATTACTTCCCATCACTGACTATAACCAGTACCGGCCATGATTTGTTTCTTATTTTTCCAATCTAAAACAGTCTACTACATCCCAGACGTCCAGTTTCAATCCAAGATTTTTCTCAAATATCTCTATCACCACCTGAGTAAGTCACATTTCTATGTTTTCTGTAACTCCAAATATTTCTAAGTTCAGTTTTCTTCTCTCTGATTCTGATTTTGTATTTGTATTTATTTTCTTACACTGCAAATGGGTCAACAACCCAGTGGCAGTGGTGCAATAAATACCAGCCATACAGTACATGTATACAAAAATGACACTACACATTAAATATCACATTAAATACATATACATTACACATTAAATAAATACCAGCCATACATATATACAAAAATGACACACTATACATACACTTACACATTAAATATCGCAACATCTATCCACGTACCTGATATTTAAAATATATATATATATATATATTTTTTTTCCATTTAAAACTATAACATAAAAAATTGCATAATGTGAATATTTTAGAACAAAAAATTATACATTTATCATATACCCTATTCAATATATTTTTAAAAATTTTGACGTTAGCAGGAAACGTTTCGAAGATTTCTGCAGGTAAATCATTCCAGTCCTGAATCCCTCTATTTAAAAAAGAAAATTTGGCAATATTTGTTCTCTGAGATCTACCCCTTATTTTGTATTTGTGATCCTTCCTACTTTTGTAATCTGGTTCTTTAATTTTGCTATGAAGCTCTTCCCATGCCAGTTGTTTCGTGTATACACAATACATACATTTTAATCTATTTATTTTCCTTCTGGATTCTAAAGATTTCCACCCTAGTGTTTTTAACATAGCCGTAACGCTGTCAGTTTGTTGGTGCTTATTCATAACAAATCTTGCAGCTTTTCTCTGCACCATTTCTAACTGTGTTATTAGACCTGCCTGATACGGATCCCATACACTTACAGCATATTCCAAATTTGGTCTCACTAATGATTTATAAGCTAACTCTTTGGTTTTTAAGTTGCTACCCCTTAATGCTCGAAATATGAAGTGCAATGTTTTATATGCCTTGCTAATTAAATTTCCTATATGTGTATTCCAGTTCAATTCCTTATTGAGAGTTATTCCTAAATAATTGCACGATTCTACTCTCGTTATAATTTCATTTTCCATTTCATAATTATAGCAAAATTTTACCCTTTTGTTGGTGAAAGATATTGCTTTACTTTTTGCGTGCGTTTATTGTCATCCTATTTTCAGAAACCCATTTTTCTCTGCAAACTACGTCTTCTTGCAGTAACTTCGCATCTAATTCATTACAAATTTCCCTGTATATGATGCAGTCATCCGCAAACAATCTGATATGAGATTGGATCGATTTTGGTAAGTCATTTATAAATAATATAAAAAGTAGTGGACCGAGTACGCTTCCTTGGGGTATTCCAGACGTAACTGGAGTCTCACGGGAAAATATGTCATTAACACGCACTCTTTGGGTTCTGTTATATATGAATTCCTTAATCCAACCTGCTTATCAATTCCCAATTCGGCAAGTTTGAGCATTAAAATGTCGTGAGGTACTGTATCAAAGGCCTTTTGGAAGTCAATTATAATACCATCAACCTGTCCTCCTTTGTCTAAAATATCAGCAATTTCCTGATATAGACCTAACATCTGTGACTCGCAAGAATAGCCCTTCCTAAAACCATGTTGTCTTGCAAAAAGCAAGTTATATTCATTACAAAAATCCCTAATATATGCTTCAATGAGTCGCTCCATTTGCTTACACACTATAGACGTTAAGCTTATCGGTCTATAGTTTCCAGGATCAGTTCTATTCCCTGCTTTATAGATAGGAATTATTATGGCTTTTTTCCAGTCCGGTGGAATATCACTGTTATTAAGTGAAACATTAAATAACACCCTGAGATAAGGGACAATTTTTTTCTTGTCCTAATTTAATAATGTCGCCTGATATCTCATCTGGTTCCATAGATTTTCCCTTACGCATATTACGTAAATTTGCGAGAATTAAAGAGTCTTTTATTTTCAACGGCTCGTGACATCTTTCGGCTAAATTTGTTAGATGAGTGTCATCCGCTTTTTTTTGTTGACTGAATACTTTAGCATAACTTTGGCTCAACTGTTCTGCTTTTTCTGAATTGTCTGTTATTATGTTACCTTCCTCACCTTTCAACATCTGTATGTCGCCTTTATTTTTTCTTAGCCTTCTTATGTATTTATAGAAACTGTATGAATTTCTAGACTGTAGAAGATTTGATAAATATACGTTTTGAGCATCCCGTTTCTCTTTAATCAGTTGTTTTTTAATTTCTTTGTATTTATTTTGGAAAGATTCTCCTAATTTCCTTTTATTATATGCTGTTCTAACTTTTCTCTTCAGTTTTAGGATTCGGTCATTATAGTATTCCGGATCTTGGTTTTGCTTTAGTTTAGCTTTTGGAACGAATGTGTTAAGCCCTTCATGTACTATAGCCTTAAAATTTTGCCACATTTTGTCTATACTAGAACCCTCTCCAGCCCACTGCGGAAATTTATTTTCTAGATACTTTTGGAAACCGCTTTTATTTGCATATTTATATTTCCAAAGGAATTTGTTATTATTATTACAGTTATTTTTATCATTGTTTCTTTTAAGCTCCCATTGTATTCGTAAAGTCACACACAGATGATCACTAATACCTGGAAAAATTTCTGTATTGAATAAAAAATCGTATGGCTGTATCAGACAGATATCTTGTCTTGTAGGTTTTTCTATTACCTGTGTTAGCCCACAGTCATTAATTAACGTACTTGCTAATATTTGTGAAGGACTGCCTTCTATCTTGGTTCCTGACCAGTCAATACGTGGATAATTGAAGTCTCCCATTATTACCATGTCTGTGTTTAAGAATGTGCCAGAACAAGCATGATATAGTTTTTGTAATATTATATTTTCATCACCAGGTGGCCTGTAACCACCGATAACTCTTAGTAACCGTCTGTCGCTATCACTTACTATATTTACGCATAAAAGCTCGCAATCTGAGTCTGTCCATTCTAAAAAGCTTGTAAGTTCATCCCTAACGCAAATAAAGACACCCCCTCCCCTAGAACCCCTGTCTCTTCTGTATACGGCATAACCTTTCGGAATGAATTCATTATTATTTATTCCCTCCCGTAACCAAGATTCTGTACCGACTATAACGTGTGGTTGTTGTATTTCGATAAGAGTTTGAAATTCAGGACCTTTATTGACTATACTTCTACAATTGACCTGCAAAAAACTTAAAACGTTACCTGAGTCATATTTTAAACTTTTATAACTCCATGTTGCCGTTGGGACACCTCTCTGACTAATTCTCCTTCAGTTACCTTGGGCACCGTATCTACCCTTTTTTTAGATGCTGCTAATTATTTTTTTACTTCATTGTTCCAGTTTATCAATATATCCCCAACTTGATTTTCATCTTCACCTTCTTTTTTAGGGAAAATAACACATTACGACCCAACCGAGCCCCCCACCACTACGATAAACCTAGCGGCGGCATTAGAACTACTAGGAAAGTAGCGACGGTGGCGACATCTAGTAAGGAAATGGTGAAAGAGAAAAATAATTTATTTTTCCTTTATTCTCTTCTTCCCTTCCTTTCCCGTCTCTTTCCTCTCTTCCTCTCACCTCCTCTTCACCCTACCTACCTATTCGAGACCTATTCCTAACAATAAATTTTGGATCGAACGGGGATCGAACGCATGACCCTTAGCATCGTAGCCAAGAGACTTATCCGTTACGCTACGAAGGACAGTTGGGCAGTGAAGGAAGTTCCGGTATATTTTAGTTATCTAATTTAGTTGGCGCTAGCGAGTGTTAACGCAAGAATCGGGTTTTCTAATTTTGAGATGGTTTGTTTGTTATGAAAAGAGTAGTGTTGGTGCAAGGAAATTTTTCTGCATCAATTAACACGGCGTTTTTTAAAATTGGGAAATATTATGTAAATTTCTATTTTTTATATATTGTGAATTTTTTTTTCTTTCAATCGGTGTTTAAAGATCGTGAAATATGATGTTTGGTACAAGGGTATTGTTTTAATATAATTCGTGAAATTTTATTTTGTTTTTATAATCGTTTTTAAACATTGTGAAATATTATGTATGGTGCAAGGCAATCATTAGAGTAAGCTGCGGCTTAACACAGGAAGCTGCATTACCGGCGCTTAGTAGCGGCCGGCAAGAGCAATAGCGGGGTAGATGCGCGCGGGACGATGCGCGGTAGGCGGAGGGGAAGCCTGCCTGGCGGAGAAGGCGACCGGGCCGATGGAAAGGGGAGCCGCTCGGGTCGCAAAGTGTTAACTTCCACAATGTCTACTGAAATGGTACCTACTTTAACTCCACAATATCTACTGAAATGGTACCTACTTTAACATGGACTTTGGTTGTGCAATATTGTAGGTTAAGGGTATGGGTTGTGATCATTGCATCCAATGATTTTAGGCTAAAATTGCTACTGTCCATAACTGTTCCTCTTTCCTCCCTTTGTGCTTTTTCTACTTAGGACTGTAAACCTTTCCATCTTCGCATGATAAGTTTCCAGATCAGCACCCATATTAGTTCATGCTGTCACACAGAGCACCGTGCAAACACAACCTCTCTGCTGCTACTCATGTTAGATTCCAATTTTCAAAGAATTTTAAGCCATAAATTATTTGTTTCTAGGCAAAATATTAAAAAGAGAGGCATGGTTCTGGGCTATTTTTAGAGTATGCATGTGATAACTTGCAAAAGAATTTTCATGTAATTCTATTAAGTGGTTTTTTAATTACCAGGAAATAAAAACTGTTCTGAAGAATGTTATTTGCACAAAAAGTGTGTTAAGCTTATAGCATAAAATTACACAGACTACTGACCACAAAGTGCAGCATATTGTATTCAAATTCAAACTTCAAAAATAATCCAGTAATTCAAATTATTTTTGCAACATAATGAACTTAAAAAGTTTCATTTATGAAAAATTATTTTGAAAATACATTTTAGAGGCTATTCCTAGCCCTCTTTTTAAAATAAAATTTAACTTTTTACATCAGGTTCCCCCAGCGGAATTGGAGGCAGTTCTGCTAACTCACCCAGAAATTAAAGAAGCAGGTGTAATTGGAATTCCTGATGAAATAGCAGGCGAGCTTCCAATGGCATTTGTTGTCAAGCAGCCGGGAGCAAGGATAACAAAAGACGAAATAATAAAATTTGTAGCAGGTAAGCACATCCAGAAAACAAAATTATTTTCCACAGAAGGAATTTTGTATTCATGTTTCCCTCTACTAATGCAGATTGCCATGGAACCGAGTATAAATGAATGAATGAAAGAATTTAGCCGATAAGATCCCATGAGGGGCAATGGCCTCCTATCTAAGGGAAAGCCCGTTCATTACCAGTAATAAATATCATAAAATGAGGGTTGGTCTTTGTGGAAATTAACAGAGGAAGAACCTGTTAACAAAGAAGAAAAGAATGGGAAGGGTTGTTTAGAATATAATTATCTTTCAAAACATTCTGAGGACTTCATACATTGAAGCACCATGTATCTACAGCAAATAAATTAGCTACTTGAGTGGTTACGATGTGTCAACAAGTCACAGGCTAGCTCTACAGCAGTGGGTAAAACACCTGAGCACGTCATGGTTCAGCGATACTGGAAGAGTAGGTTGGACGTCTCAGCATGTCATGCTTGCTATATGTAATATGTCTTTCGCAGGATAATCCCACGTGTTATTTGTTTATTTTCTGTGCGGTGTTTTTGTTCATGAGCTATTAGCTGAAGGATGATACAGTTTCTTTAAAAATCTTGGAGGGTTACTGAGTGTGAAGCAAAACAGTTCAGAGGGGGTGTTGAAGTTTAATGACCTCTGAACAATGTGGCAAGCACTTCTTTTAGCATGTGAGATTTGCAATTATTCAGAATATTTTACAGTGCTGAACTATTATAGAAAACTCCTTTGGCAATTAATGTAGGCATACATTATAAGCAGTACATTATTAGTTTTGGATCTTGTTGTATTATAATAAAAACAGGTTCAATGTGTATGTTTTCTACAGATTGTGATGAATATCTTCATTAGAGAAGGTAATATTGTGCTGAAGAGTTTTTATTTCTGTTTCTAATATGACCTTGGAATTTTTTTGAGTGAAGAAAGCCACTTTTCATTTTCTACGGTAGCTATTGTTCTGTATTGAGGCCTGTGTTGTAAATATCTCATAATGTGAAGTGATTTTTATTCACAAACATCCAGTGTCGTACTTCCATTTCCTACAGTAAAAGTGTCAGTGGCGGATTTCCAATATTTCTTATAAAAAAATTAAAATCGTTGTAAACTGGAAATATATTACACCACTTTGTTGAAATATACTTTACATTTTCAGATATAATAGATGAAACAAAGAAATGAACTTCACGGCAATTTTTGTTTCATTGCACCATAAAGTTATTAAATTAGGGGAACCCGGGGCGGAACGGGGCACTAATGGGGAAAAATAAAATAGTTATTTTTTTAGTACAATTTTTACAAATGGGTACTGTTTCATAGTCCTCACATCTATAGGATATTTGCACACGAATTATGTGACCACTATTTACATTCACCACAAGCAATCCACCCTTCAATAGAGGTCGAATAAGACAACCAGTGTCCTTATCACAGTCTTCATTTTCATTTGGACTCGACCGACTTGTGATTTTTTCGGTTTTCTTTCCTGTCCTTTCTAATGTTTGCTTTCTGCCTACAAAGAATTTCTTCCGTATCCTTTCCTCTTTGTTTGTGGCCTTGGACTTCTTGAAGCTTCAGTTCTGCTGTTTAGGGGGATAGAGCACTGCCCCGTTCCGCCCCACCCAATTCTACCCCAGAGACAGCGCTAGGTTAGATTACACAATGACCCTCCATAATCAAAATTTTTCTCATGTAAAACACCTTTATTATAATGCTTAAATAATACATTTTTAATATGTATACAAACAAAAATAAACTAAAGAAAAGATTGCAGCTTACCTTGCTGCATAGGACCGACAATATTACAAAGAAACTCGTTAATTCGACTAAAACAATACACACAACCACATCTCAACTCAAATTGAAAAAGAATGACATCCCAAGATGCTTTGCTGATCGTCCGTTGTGATTTCGTTAGTTTTAATCGACGGCAGCACCGAATGGCTGAGATATAGAGCCACCCCGTTCTGCCCCGTCACGCCCCGTGTTCCCCTATAGACGTATAAAAGACAAGTCGTGTTTTCAACTTCTAAACATTGCAAAATTTAAATGCCCACTGTGGAAGAAACACCCCGCTTTAGAGACACAAAATTGGCATTTCGATTAAATATTCTATGCTACAAAAAAGTTCAATAAGATGTCCAGTTGTAAATAAAAAATACACAGCGGTGACTCAAACTCTCCATCAGAATCTTCACATATCCATATTTTTCCTCTTGTATGGTTAACATTGTTCCATGTCTCGTCCAAATAGATAATTGGGTGGAGTGAATTACGCAAATCTCTCAATTTTCTCAAATAATTGAATCGTTCTACAACAATGTCGCTCCTTACCATCATCATTTTCCTTCCTTTGTTGTTTTTCACATATTGAAATTTCTTTTTTTTAATATTTTGCAGAGAGCCCACTTGCTGCTGTCAAATAATCCTGCCTTGTTTAATGCCTCCTTCATATAATCTAGGCTTGGCAAAAATCATGACTCGTATAATTGATAAATTGTATGGCGAATAGCAGATTTGGTGAACGAAATCTATTATTGTTTTCTTTGGAGTCTATTGGCCTCTTTTTTCCAGGCGTTCCCAATCTAGTACCAGCCTGTTTCGCCATTTTATGTTCATTTAAAATACGGGAAACCATTCTCTTCCTACTTTGCTACTGATAATGTTCCTTTTCCATTCTTCAACGCATAAAACTCTCCTTCAAAGAACTTGTGAACATTGCACACTATTTCCCTAGCATCCGACTGTAATGGTTTTCCTTGTTTGCCAACACCAAGTATTATTATAATTAACAGCATAAATAATGTGACCACACTATAGAAAATATACAGAGCCTCCATATTTTTGTTTATACTGGTATATAAATAAGAATTTAATATAAATAAAATATAAACTTGAAAAAAAGACACTTCACTACTGCAAAGATCCATCACTGCATACTAGCTTTTTTTTTTTCAATTATATTTATTTCCTGCATGTCCCATTACATTCGTAATACTACATGCAATGTCTAAACATATTTACATTCTACATTATATTAAATCTAGACTTAGACTATAATCTGAATCATTTAACAAATGAAGGCATTATAGTGGTTTCATGCATATATGCAACTTACATTTTACTTATAGTTTGTCAAATGGTATGGAGTTCGTGAATTTTAAGAAGTTCTTTAGGTTATTGTTTATAAGCTCGTGTTTCTCTATTGGCCAATTTTCACTTTTTAACACAGCTGTGATTAATAAGTCTCTTTCCCTTTTCAAAATTTCGCACTGAAATAACAAATGTTCCACAGTTGGTTCACCTTTATTGCACACGCACATTCAGAAACTTCTGAAATTTTAAACCTTTTAAGATATGCTCTTAGTTTCCCATGCCCAGTAACTATTGTTGTAAAATTTGGTTATACATTTATTTTCAATTTTAACCGGTCTTGTATATTTGGGAAGAATGCCTTGGTGATTGCACCGTTGTTAGTTTGGTTCCAGTCTATTTGCCACTTCATCAAGCTCTCCTTTGTCAACTCTCTTGCTATAGCGCTTTTTGGGATCTTCCTGTAGCTTACACTATCTGTGCTGGCCGCTCCATTCTTAGCAAGTCGGTCTGCTAATTAATTTCCCTGAATTCCGACGTGCGCCTTCACCCAATAAAATCCTATGTCGTAATTAGCTTATCTTGTCATTATTGAGACCATCTTCCTAATTTCTTCAACAAACTAATCTAAATTTCTGAACTAACACCCTCAAAATCTTTGCAACACAATAGCTGAGGAAGCAGCATAATAGCCTTGAAATTGGCAATGCCCTTTACAGAAGCAGGTAGTATTGGGTAGGTTTATGACTACTGAGACAAGATAACTCAGACAGGGTATATGTACAATAACAGTGGGAGCCCGGTCACAAAAATCATTACTTAGTGTTCCTCACAGTACTGCATATAACATAACTTGTCTGTCTGTGAGGTAGACCATTAGGGCAATCAGTCATAGGAAAAAGGTTCCATCAGGCACTGTGAGTTGTACTCCGGCTTAGCTCAGTTGGTAGAGCATTGGCACGAATAGCCAAAGGGCCTGTGTTCAAGTCCCAGTGTCGGAGGAATTGTTCTCCTATAATATTCTCAGGGTATATCTGTCCATCTATAGGCTATTCCACATTGAGAAAAAAGCATTGGGTTATATGGGAGAGTTGCAGTCACTCTTGTCACGTATTTTTCCTTGTTTTGTAGACTTCAAATAGTACATTTTAATTCACTAAACACATCTTCAGTAAGAACAATTTCATTTTAATATGCTGAATGTTTCTATACTATTAAAAATTAAGAGGAAATACATTTATTTTAATAACATAAGAAGACTATTTCACAAAGCGGCATTGAGCTGCCTTGCCAATTCTAACGAAGGGTCATTCACTTTGCAATGCAGGCCTGAGGCGTCAAGAGGAGGGATGGTACAGTTAAGTGTAAAATTTTACAGTTAAGCAAATGCAGGCTCTACATTAGCCGAGGTTACTTATCATTGGCAGCTGTGTTGTACAGTGAAGATGTCTGTGAAACGCAAACAGGGTAAAGTACAGTATTAAATAGTTATTCAAGAAAAATTGTGTTCCAAGTTTAAGAATAACGTAGGGATTCTGGACATAGTGTTAATTACTACACAAAAGAATGTGCCGAAGCGACAGATGCATCACTGTCGTCAATATTTAAATTTCGAAACGAAGCTTCGCACGGGCCTATTGTGACTCCGAGAAAGAAGAAGACATTGAAACGAGTAAGGAAGAACAGCAGGAAAGAAACATATTCTGATTTTGTGAGGGCTGGAATCCGCCGGAAAGGTCACGGTTTCTGTTTTGAAAACTGACCTCTGACATTATCGTTGATCCTGAATGCTGTGAATGAGGACCATGATCTACCTAATTTCACCAGTTGCTTACATACTCACACCGAACAAGGCATGGATGAGGTGATGATGATGATGATAATGATGGTCAAATGATATTCCAGAACCACAAGGGCTTAAAAGTTACCCAACATTCGCCTCACAAGTAAGGAAAAATCCCACCTAGGTAACTTGTCACGCCCAGGAATCAAACCCAGGTCCGCTGCGTGAGGCAAGAGAATGCATCCCTTGCGCCATATCATTAATATTAATATTATTTGTATTATTATATTAGTATTTATGCTAATATTAGAACTCACGTATATAGGCTAAGGCAACCACAATAGAAAGAATGCATTCCTCTGAGTCGTACCATACTTCCAGCAGTGACAAGTATTCAGAATATTACTGTCTATTGCTAACTTCATTTAAATTTAAGAATCAGTTCTCAATTTTATTAAGTTTCAGTACAGCATAATTCAGTAGTGGAAATATCAGTTGTCATGGCTAGTTGTGAAGCGAAATTAAATGCAAACGAAACATTGTGGGCCTACTATTTTACGTTTATTGATGCGCAAATGTCTCATCGTTTATTATACTATTAATAGAATAATTTTATTACTATAGTTAGTTATTACCTCACAGAATAGAGTCAGTTGGTGGCCTAACGTTAACTGATGTATTTGTGTCTGAAAATTATGAGCACACTGTACTTTGTTAGAAAGAGAGATGCTAACAGTACTATTGTCATCTCTGTCTTTCGGTTTGGTGATTCACAGCAACCCTGTAGCCCATAAGAGCAATGCTTTTTTCTGAACGTGGAATTGTCTATACCTACATTTGAAAACAGTAGTAGGCCTATATAGAAAGTTTTTTTTATTTTTTATTTTTTTTAAATTTATTTATTCATATAAATTACAAACCATAAGAAAGTAAGATTTCTATCTATTATTTAAAGAAAAGAATACAGCCACTTTTGATGCACGCATCAACACATATTAATAATAACAATGATATATGTTGTCAGTGTCTTTTTCTACAGTAGATTTCAGAAAGTAAATCAAATGAGGATTAAATGTATGTTTTAAGTTCACTTCAAAATGTTTGGCGAAGGAAGTTAATAGAATATATTGTTTATGTTCATTGTTTTTCAATTTCTGTTATCTCTTGATAAAACAAACAGGAGAGTATAAAAGAGATTAAAAATAGTTGACAGCTATTACTTGACATGAAGATGACAATAACCACTATGAGTCCTCACCAGATTCAGAATCTACAAACATGTCTGGTTTACTGCTGGGACCACCATAAAGAGTGGTTGATTTCATTCTTGACAGCATTGCAGGAAAGGGCTGGAATGATGTATACGTTCCACCTTCTTTCACGCACTGAGATGCAAGCAATGCTCCATTCACATTTCATGTCACAAGGCAATTTCTAGTTTTTGTTTTCGTTAAATTTACCTGCAAAAAATGGACGTATTATATTATATGTTTTTTCCACTTAATGTTTCAAGGAACCAATAGGATGATAGGGGATAAAAAATTACACATATTACAAGAAAAAATATTGTCTATACAGGGTGTTTCAAAACTACTTTTACAAACTTCGGCCATGGGTTCCTTACACCAAAAGAAGGAACAAAGTTCATATGAACATAGGTCCCATTATCCTTTGTTTTCTCGTTAGGAACTGTTCAACACATTGGTACACTCATAACACGTCAACACACAAAACTCATAACAAATGCTTGAAATGTCCTCCTCTTGCTTCTAGACATGCATGCACTCGTCGAATCATGGACGGTCACACCCTTTTAAATACTCCCGGGATGGTGTCAAATGGTTTCGCAGGCTTCCATGACACGTCGATGAAAAGTTTCTTCATCCGGGATGCAACAGTCCATGATTCGACGAGTGCATGCATGTCTAGAAGTAAGAGGAGGACATTTCGAGCATTTGTTATGAGTTTTGTGTGTTGACGTGTTATGAGTGTACCAATGTGTTGAACAGTTCCTAACGAGAAAACAAAGGATTATGGGACCTATGTTCATATGACCTTTTTTCCCCATCTTTTGCTGTAAGGAACCCATGGCCGAAGTTTGTAAAAGTATTTTTGAAACACCCTGTATATGCCTATATATAATACAGTGCACGCCACTTATTGTGATCACTTCGAGATGAAGCTAATCTGATAATATTAACCGATTGATAACAGTAGCCGAAGGGATTAAATGAAGAGTATTTATTCACATATAAGATAATGCACTACAAAACAAAAACATTTATTCACAAAATAATTCGTAACTGTGAATCATTGAACCACTCATAGGCTAATACAGTAATAGACTGCAAGCAACTATTTTTTCAAACAGTAACAAAGTTTAATATTGTTTTTACTTTCCATCAGGAGTCCATTAACCAATACTCCATACTCAGTTACAAGTTATGAGTGTGTTTGGAAGTCTATACTGATCTGTGGTGAACACCATGTAGCAAAACATCTAATGTGTGTCTATTCAAGTCTTTTCATTTTACACTACCCATCACTGCATGTCAACACTGTTATCTTCATAAATCAATAGCAGCAGCTAAACTGAGGGATGAAACAAGTTTTATTTCTTAAAAGAGAAAATTAGGCAATGCCACTCCCTCAAACTGGTCATCCTGTGAGCTGGGAACAGTATTGCTACTTCGAGTATAACACAATACAGTTTAGTTAGAAATGAAACCCTTAAAAACAATTTTGAATGACGTACAGTACTTGGGAATAAAGCCGTAAAAAGGAAAATGTGATAACATAAACCGAATCTTTGATCACAATAAACAGCATTTTTTCAATGTATCAGTATTAATCCGTACATAAAAGTGATAACATTACCCAAATGATAACATTATTCGCGTTTACATTAAGTGGCGTTCACTGTATATGACTTTTATATTATGTGCTTTTATAGATTTTAAGAAAGCATTTGACACAGTTGAACATGCACCACTAATAACAGCCCTAAAGAACCAAGGAACAGACGATAAGTACATAAGAGTACTAGCCAAACTATACTCCAACATCACGGCAAGAATTCAACTTGATAAACAAGGCAGAGAATTTAAGCTACAACGGGGGGTGCGTCAAGGGGACCCAATGTCACCTAAACTCTTTATAAGCTTACTGGAGAGTATATTCAGAGGAATAGAAGGTGATTACGGGGTCAACATAGATGGGACAAAGCTTTCCCACTTAAGATTTGCAGACGACATCGTGCTTTTTGCCCCCACACCAATCGAACTACAATCACACATTAACGCTCTGGAAAACCTAAGTGCAGCAGCAGGTCTAACCATGAATTCAGCAAAAACCAAACTAATGACGAACAGAAACGAAGTTGCCATCACACTAGCTACTAAGGAACCGCTTGAGTATGTCCAAGAAACCACCTACTTGGGGCAGATTTTCTCATTCCAGAATAACTCAGACAAAGAAATAGCACGTCGCATCACAGCAGCATGGGCAAAATTCTGGTCCCTTAAATTCATCCTCCTAGATCATTCATACAAGGTTCACCTAAAGGCCGAAGTCATGAACATGTGCATACTCCCGGTTTTAATATATGGAGCACAAACATGGAGCTTAACGAAGAAGCACAGACAAGCCATAGAAATCTGTCAGAGGAAAATGGAGAGAAAAATGTTAGGGATCACACTCAAAGATAGGATACCCAATCAAGAAATACGCAGGAGGACAGGTATGAGAGACGCAGCAACTACAGCAAGCCGCCTAAAATGGAGATGGGCAGGGCACACCATGCGACTACAACCCACCAGATGGACATACAGAATAACTTCATGGGACCCCAGGACAGGTCAAAGGCACATAGGAAGACAGAAAACACGCTGGTCAGACGACATCAGGCACACCTTTGGTAACCGATGGACGACGCAAGCCAAGGACCGTCAAACCTGGAGACACCTTATAAAACTCAACTCGGACACTATCAAAGACTGATCTCTCCCGGACTAGCTACCCGGGTCTGCAAGAACCCAGCTACCTTTCATAGAAAGAGGCCCTTGCCCGATAGGGATGTTACGGGCTAATACTAATACTAATACTAATACTTCCCTCAACAAGCATTACCTGAACAATTAATAGGCCTACTAATAAAAATTAAAAATTAAATATTAACTTAGACGTTATTAACATAAATTATAATAAATAATTTGAACATAATTATTGTTACCTATATGTGTGTATGTATATTTTTCTTCTTAAAATTTCATAAAGGGTTAGTGGCATTTTACATTGTATTACATATTCTGAAGAAAGAAAAAGAAGCAGACTATGAAGTACGAGTCATTTTTTTTAACACAATTCATTTTCAACCCTGTATTTAGAAACAATGGAACAGTTTATGTTTCCGATAAATATTTATTAAACAACACTTACTTGACAATACTCTCTCGCAGTCGGCATTTGAATGAGGGAGGCAAAGAACATCAAAGCAAATGTGGACAGTTCTTTGAATACAGCAATATCCATGTCACGATTTGGTTTTATAAGCTTTGCCCAGAATTCGTCAGGTGCCACCACAGTTCCAATATCTTCTGGAAATCTTGCACATGCAACTGGAAGTTCTCTCCATTGATCATCTATAGCCTGGATGAATGTATGGTTTTCAGGAGAAACTATCCGGGGAACTTCTGTAATAAGTGGAAGGTAATAATGGCCAATGCTTTCTAATGGCTAGTGATAGGGCGGCTTTAGGCTGTAGAACACTCAGCTTAGAGAGTACTGGATCTTTCATGTTATACCTTTTTTGATCTCTTGTGCTGCAACCTGTAATTTAAGAGACAAATAAATAAATAAACAAATAAACCAAGCCAGACTTTTCTAACTCATATATAAATTGTTTTCAAATTAATTTATAACTACAAACCTTGAAAAAGTTTCTGGTTCTATGGATGAAATGCTTGAACAAATCAGGCCTCCCAGTGATTTCAGGGTTGTCCATATTCTGTATCACTTTCACGCGCAAATACATTTGTGTGTCTATAGGTAGTACGGTATGTCTCCAGCGCGGGGTCAATTTGATCTAGCGGTGTCTTCATTATGTACTCTCTTTCCTTGAAGCAAAGAAGCATTTCTCTGTACAAATCTGTAAGTTTCTGATGAAGTTCTGTGACAGTCACTTTTTTACTTTAAAAAAAATTCGTCGAACTTTGTAAATTTGGGTAGAATCCAGGATAGAAACATGTAGTACAACTTCATAAATGGGTCACTAAGAGCACTGAACATGTTTTCTGCACTTAAAAGACGTTGTACTAACCAAGAATAAGTAAAATACAGATTCAGCTCATTCCAATGATCCAGTATGCAGTCAACTATGGTCACCTTGTGTGAGATGGATGAAGCATTTTTATAGGGCTCTATGTTAACAAAATCTTGGAACTGTCTTAATTGTCTTTGTCTCTTTTGGCACTACATTTTAAAAAATTATATATAGCCATACCTTCACATGACCTTGGAAGTGTTTTACATGCCTCACTGGCACAAAGATGAGTGGAATGACAGATGCATTCATTATTCTTATGCCAGGACATGCTTCTTTAAGTCTGGATGACACCAGATTATTTTCTCCCATCATAACATTGCAGGGGGGATGGTGAAGTCCTTGAATGAATTAATTAATCCATCGAAAAGATTGGCTGCTGAAGCACCAGTATCAGTACTAGAAGGATTGAATATGTCCCGAAGATTCCAAAATTTACTTTTAATTCTTCCAGATTGAGAATCAAAATACCTGACAACTGTACAAGAAGGTTTTACACTACCAATATCAGTGGACTCATATGTGAGGATGCTAGATTTTCTTTGTTTTAATTTGCTAGCCTAATCATCTTTATGCATGGCAGCAGTAACATTAGTTACTATAATGCCTGCTCTGGTACGTTTCATTGACATTTACTGTGCAACTTCATGGTCGCGAAATATGTTTTTTAACACATCAGTGAGATGTTCAGCAACATTAAATGATAAATTGTGCTCAGCCATTAATGCAGCAAGCTGAATTTCTGCTGAGGCTACTTTCCTATCAATAATATCAACTTTTGGTGTAGCAATGGAATTAGAGATTAATGGTTGGCACACTGTGGCAGAAGAAACCAGGTGTCTCTGTGCTTGGCATCACTTCCATGTTGCTTAATATTAGTTATCTCTGCAACAAATGTAACTTCACAGTTCTTACACCTACTCTTATTGTTATCACCCTGAACAGGTTGTACCAATCTTTAAAATCTTTTTCCGCCAGTCATTCTTGTCTACTGGCAAAATTCAAATATAAGTCTCCACTTAAGCTCCGCCCATTCAATATTCACATTTGCACGTACTGTGTGATGTATTTTGTTTCTGAGCGAAGCAGAGTGACCAACTGTCCTTGTATATTGTAGCAAGTGCCTTGTATCCACCTCTACATATAGCTAAATAATGCATAACATTAACCACATAGTTAAGTGCATGAAGCAGAGGCGGCAGCTGTAGTGAAGCACCCTTGCATTTTTGAATAATGTACAATACACTGTTTGTGCCATATTATATCTCCTGCGAGGTTTGTCAGCTTGTCACCTCTCGTCTAGTGGTATGACATCACACCTCCAACGTCCAATCACAAGTTTCTTCATAATACGAGGACAGAAGAATTTGCTAGATTGTGGTGTAAAAGAAACTGCACCGCTGAGGGCGGGTTGAGTGGGACACATTCATCCCAAGGTGCAACATATTTCAATTTTCCCAAATTTTTGTGCCCTATGAATTTGGTTAATTCACTTGTTTTTCTCACAAAGCAACTGACAGGCCTACTGACCTTGGACTCCCGATTGATAGAGATAGAATGTTAGAAAGAGGGGTGTTTGAAAATACCAGTTTTTTTTATTATTATTATTTAAAGGATAGGGAAGAACTGGCTCTTCAGGCCAAAGTGGGGTCACTGCTTGTAATTATGGCAACCCCCTTCCCAGAATCACTGTATTTCAAACATTGAAAAGTTGTGGTTTGAAGAGTTTTTTGACTAATCAATTTGCTTTGCAGGTAGAGATGACTACAGAAAGAACATGTGTTCTGTACAGTGCTGCAATAAAACTCTATCCTACTGACGTATCCAAACTCTTTTCGTACTGCTGCATCTAAACTTTTGCTTACCTTTTAAGAAATGGAGTTTGTATTTAAGAGGGAAAAATGTATAATTATAATTTTGATTTACATTTTAAAATAATGTAGGTGAGTGCCATTTCAGTCACTTCACCGGAGCAACCTGAGGCTAATACAGAGCATCCAAGCTAGAAGGGGTAACCGCAGGTACTGACTACCTGTGATATCCTGTCTTCACATACCATAATGTTCTTCAAATTCCTTCAAAATTTTTAATTTTGTATTCCACCATTATTTATTATTATTATTATTATTATTATTATTATTATTATTATTATTTGAACATGTTATTCATTAAGTAGATGGGGAAGGAAGTTATTTCAAGCAATGTGAGTTGATTTAAGCTATGGTTTGTCTACAAGCGTTCATCGCTGTGTGTTGCTCTCAATGAAAATCAATGTCTATGACAAACGCCGGCGATGAGTGCCTGATTGTCGGTAGCTGCTTTTGAGGCAAATTCAGAGTGATTATATCACCGCAGATTATCATGTATATAGCAGGTCAAGAAAAGCAGTTGCCATTTTGCATTTAATCATGGCCAAAGTATTGTAATTTTTCCCAAGTTCCAGATGAAATATTAATAGATTTCATGTCTGAACACATTGCTCTGTATGATATGAGCTTAAAAGACCATAAAGATAGCTACACAAAGAAAATATGTGGCAAATGGTAGATGAATGTTAGAAAATACTGTTATCTGTAATTACAATTTATGAGACATTAAAATTACCAGTTCATTTATTAGTAAAAACAATATTTTTGATATATTATTAACGGTACTAATATTTTATTATTCATTGAACCATTTAACATTTAGTTCACCAAAAGTGACTTCCCTTTGTTCCTGTCAGCGTTTTCTCTTGTTGAGGTTATGAAAGCTAAAAAATTTCCAATTCCATGTCCCCCCCACCCCACCACACCGAGCTGTTTGACATGGCCAACTGTACTGTGGATTACCTCTACAACAATGATCATGAAACCAGTGGTAATCACCGGCGATGAACACTGTAGACAAACCATAGCTTAATATTAATGCCTTTTAATAAAAATTTTTGGACCAGTATTGATATAAGAGAGTAAAAAGAAAAAATCATTATAAGTTCTTTTTTTTTTTCTTTCAGTCTTATTTATACTCATTTCAACATCGAGGTCATATCACAAGCCAGGTTTAATATCACAGTATGCCAAGCAACCACTGTCTGCCATTTTTGATGTGTTATGGCTTGCTAATTTCAACTGATATTCAATCTTTATAGATATGATTCACATGATTTGAACCCAGAACCTCCTGAATGCAAGCTATGTTCTTCAGTCATAATATAATCTAGTTATATAATGTATTAAGTAGTGATTATTTAACATACTAATTATTGGATAATTTTGCCACTGAGTGTAGTTTTGGAAACTGTTGTTTCCATCTTCAACAGCTATACATAACTTCAGACTAGTACAGGTAAACTATACCAATATAATTAAATTGCATTTTACATCTGCTTACATAAAGTCTGATAACTTTAATCTGAATTACTTTCAGGTCAGGTCTCACCTCAGAAGAGACTTCATGGAGGGGTTGTATTCACTGATAGTATTCCAAAGACACCAAGTGGGAAGATACTACACCGAGAACTAAGAAATTATCTCAAATCTAAACTGTAATGGCTATACATTTTCTTCCTCATAATTGCAAACACTTCATAAAGATATGGAATTTCTTTGAATTGCTTAAAATAGTGTTGCCAAATTTTCTACAGTGATTGAAGATACTGAATACTCTAAACAAACATTTTTTAATGAGAACTGATGAACAATCACCAAAAGCCTGTGCATATAGCCAGACAAAACTTATCTTACTTCATTCACCAACTTCAGCAGTAAATGTTTCCATCGCCATTTTACTTAGTTACACAAACAGAGCAAATTCAATTACTCTGATTTACCAGTATTCAAAGAAATCTGTAAAGTAGCAAATCCAAGTGAAAGATTGTGCTCGACAAGAGGAGTACAGGCAGAAATATTGATAATTAATTAACTATGTAAATAAGTAGGGTTTGCCTTGTACTTCTGTACTTCTTAAATTCAGTATGAAGTTACAACTATGATAATTATTGTATTCAACAGTTGTGGCCAAATACTAAAACCACTGACCAAAATTTCAATAAAATCAGGTAAACTGATGTAACAAAGTGCCAGAATGCTTTTGTTTAATCAGAGATAATTGCAATTATGATTTGCACAAAATAAGCTAAGTTATTCTTTTAATTGATTTCCAAGTTAAAGTATAGATCAATTCATTAAGCAGGGCTTACAGAAGAACAAAGGCCTAGTTTGATAAGCATATGTGAAGGAATATGTGGGTAGTGTCATTTGTCAAAGCTACCTATATTGCAACTTCCAAAGCCATATATGAACACTGTAAAACAATATGTTGCCATGAGAACTGATTTGCATTTGATAAATTATTTCTAATACATTACACGAAAATGGATTTAATTGGGCATTAATTCAGTACCGGTCACCCAATTTGGTCTAATATCAATAGGCTTCTTCCCATGGATGATATAAATGCGTACCAAGTTTCATAAATATCCGATAAAGCGTATTTGAGTTATCACATGTACAGACACATGGACAGACATTTTTCCATCCACCACACAATCTCAGAAAGTACCATTCTGGCACTTAATAATAAAAAATTACTCATAATTTCAAGTCTAAGTTCAATTCAGTATGAAGTTACAGCTTTGATAACCATATTGGACAGTTGTGGCCAAATACTAAATATGTCGTGACCAAAATTTTTAGATAATAAGAGAGTAGTAGGCCCTATAATATTCAGACCTAGAACTATAAATATATAATATATATTATATATGTATGTATAGAATTGTGTAGAAGCAGAGAGAGGTCACATGAATCATTTCTGTACAGAAGGTACAACAACACCAAACCGGAATGGATGAGGATTTGCGAGGCCATGAACAGCTCATCATAACAACGGTCACCTCTAGAACTTGCCAGATTTAGATCACTTCATTGACTAGGAAACCATGTATCCTGTGAGGTACATAACATACTTACTACGAGGGCTGATCAATAAGTAAGGTCTCCAACACTCTAGCCTAAGCTCACAATGTCGGATGAGAGATTTGGTACCACTGCCATGTCCTGCTATCTCCCCTCTTTCAAATGAGCCATTGCGGCAGCAGCTGAACCTTTTAGTGTCCGAGATAGAGCTGTTTGAAATGGATCTCCCAATTTCCGTCCCCGCCAAGAAAAAGTAAGGTCTCCAACACTCGAGCCCAAGCTCACAACGTCGGACAAGAGAGTTGGCGCCACTGCCATGTCCTGTTATCTCCCCTCTTTCAAACAAGCCATTGCTGCAGCCGCTCAACCTCTTAGTGTCTGAGACAGAGCTGTTTGAAATGGATCTCCCGATTTCCGTCCCCACAAGTGCGGCCTCCGCGAACCCACCTCGCATAAACCTTAAGGAACATCAATTTGTCACTCAAAATGGTCTGTATGGAACCTTTAGAAATGTCAGGAAGCAATAAACAAAGTTCACGAGTAGTGATGCGTCAATCTTGTCACACCAATCAATCGACTTTTGCCACCATCTCATCTGTGACGGCTGTTGTTGGTCTCCCACTTCGTTCTTCATGATGAGTATTTGTCCGGCCCTGTTTAAACTCACGAACCCATTTACACACATTTTTTATGTCCACATATCCCTCTCCATAAACTTCGCAAAGCTGTCTGTCAATTTCAATTCGCGGAACTTTTTTTGCAATAAGAAACCGTATGTCTTCGCGTAGGCACACTTGGCAGGGATGGAAATCGGGAGATCCATTTCAAACAGCTGTATCTCAGACACTAAAAGGTTCAGCGGCTGCAGCAATGGCTCGTTTGAAAGAGGGGAGATAGCGGGACATGGCAGTGGTGCCAAATCTCTCGTCCAACGTTGTGAGCTTGGGCTAGAGTGTTGGAGACCTTACTTATTGACCAACCCTCATATATCACTTGATGCTAGGTTAATAAAATTTTTAGAAAACATGGAGCAATCACATTTGCGCATGACTATACAGAATACCAGGAATTAGAAATATCAAGGCAGATCAAAGCAGTAGGTCCAGATGAAGTCTTCTACGAACACCTGAAAGCAACTCAGCCATGGCTATTACAAACATGGACTGCATTCTTTAATACTTGCATCAAGCAGCAAAGAATACCAGAAACATGGAAGAGTTCTACGTTAAAAGTTCTCTGCAAGGGCAAAGGAAATGCCAGCAAAGTGGACTCATACCGAGAATAGCCTTAGAAAATACAGCCCTCAAAATAATATTCACATCCATTCTAACAAAGAAACTATCAGAACTGGTGGATCAGAAACAACCCAAGGAACAATTCGGTTTTCATAACAGCATGCAATAAAAAGTCTAATAGACAATTGGGATATAGCAAAGAAGTAAAAAAGAACAAAAAAATGTAAATATCAATCTTTATGAAGATGATATAGTAAGTGAGTAAGCACACCCAAACACTGAGAACATATACAAGAAGCACTGGACAACCTTTCAACGTGGGCAAATCAAAATAGCCTTTACATAAATAACACCAAAACCAAGGCAACGATATCTAGAAATGGAAGGAGGTTAGGGAACCAAGACAAAGACAACTTCTGTGCAGAAAAACCCGTAAGCATGCAATCAATGTACAAATACCCAGGCATAACACTACAACCGCTTTGGAACAACCTTCACAGCCCACATAAAAGAACGACTCACACAGGGACTGTTAGCAACGAATGACATTAAGAACCTACCATTACCAGTGAATGAAGTGTGAATGTATGAAAGCAAATTATGTGATGCTAAATTCACAGTCTACCCAATATAACAACAGAATCCCAGAAATACCGGTATTAACAAAATTAAGTCAGTGTTAAATAAGCCTGTTCTTAGAAAGGGACATCAGTTCTGGAATAACACAAATAAATAAATGGTAAAGGTGAAAGGGAAGAACAGGTCGCGTCTTAAGCTCTACCCACTCCCGGCCATTGTGTTGCTATGGTGACAGCCCGCTTGCCCTGCTCCCCCAGCCACCAACCTTTTCATGTCGGCACTGCAGCTAATATGAAAATAACCCTTGTACCAAATCATCAACAAAGCCTCTTTAGTGTTACTCAGGACCCATCACATGACAGTAGAGGTTCATTTGGGAACGAGTTTTCGATTTGGTATGCCCATATGCCGCCCGCACGACGAGTTGATTAATAAAACCAAAATGACCCTTGTACCAGTTAAAACTTCCCTTGAATCAAAATTATATTTCACAATTACAATTAATACAAAATTATCAATCTCTGCTATTTCATGTAGCTCTCTAAACTTCAATAGATGAATTCTCGCTTCACACCACAACGATCACTCAATGGTGTAGTGGTTAAGATGACTGGTTATCATGCTAGCGGTCCCGTGTTCGACCGTTAGGTGCATAAATTAGTAGGATAGGAAAAGGTCCTAAATAGGTAGGTGTGGTGAAGGAGAGAAGGAATTAAATAGATGAAAGAGGAAAAGAAAAGGAGAAAGGAAATAAAAATCAATTTTTCTCAATTTTCAAATCTGCTAGCAGTTCCTCCATTGTCACCTAGATGTCTCTCATTGTGAAATCAGTGGGAGGAGTTTAAGGGGTGAATTGTTCTTCTCTTTTCCTCCAATTATAAGAGGACTCAAGATTCTCTTTATAAGGCATATGATTTGGTCCAACCCGCCCGCTCTAAATAATAGCCTACACTTTCTTTTATACCACGATCTAGCGAAAAGTAGCTTGATTTCCTCGATGTTTCTGTCCTCGAATCATGAAAAAAAAGTGTGCGTGGAACGCCACACAACAGAAGTGAAACTTGTTTTAATTTTTGGACTTTTTCAATTTTGGATTATTGGATTTTTAAATTTTGGATTGTTGGACTTTTTAATATTGGGTTTTTGGATTTTTAAATTTTTTTATATCTTTTAATTTATTTTAATTTTGGGTTTTTTAATTTTCGATTTTTTTAATTTCAGATCTTTGAATTCTTTATTTTTTGGATTTTGGATTTTTTATTTTTAAATTTTGGATTTTGGATGTTTTAATTTTTGATTTTTATTTTTAAAATTTTGGATTTTTTTTTTTATTTTTTAAATTTTGGATAACTTATTTAGATTTTTTAATTAGGCCTATAGATTTTTTATTTTTTAAATTTTGGATTTTTGGACTTTAAATTTTGGAACTTTGAATTTTTTAATTTTGAAATTTTGGTTTTATAAATTTTGGATCTTTGAATTTTTTAAGTTTTGGATTTTGGATTTTTCGTTTTTTAAATTTTGGATTTTGTATTTTTAATTTTTGGATTTTTTAAATTTTGGATAAGCCTAATCATTGAGTTGACTGTTTTCTGTGCAGTTCATTCCATCACACCTCACTAATTTCATGACGATTTTGAGTGTGACACTAACTTTGTGATGGTTTTGAGCGTTACACAAGCTCTCGGTTCACCCGTACCGTGGCTAAAGAAGTTTCACTTCAAAAACTCATAAGTACGATAGAGGTGTGAAAGCATACTGTCAGAGCAACTAGAATTATGGGTAAACAGGTTGACAAACCTCACAGGAGATATATGACACATTTTCAAAACTGGAGAATTCAGTAGGCCTATTAAAGTAACAGTTGACTCAGTTTATGCTACATTATTCTACAAATATGTTTGCACTTCACTTCGGCTACCATCTCCGCTCCCCTTTCTTAACTATGTGGATAATATTACGCATTATTTAGACTCATCTGCTGTGATGGTGCTGATAAGCAATGTACAAGAAGGACAGTTGGTCATCCGTGTAATTGTGCATATTGCATTATATACTTTGACTATGCCAAATAAATAAGTCCCAACACTCCTCCATATCAAGAAGTGATGCTTTATTTATCAGTACCAACTGTATGAAAAGCTGCAGGTTGCATTCTCAACCTCTCATTAAAGAAAAAAATATGAAATGCTTGCACCAACTATAGATCTTCTTCCTGTTTTGCTTGTCACATTGCCAGTGTGTACATTCAGTTTTAATAACCTCATGCTAGACAAAGGCTTAACGCAATCAATACGTTAGGAAATGCTGGATGTTCTCATGAGTGAGCAGATGTTTTTTGAGAAACCCTTTGGGGAAATTTCATAGGACACATTATCACACGAGAATGGGCTGACGTCCCTTATGTGTGAGCAGATGTCTTCTGAGATTCCCTCTTTGGGAAAATCGCTTGGTACATATATCGCACGAGTATGGTTTATATCCAGTGTGAGTGAGCAGATGTGTTTTAAGGCTCGCTCTTTGGGGAAATTTCATAGTGCACATATCACAAGAGAATGGCCTGTGTCCAGTATGTGTGAGCAGATGTCTTTTGAGATTTCCTATTTGGGAAAATTTCATAGTACAAATATAACACGAGAATGGTTTGTGTCCAGTATGAGAGAGCAGATGTGTTTTGAGACTTGCTCTTTGGGAAAATTTCATAGTACATATATCACACGAGAACGGCTTGTGCCCAGCATGAGAGAGCAGATGTTTTGAGACTCTGTATTCGGGAAAATTTCTTGGTACACATATCACACGAGAATGGCTTGTGTCCAGTATGTGTGAGCAGATGTTCTTTAAGATGCCTTTTTTGGAAAAATCGCTTGGTACATATATCGCACGAGAATGGCTTGTGTCCAGTATGTGTGAGCAGATGTCTTTTGAGATTCCCTCTTTCGGTAAATCCCTTGGTACATATATCACACAAGAATGACTTCTGCCCAGTATGGGTGAGCAGATGTCTTTTGAGATTCCCTCTTTCGGAAAATTCCTTGGTACATATATCACACGAGAATGGCTTCTGTGCAGTGTGAGAAAAGATATGTCTTTTTAGATCTCTTTTATAGGAAAATTCTTTGCTGCATATATCACACGAGAAATGTTTGTCTGGAGTAAGAGGTAGCTGTTTACTTTTTCGAGCAGAGGATGTGCTTGTACATGCAGCAGGTGAGTGCGATTGCAATAGCTGGTCTTCTTCATTTCCCAGGGAAACTTCAGAAATCTGATCTAAATTGTGAAGGGTGCTGCAAGCTGTAGAATCGGTCTTTATTGCATCAAGTGTTATGGGTACATGTTCACTTTTTAGTTCTGTTTGAAAAATATCTTCTTTAATTTCAATCTTGGTATACTCCAATTTAACTATAGGCTCCATTCTATATCACGTTGAAAACAAACTGTTGACATCGTCACAGCTGATCTTACGTTGCCTTTTAACTAGTGCCGTGATGTGGCGTGGCACTGACCTCTAGACAGTCAAGACGTGTGACGCGCGGCGCGAGAAACTGTGGCTAGCCACGCGTCTGTCGTGTGATCGTGTCACGTGGCTCGCGCTGAGTAGCGTCGCGTTGTCAATATGCGCTAACGGAGCGTTTCTCAACCTTTGGTCCACGGACCACTGGTGGTCCGCGAAGATGGTAATGTATCTGCTGATCTTCGACTGAATTTGACTAATATTGGGTCAGATATCCAGGAACTCTGCAAGAGGCGACAAGCTCAACCGTCTCATTAAAAGTAATAACATAATTCCTAATTATATTATCAAATTGGTAATAAATACTTAACTGTCAATAGTTTACTTCCAATTCAATAACTGTGTTTCCGTTGAATTTAAAAATGTATTTAGATTTATTTCGTTATAACGACCTATAATTAATACCCCAAATATTAAGAATATAGGCCTACACATAGCCTACTTTTAAAAATGGGATGTAAAATTAGGGGTCCGTAAATTTTTTTAGGCATTTTAGAAGTCCTGGGGTTCAAAAGTCCTGGGGTTCAAAAGTCCTGGGGTTCAATGTAGGCGCTAACCCATTCGTTTCACCGCAAGCATATTACAAAAACTCGCGCTGTGCCATGTCGCGTGACACGCGTCAAACGCGCCCCAATATGCGCCTAGGCTTATGGGCGTGAGTGACCATCATAGTCAAGTAAGGAATGTTTTTCATCTTCACCGCCAAATTTGAATGTGTTAAATTCACAAACACGGATTCCGCAACCCCGATTAAGTATTCTGCCGCACTTTGAACACTCACGCCACTTCCTCTACCTCGATCATTAAGAATACTATTTTCTCATTAAGAATACTATTTTCTCATCTCTTATTCCATTCGGGGAACTCTCACGCGACTTTCTCATCAAAATGGAAGAACTTGGACCTCATTGTTGACGTTAATGGCGGATTATTCGATTGAATATTTTGTTTGATCTCCGCGCAATAGCAATAATTAGTATTTTTGTTTGATGATAGGTTATTCTTTCTATTGCAGGAATTGTGAATTGTTAAATCTCAATTTGTAATTCATTTAGAACTGCACGAGGTCGTCAGGGACCTAGTATTTTCCAGTAATCGAGTGCTTTTTCAGTGCAACGGAACCGGATTTTGTATACTGTTCTGTGTAATATTAGCCTATATACTTTTAAATGTATTTACTCCATCATATTAATTAGTGATTTGTGTTAACATTCCGTTTTCCCCGGGAAGGGAGTGTTTTAGTATAAAATAATTTAAACATGTCGGACATATCAAGTGATATTACGAATTCTCAAATTGACAATTTTTCACATAATATAGTATCAATGGATACACTCATCCATTGGATCACTCATCCTTTCCAACAAGACAGTACCACACTTCAACAGAACTTAACTCCATACCTAACAGAAAACTCAAAACATGAAAACATTACGGTTATAAACAATAATTTGATCAATGATCACGCCCCGCAAAAGTTACACACCGATACTTATATTCGGATACAGGTCCATACTTTGAATCCATCAAACAACCAGGTCAAGCAATTGGAAATATGCACCCTATGAAAATTGGTCGGAGGCTGTTTCGAGCTAATTATGATGTCCATTATATCAATGAAGTATCAAATTCTCAGATTGACGTACATTTTCAGACTCAATACGCAGCAAACGCATTTCTCAATTCTTATTTTGACAAAATTCATCAAACAGAATCTCCCATTCCGGCGTACACGATATTTTCTTCTGGCGTTATCAGGGATGTAGAAACCAGTATCACACCTGAGGAGATTAAGTTGGATAATATTGTACCCGAAGGGTTTCAAATCACAAACGTTTATAGAATCAATCGACGTGTGAAGGATGGCCAAAGTAATACCTCCTACATACCAACAGAAACAGTAAAACTCACCTTTCGCAGTCAACGGCTGCTCAGTTCACTTTCACTATAACATGAAAAATGCACTGTTGATCCATATCAAGAACGTACACAATTATTACGCTATGTCACACCTGAGGGAAACTAAACCATAGGGTGAAACATTGTAGATTGTCACCCAAGTGTCCTTACTGTGGACAGGAACCACATCAGGGGGACTGACCACAAGAAGAACTCAGATGCATAAATTTATGCGCGGTTAAAGAGAGTTAAGATAACCATCCTAAAAAATTGAGATATGTCCATAGAGTTATAGATAAAATCTACATTTGTGTTAAGTCCAGTAAGTCATATTCAAAATTGTACGGTAGTTATAGATGTGTGCCTCATGAGTTTATCCATCTCTAAAGCTATGTTGGGCTGGTATAGTGTGTTAAGTCACTTTAACTCTCAGTAACAAGAAAGTAGACGTAACTCTCTTTGCCCGCGCACCCCGGGATTACAAAGGTAACCATAAAGCAATAAGCATTAAGAAGTGCCCCGCGTATAAACTTGAAAAGCAAATCAACGATAAACTTACATCACTCCCAGTATCTAGATATGAGGCGAAGCAGATGGCCCTGGGACGATCAACTTATGCACAAATAGTGCAACAACAAACAAGTACAATATTCAACAGCTTCAACAAATTCCCACGACGGGATAACCAGTGGCCACCTATGCGGGAAATAAAGATCTCACCTCATCAATCACAAGTATCCACGACACGAACGATTCATACCCACTAATTAAATGAAAGGAACAGGAGAGCCCCCAGCGTTTAAGCATGCACAAATTCAAGAAGGCATTGATTTATCCCAATGGCCGAGCGCCGGATCCAACAATTTATGTAATTTGACAGCAGACTCGATACCCGGGGAATAGGTCAAGTTTGACACCGAAAGATGGTTCATCCTTGCCATCTCCACTTAAGAGGATACCACCAAATGGTAAAACCTCCAGCTTATGAAAACCAACAAGATCTAAAGTCATGTCTTAATGGCCATCAGCAAGATACTAAGTGAGGCACCCGACCACCTTAGGGGTGATCTTGAGAAAGTCAAACATAAAATCAAAGAACTTCTAGAAAAGACAGATAATCGTAACTACTGAATCTTCATTTGATTCACTAGAGGGGCTGTAAGACTCGAAGTCTCTCAAATCAATTTCGTCATCAATTCCGTTATAATCCTATGCCTGGAATGAAGATATTACAATGGAACGCACAAAGCTTAAAAATAAATTGGAAGAACTTTTACATTTAAACCACCAACATGACTTTGACAGCATAGTCATCCTTGAATCATGGCTCTCTACTAAAAAAATCTGATGTGAAAGTCATATAACTTCCTCTGCCCAAATAAAAGTTAGCATTATTCACATATCCTTGTACAGAAACGCAAGACACAATTTTACGCTAATTATACGATAAATACTTGATAACTAGGGGCGGATTTCTATGACGTGTCATATTTTTCCCTTCTTCTTCTTCTTCTTCTTCTTCTTGTGATGTAGGATGGCATCCTGTTTATTTCCCCTTTATTCCTCAGATGAGTAATGTGTACTGTCTTTCCATCTCGTAGCAGGTCTTCCTCTTAATCTTTTTCCGTCTGGTCTGCTTTCTTGAGCCTTTTTTGCTAGGCGATTGTTTTCCATTCTATCAACGTGTTCTTTCCAAAATTTTCTTCTGTCATTGGTAAATTTAGTTATGTCCTGAATTTGGCATTTGTCCCTAATTTCTGTATTGTGTATCTTATCTAATAAAGTTTTCCCCTGTTCTTAGCACCTTCATTTCACATGTGCTTAATATCTGTTTAGTTTTGTTTGTGTCTGCTCTCGTTTCTGCTGCATATGTTAAGATTGGTCTTAATATTGTTTTATAAATGCGCACTTTACTGTCTATCGCCATGTACTTGTTTCTCCAAATTATGTCTTTCATACAACCTGATATCTGCATTGCTCTGTTGGCTTGTTTCCTTACTTCATGAATTAGATTTCTAGTGTTTGTTATCAGAGTTCCTAGGTAGTTAAATTCTGAAACTTGTTCAATTATTTTTCTTTCCACTTCTAACTTGCATCTTAATGGTTCTCTCGATACTGTTAAGCATTTAGTTTTTTGTGTATTTATTTCCATATTGTATATTTTTGCTGTTGTATTGAAACGATGTAATAGCCTTTGCAATCCATCTTCAGTTTCAGATATGAGTACGGCATCATCTGCATAGCATATGTTAGATCAAGAGTCTATAGTTATAGTGTTTCAAATTAGCCTCTGTGTTAATTGGCGCGAGCGCCATTAATTGCCGCGCTGAAATTACTCATTTCCTGGCTGTTGAGTGCACCTGCTTAGGCACGCCAAGCCAGCGCAGTTAGTTGAGATCTAGACGTGACAGTGTATAGGCATGTGTTGCAGCTGCGTCTGATTTAGGCCAGTTTTCGCTCTATATTACTAATACTCATCTTCAACTCCGCGTATTTCATGCTCCTGTAGTGAAGGCAGCTTTACGTGTGAAATTCAGGAAATAATATTGTACTTTAGTGTCACTTACAAGTATTTCCATTGTCTCGTAACCTAGAAGCCACGTGCAGTTTAACAGGCTTTGTCTAGCGTTACATACGCCAACGGGCGGGAGAATAGTTTTCTACTAGAACAGTAACTGTATTTATTATTATATTTTATTGTGTAAAAGTGTTGTATCAAATAATTCAGAATTCAGGTTTCTTGAATATAGATCGTTGCAAATTACACAGGTTGAAATCTCTGTCCCAGCTACCTACAGTCCATTGTCTCCCTTCGATTAGTTATTAATTGGCAAATTGCCTGGTCCTCCGAAAATACCTCTATTGTACCTTCATTTGTTCCTCTCGAACCTGATAACAGACATTTTGGTTCCTCCGGGCACGATCTGTGATATATTTGCAATGGTTTCTGTATGTTTGAGCAAAGTGCGACTCGTACTTGATTTTCATGTGTGACGCGTTTGTGCGGACTTCGTGTCAGATTCGGTTCGGTTCGGCTACGTTGACCTTCCTCGGCTCCAGCGAGCTCGGACATCTATACTTGCTTCTCTTCGCGCGCACCAGCTGGCTGCCGCTCCACGTGTTATATGGTACCCGCCTTCAATCACACGCGAGAGGAAGACTACCGCCTCTCCGACCACCCCCAGTGCAGTTGACTGTCTAATCATTTCTCCTCCGTCAGTGTTAATTATTTCACTTCAACATGGAAAGTGAATTACGGGCTTTGGTTAAAAGAAGAGGCATAATTAAGCGTGAACTAACTCACATGCAAAAGACTCTTGCCACTATAAATGAAGAAACAAATGTGTTTCGATTAAAAGTTAAACTTGACAGTGTAAACGTTAGTTGGGAGAGGTACGAGACAGTTCAATCTCAAATCGAATCGCTTATAGAAGCCGAAGAAGATTTAGATGAACACGCAGAGCATAAGGAAACAACAAGAAGTTGTTATGAAGAGCTAAAGGCAAGATTAAGTGAATTAATACATGCGCATGAACCTACATCAGTCAGTGTCAATTCAAATAACAGTGGCACACGACAATCAGTGAACTCTAGTGTTTCGCAGGCAAGTAATGGGATAAAACTTCCTACGATTCAAATTCCAGTATTTGAGAGTGATGTAACTAAATTCAAGCATTATTTTGACACTTTTTCAAGTTTGATTGTGAATAATAGCAGTTTATCACCCATTCAAAAATTCCATTACTTGATTGGTTCGCTAAAGGGCGAAGCTAAAGCATTATTGGAAAATTTGCCAGTGACGAGTGATAACTTCCAAGTTGCATGGGACCTATTGTGTGCAAGATATAACAATAGGCGGTTAATTGCCATATCCCACATTAAGCATCTGTTGTCCCTACCTGTAGCGAGACAAGAGACAGTTGCAGACTTGAGAAATTTGTTGAATCAATTCCAGAACAACTTGCATGCCATTGAAGCGTTAGAATTAGAAGTGCCACTTCATGAAGTCATTCTAATGCAATTGTTATTAGAGCATTTGCCAGATAGTGTTCAACGTGAATGGGAATCTAGAATCGATGCTCAAGCATTTACTCCATTAGGTGAACTTGTGTTATTTCTAGAAGCTAAGTCTCATTCTCTAGAGGTGCTGTCGAATAATTCCTGCAACAGGGCCAGCCCATCAAAACCTAGAAGTGAACGTCGTGAGCCTAGAAATCAACATAATAACAGTCGTCAGTCATATGTGTCGACAACTGAACAGTTATGCCCTCAGTGTCAAGGCGGCCATAACCTTTTTAAGTGTAAACAATTCCGTCAGCTGAGTGTTGAACAGCGATGGAAAGTTGTGAAGAGTAAAAATCTGTGTTTCAACTGTTTTGCTAATACTCATCGAGTAAATCAGTGCAACGCATCTTCCTTCTGTAACTGTGGTAAACTGCATAGCAAGATGTTACACAACAGTGATCACAGGAGAACGGTTTCACACTCGAGTGAAAGCAGTGATACAGTGAATAACAACAGGACTGAGGCTCCTGCAAGTTATTGTTCAGTGAAAATAAAGCCAGTGCTTCACGTCTTACTTGTGACTGCAAGGGTCGAAGTGCAAGACAAGCATGGTAATTACATACAGTGTAAGGCCCTTCTAGACTCTGCCAGCCAGGCCAGTTTCGTGTCTGCAGATCTAGCGAGGCGTCTGCAACTTCCCACGAGGACAGCTGATACGCCTGTCAAGGGTATAAACGGTACTTCATCTAATGCTAGTCATAGTGTTAACATAAATGTGAGATCTATGGTTTACAACTATCGAAGGAATCTAGATTGCCTAATCCTTCCTCGCATAACAGGGAAGTTACCCGCACTCCGAATTGATCCATCCTCTTGGAACATTCCCTCTGAAATTCCATTAGCCGATCCTAAATTTAATATTCCTTCTGAAATTGATTTGCTAATTGGAGGAGCATTATTCTTTGAACTTTTCCATGGTAAGATCTTGACCAATCCTGGGTTTCCTGCATTGATCAGTACAGAACTCGGTTGGATATTGTCTGGAACCATTCCTAAGTCCTCTGTGAAAGGCAATCTAGATACTGGTTCCCAGCACAATTTCTTCATCTCTACGGACAATGTGGACAAGCAGCTGCGACGGTTTTGGGACCTCGAAGACTTTCCACAACAAATATTAACTCCAGAAGAGAAACGGTGTGAACAGCACTATGTAGAAAATACCACTCCCAATGATGATGGTAGTTTTATGGTACGTCTGCCAATGAAACAAGATAAAACTTCATTGGGTGAATCCAGACAACAAGCAGTTAAGCGTTTTAGTTACCTGGAGCGAAAACTTCAGAACGACTCTACTCTAAAGGAAGACTATACTAAATTTCTTGTAGAGTACGAGCAGATGGGTCACATGAAAAGGGTTTCGCCTCCTCAAGAGAATGAAATATGTTATTACCTGCCACATCACGCAGTAATAAAACCTTCTTCATCTACGACTCGCACACGAGTAGTGTTTGATGCTTCTGCAAAGACGGACACAGGGTGCTCTTTGAATGACATCCTAGAATGTGGTCCTACAATTCAAGATGATCTGTCATCAATTATTCTTCGCTTCAGAACATATCGCTATGCATTTTCAGCTGATATATCTAAAATGTATAGGAGGGTACATATGCATCCTGAAGACCAGAATATCCAACGTATTGTATGGCGTCCAGACAAAAGTGAGCCACTACAAGATTATGCCTTGACTACTGTAACCTATGGCACTAAGTCAGCCTCTTTCTTAGCCATACGGTCTTTGAGTCAACTCGCTCAAGAAGAAGAGTCTAAATATCCTCGTGCTGCAGACGCAGTAAGAACCTCTTTCTATGTGGACGATTGCCTGTCAGGTCATGATGATCTACAGGAAGCTCTACAATTGCAAAGTGAACTTATACTCATGTTAAACAGTGGAGGATTTCCACTACGTAAATGGTGTTCAAATACCGAGGCTATCTTGGAAGCAGTACCCGTGGAGCACAGAGAAACGCAACTTCCTTTGTCCCTCGACAACAGTGAAAATGCTCATGCGCTTGGACTTCTGTGGCATCCCAGTACTGATTTGCTACAGATACAATCACATTCCTCTCTCCAAGAACCTCCTTCTTACAAGTTTACCAAGAGAAATATCCTTGCTGTTACATCCTCTATTTTTGATCCTCTAGGCCTCATAAGTCCTATCGTAATCCATGCCAAGATATTCTTGCAATCTCTGTGGCTAGCTAAGCTTAGTTGGGATGAGGAGTTGCCATCTCACCTAAGGGAAAAGTGGATGGACATCTGTGACATTCTTTCTACAATTCATAATGTTCGCATCCCACGCCATGTGTTAACAGCAACTACGGTTACCGACATACAGATACATGGATTCTGTGATTCATCGGAGAAAGCCTATGGTGCCTGTGTGTATGTACGGTCTACTGAGAGCAGTGGTCTTGTTACAACTGAACTACTTTGCTCCAAGTCCAAGGTTTCACCATTGAAGAAGCAAACAATTCCAAGACTCGAGTTGTGTGGTGCCTTGTTACTTGCGAAACTGTATCAGAAAGTTGTCACTGACTTGAAATTGCCTACATCACAAAATTATCTGTGGTCTGACTCCATGATTGTGCTCTCATGGATCAAATCTAATCCCCATAAATGGAAAACATTTGTGTCTAATCGCGTATCTCAAATCCAGGAGATGTCAGAGACGGCAGCTTGGCGGCATGTGGCCACCCAACACAACCCGGCTGACATGATTTCGAGAGGTGTGGTAACAGAACAAATCTTAGACATTGATTTATGGTGGAACGGGCCTGTGTGGATTTCACAGCCTATTGAATCATGGCCCAAACAGCCTCAGCAATTTGAGCTGCAGGACAGTGATGAGCAGCGTGACACAGTCTGTTTAGTCACACATGCTGAAGAAGACTTTATGCTACGTTTTTCTAAGCTAGCGCGTTTACAAAGAGTTACTTCATATATGCTACGCTTTATAAACAACTGTAGAAGCCAAGTTAAACGTCACGGCCCTCTCACAGTTGAAGAGTTACAACAAGCTTTGTTGCTTTGTATAAGAATAGCTCAGCAAGCAGCCTATTCTCATGAACTGTCCGATCTTCAGAGTAAGATGCAAGTAAATACTAAGAGTTCTCTCCACTCCTTGGTGCCTTTTGTGGACAAGGATGGCCTACTCCGAGTGGGTGGACGTCTGGAGAAAGCTGAATTACCACATGATGCACGACATCAGCTTATCCTCCCTCCAGGTCACCACCTCACTAGATTGATAATTGAATCCGAGCATCTGCGACTGCTTCATGCATCACATCAACTGCTCATATCTTCTCTGCGAGAACGATATTGGATTCCTAGTGTACGTAGAATTGTAAAGTCTACGCTACACAAATGTTTAACGTGTTTCAAGTTGAAAGCCAAAGGTGCTCACCAGCTGATGGGCAGCCTACCTAGCTACAGGGTGACCCCTGCTAGAACATTTCTACGTTCTGCGGTTGACTACGCTGGACCATTCTTCATAAGATACGGATCCCCCCGCAGCAAAACTCAGGTCAAAGCATACATTGCTATCTTCGTATGCTTGGCTACGAAAGCAGTTCACATCGAGCTGGTTTCCGACCTTACTTCTGATGCCTTCATCGCCGCCCTGCGCAGATTCACATCTCGTAGAGGACTTTGCAAGGAAATATTTAGTGATAATGGGACGAACTTTGTTGGTGCTAACAACAAGCTTCGCGAACTGCGTCTCTTGCTTCAGTCCAGCACCCATCAACAAGTTCTCCAAGACTACGCCTCCTCTAATGAATTCACATGGCATTTTATCCCTGCTTCCTCCCCACATTTTGGAGGACTGCACGAGGCTGCTGTTAAATCCATGAAATTTCATTTACGACGAGTGATGGGTAGCCAAGTGTTTACATATGAGCAGCTTTCTACAGTTCTCACCCAGATTGAGGCCTGTCTAAACTCTCGACCTCTCCTACGCCTAAGTGATGATCCTAGCGACTCATCCTATCTATCTCCTGGACACTTTCTCATTGGAGAAAAACTCACAGCCCTACCTTCTCCTCCTATGGCAGAGAATGTCTCTCATGTTGCTAAATGGCATCAGCTACAAACCTACATACATCACATATGGCAGCGTTGGTCAGCTGACTACCTACATTCACTGCAGCAGAGGCAGAAGTGGTCTGCGTACAGCGAAAACATTCAGATTGGTACTCTTGTGCTCCTGAAAGAAGATAATTCTCCACCGCTCCAGTGGAAGCTGGGAATCATCTCATCAGTGCATCCTGGTGACGACGGTTTAGTGCGTGTTGTGACAGTGCGTACGTCCAATGGTGAATACAAGCGACCAATTGTAAAAGTGTGTCCCTTGCCTATTCAATAAGTGTAAATCTATTAGTAAAGTAAATCTTGATCTATCCGCAAAGTGTTATGTAAAATCTGTCGATTTTAGGCGGGAGTTATGTTAGATCAAGAGTCTATAGTTATAGTGTTTCAAATTAGCCTCTGTGTTAATTGGCGCGAGCGCCATTAATTGCCGCGCTGAAATTACTCATTTCCTGGCTGTTGAGTGCACCTGCTTAGGCACGCCAAGCCAGCGCAGTTAGTTGAGATCTAGACGTGACAGTGTATAGGCATGTGTTGCAGCTGCGTCTGATTTAGGCCAGTTTTCGCTCTATATTACTAATACTCATCTTCAACTCCGCGTATTTCATGCTCCTGTAGTGAAGGCAGCTTTACGTGTGAAATTCAGGAAATAATATTGTACTTTAGTGTCACTTACAAGTATTTCCATTGTCTCGTAACCTAGAAGCCACGTGCAGTTTAACAGGCTTTGTCTAGCGTTACATTCGCCAACGGGCGGGAGAATAGTTTTCTACTAGAACAGTAACTGTATTTATTATTATATTTTATTGTGTAAAAGTGTTGTATCAAATAATTCAGAATTCAGGTTTCTTGAATATAGATCGTTGCAAATTACACAGGTTGAAATCTCTGTCCCAGCTACCTACAGTCCATTGTCTCCCTTCGATTAGTTATTAATTGGCAAATTGCCTGGTCCTCCGAAAATACCTCTATTGTACCTTCATTTGTTCCTCTCGAACCTGATACCAGACAGCATATTATATGAAATCTTGTGTTTCCCATTTTATAACCCCAATGTTTCGGCAAGTTCTCAATTATTTTGTCCATTATAAGATTGAATAGGAATGGGCTTAAAGAGTCACCCTGTCTAATACCTTGGGAAATTGTTATTTCTGCTGTTTGTTCTTTTACTTTAATTATTCTTTTACAGCCTGTGTTACATTCTATAATTGTTTTGACCATTTTTATGGGTACTTCTTTTTCTTGCAATATTTGTACAACATCTTGCAATTTTACTCTATCGAACGCTTTTGTTAAATCCACGAAACATAAAAATACTGGTTTATTAAATTCCCATGATTTTTCTACAATTTGTCTAATTATATATATTGCATCCAGGGTAGATATTTTCCCCCTTTGCATTATTTCAGGTTTCCGACTAATATAAACCCGATTCCAAGCACCCTGGTGAAAATGGAACGGCTTTTATTGTGCATATAATAATTGCATAGGCTATTTAGGAAATTTTTAACTATTGTAGCATATTTAGTATGAATATGCATATTTAGGTCATATTTTTGGCATATCTGTGTGCATATTAAAGAAATTTTGAATTTTCATATTATATTTTGTAAATTTTGCATTATAATGATACTTTTGAGAATTTCAAGATATCTATACCGGTATTAATAAAAATTAATTTACAAAAGGGTTGTTGCCGCATCACTTGAGAACGGCTCGACCGATTTGGCTGATTTCTTTTTGTTGTGTTCGTAATTGTCAGGACAAGGTTTGTATGAAAGAAAATTTTTGGAAAATCCACGGGAAAAGTCGGAAATGTGAAATGAGGCATAGTTAGAGAGCCTGCTGTCAATTGTTTACATTAAAAAAATTAAAAATTGAAGTGTGACATATTCACAGTTTGAGAGTACCGCTTTCACATGTTGTCAACGCAAGCTATAGGTTTTTCTAGCATGTTTTTATGTGTCTAGTTACTCTTTATATTCAAACGCTCCGCTAAATCTATTCCCGCTTAGTTAGCTAATATAGCGCAGTGATACTAGTGATTGCCGCCTGATCTTGGCACTATTTCCAGCAGGTGCTCACTTGTAAGACGTCTCATGATATTAAACGGCGTCACCGCCAAGCCAGTTAGAAGCCTGCGTCCACTTGAGTCAGTCAATGTTGGATCGCTCTGCATTTCCGCGCCAGTTACAAGACAATAGCTTCATCGGTTATTGTTCTTAAACTGCGAATAAGTACATAATACTTACAGATACAGTATTATCGTGTGCGAGTACTTAAATTACACTATTTACAGTAATTTCATTAATCTCGGCTTCATAGAAAATTTAATGTACCAAGTACGCATCATCTGTATCTCCACCAACCTACTTTCTTGTTATACAAAATCTGTTATTTGTGAAGTTTTATAATTTTACTTTCAGGCAAGATGCTGGTCTATACGATAACTTTGTTTTAACCATTGGTTACCGGAAGTAACTGCTTCGCGTAGAGAGATCTGGAGAATAACTGAAGATAATTAGTCAAAAACGAGAAATATTAAATTAACAAAATTTAATAGAGGGGGCGAAATTTCAAATGCCAAATCACGTATCTAGAAAAAAATAAGATGAAATTTACCAAAGCAAGATTTATGCCGAACTACGTAAATTTAGACAGGCCAAAACGGTGACATGACTGAATTATTCATAATTTAGAATGATGTTACTCAAAAAGGAAAAATGGTTTCATCTCACCCAGAAACAGCAGTCACACCCGACGGTAGAACGCTGACACGCCCCTCATCAAATAAGAACATTCCTGGCTACATGCTCTCGCGACGAAGTCCAGCTCCCAACTCAGTTAGTTATACGCGAGCTCCGAGAGACCCCGACCATGGGACATGTTCAGAAATTACCGCCGGTAACCACTGTTAAACGCAGACCAATTTCTTTTCTAATACCTTTTCTTTTAACAGTTATACCAACTAGATTCTTACCCATGATCCGGCTTCACGGATCACTACAACACTGCTTCGCGGGAGGAAGTCCTTGCACACCACCCTGCTCACTTCCGGTGATGGAAGCTAGTATAGGTGCTGCCATCTGTGGTAGGAAACAGGCAGCGTTTCCCACACCACCTCCCTGGCCAGTAAATTGAATAGGAGCTGACAAAATCTGCAAAAGAAACTCGTCGGACTACCCTGCCAGAGCGTGTAGTGACTGAAAGTTCTTCCGCAGGAGGGGCCTGGGTGGCCACTGGAACTGGAACTGGAACTGGCGCCGAAGTGGTAGAGGACATGTTGTCTTCAGGAGGCATAAATGCTGGTTTCACCCGATCAAGTGAGACCGTGACTGATTTACCTCTGATGGAGAGTGTGATTGTTTTGTCACTACGTTGAAGGACTTTGTGTGGGCCACTGTGTGGAGGTTCCAACGGTCGGCGCACCATGTCCTGTCGCAGGAATACATGTGAGGCATCAGACAGGGCAGCGTGGACAAAAACTGGGGTGGATGTGTGGTGGCTGGTCGGAACTGGTCGCAGCTGCTGCATCTGGCCACGCAGCTCTTGCACCATCTGCACGGGATCTGGTGGGTTTGGTAGTTGGTACCAAGAACTCACCAGGGATCCTGAGAGGTTCACCACACACCATCTCTGCTACTGATGACTGGAGGTCTGTCCGGAAGGCTGCTCGGAGTCCTAGCAGGACCAAAGGTAATGCTTCTGTCCAAAGCGTGTTGTGGGTCATCATGGCTGCCTAGAGGGTTCGGTGGAAGCATTCTACCAGGCCATTGGCCTGCGGATGGTACGCTGTTGTGGATGACAAGCGGATACCGCACAAGCTAGCAAGGGCACGGAACAGCTGTGATCTGAACTGTGTTCCCTGATCAGTAGTTATTTGATGAGGGCAGCCAAAGCGAGCAATCCATCCTGCTAGAAGTGTCCTGGCGACCGTGTCGGCTGTGATGTCTGGAATGGGATATGCCTCAGCCATCTGGTGAAGCGGTCAACCGCAATGAGATAATAGCGATATCCCTCAGAGATGGAGAGTGTGAATGTGCATGAATCTTGCCTCCGGATGGAGATGTGAGTGAGTGGGGATATGGTATGGTGGGAAACTTTGGTTTGTTGGCAGGATATGCAGGACCGTGACCAAGCACGACAATCCTTTTTGACGGATGGCCACAGATACCGTTTAGTGATGAGTTTCACTGAAGCGTTCGCTCCAGGATGAGAGAGGTTGTGTAGAGCCAGGAAAACTTGGCGACGACAAGGAGCTGGAACATACGGGCGGGGTCGTCTTGAGGATGTGTCACAGAAGAGTTCGACTGAAGTTCCTGGTATGGGCACCTTCTTCAGCTGAAGACTGGTGTCTCCGGACAACAGCTGGCGAAGTTCTTCATCCTGTTCTTGGGCATGGGCAATATCTCCGATGTTGACTGGGGCTGTGGTTGCCTCAGTCCTGGACAAGGCATCGGCCACTACATTTTCCTGTCCAGCTATGTAGCGGATATCAGTGGTGAACTGGGCAATGTAGTCCAGGTGCTGGAGCTGGCGAGGAGAACATTTATCTTGTTTCTGCTGGAAGGCATATGACAAGGGCTGGTGGTCTGTAAAAACCGTGAAATGTCTGGCCTCCAGGTGGTACCGGAAGTGTTTGATGGCTTCATACACAGCGAGGAGTTCTCGGTCGTAAGCACTGTACTTCTGCTGTGCAGGGCTCAGCTTCTTTGAAAAGAATGCAAAAGGCTGACATGACTCTTGAGCTTGTTGTTGCAGAACAGCGCCCAGAGAGGTTGTAGAGGCATCGGTAACAAGCGCTAGAGGAACGGAGTGATGTGGATGCACCCGGAGTGTAGAATTGGAGAGGCTGTTTTTGCAATCCTCAAAGGCCTTCAGAAGCTCGGGGGTCCATGGGATGGGCTGAGAACCTTTAAGCTTTCGACCTGAGAGGACAGCATGAATGGGTTCCTGAACTGCTGCTGCGTTAGGGAGAAACCGTCTGTAGAAATTCAGCATCCCTAGGAAACGCCGGAGTTGTCGAACATCTTTGGGAGGTGGGCATGCCTGTAGATCAGAGACGCATTCATCCAGTGGTCGGGATCCCTCGCCGGATACTCGGTAACCCAAGCAGGTAACCTCCGGTTTCCCAAACACACACTTTGCCGGATTGAGGAGGATTCCATACGAGGACAGTGTGGTGAACAGTGCATGGAGATGCTGGCGACGTTCTACCATGGATGCTGAGAAAACCAAGATATCGTCCAAATATGAAAAACAGAAATCCAGGTCACGCAAAACTTCATCCTTGAATCGTTGGAAGGTTTGGGCTGCATTACGGAGACCGAAGCTCATGAATGGAAATTCGAACAAGCCGAATGGGGTTGTAATGGCGGTTTTTGGAATATCATCTGGATGGACTGGTATCTGGCGGTAAGCACGGACAAGATCGATTGTGGAGAGTATGGAATACCCGGATAGGCTGTGAGCATAATCTAATATATACCTTACTGGATAGCGATCAGGGGTCGTTCTGACATTGAGTGCTCTGTAGTCCCCACAAGGTCTCCATCCTTCTTTCTTCGGTACTGAATGGAGAGGGGATGACCAGGATCCTTCAGAACGACGTGCGGTGCCATCTAGGAGCATTCCATCAAACTCTGCCTTGGCAGCTTGAAGACGGTCTGGAGCGAGTCTGCGTGGGCGGCTGGAAACTGGTAGTCCAGGAGTTGTCCGGATGTGATGCACAGTGTTATGCCGTACCTTCCGTTTTGCTCCCTGTGGTCGAATCAGGTCGGGAAACTCTTGTTGAAGTTGAAGAAATGTGTCGCCTGCGGAGGATACCACTTTGATGCTAGGCGGACTGGGTGTACGCACTGTTGTTCCAGAGGCTGAGAGGTTTGTCGTGCCATCAAGAAGGCGTTTGTGATGACAGTCTACCAGCAGGTTGAAAAATGACAAAAAATCGACTCCAATGATGGGTAACTGGACATCAGCTGTCACAAATTTCCAGGTAAAGCTGCGACGCAGCTGCAGGTTCAAGTTTAGTGTCACCCAGCCGTAGATGGAGATTGTAGATCCATTGGCTGCACAGAGGTCGTAGTTCATCCGAGCACGGCGACCAGGCAGTAACTTTCGGGGATATACACACACAGGTCTGAGCCGGTATCTACAAGGAACTGCTTCTTCGAAGTGGCATCAATTATGAATAAGCGGCCACTGCTTTCAGGGCAACCGTTCGCCGCTGTTAACGGCTGCTGCTGGAGTTTTCCGCCGGCTGAAAACTGCAGGGCTGAGTGCACATTTTGGCCTTGTCCCCAAAGCGACGATGGTACCCGCAGAAGTTGGGGGAACTGTTGCGAGAGTGGTCAAGGCGACCCTTTGATCTAGAGTGTCTCTGTGTGGAAGGGCCCATACCTGTGAGTGCTGCAACCTGCTGGGAGAGGTCCTCAATCCTCTGCAGGATGTAGTTGGTGTCCGGGCTGGTAGTGGGCCCTCCAGTGGAAGTTGTGGGGTGAGCAACAGCTGCAATCTATGGCTGTGGGGCGACTTCATATATTTTATCCGCCAGGAGGGAGACTGCCTCTAGATTTCCTTCTGACTTGCCAGCAAGGATCGTTTGGAGGTATGCGGGTAAGCGGCTCGACCAGATGCTACGTAAAAAATCGTCGGGGACGTCCGGGACTAGGCACTTCAAGTGGCGTAGAAATTGGGATGGTTTCCGGTTCCCCATTTCTTCGTGCGTGAGGAGCTGTCTCACGCGCTGTTCCATTGAAGAGGAGAGCCGACGGACAAGCTCGTTTTTTAGCTTCTGGTAGCACTGGTCCCCGGGATTCGTGATGATGTCTTCAACCTCCTCGGCGTAGCGACTGTCGAACTGAGAAATCACATGATTGAACTTTGTGCGTTCCTGTGTAATTCCCGCAAGTTCAAATTGTGCCTCAGCTTGCGCGAACCACAATGCCGGGCGATCGGGCCAGAATGGCGGCAGACGGACGGCCACGCGGTATAATGGTGCGGCACCTTGGCTTGTAGCGTTACCTGTATCGACGTCGTCCTCGAGCATCTTTGCGATTTTTCGGGGTCACCAATGTAGGATGCCGTGGTTTACAGACACAGTATTGATATCAGGTAATATTTATTACAACATTGACCTTACAATATGAACTACAATATGAACGTGCGAGTGTATACAGTCTTAGCGTCTGGCTTCTGTTCCCTCTATATTATGGCTGCTACAACACTGCTTCGCGGGAGGAAGTCTTTGCACACCACCCTGCTCACTTCCGGTGATGGAAGCTAGTATAGGTGCTGCCATCTGTGGTAGGAAACAGGCAGCGTTTACCACAACGATGAGCATTTTAAAATTCTGAAACAATGGACGACGATGAGCATCAAAAGCTGCACCACAGATAATTCTCAAGACCTTTTCTGTAATAAAAATTTATAGATATTAGCACCATTGCCCCGATATGAAGGTCATACGAAATTATACTATGAAAAAAAAGCATAATTAGATTGCTTAAGGTGGTGCTTATATACATTATTTTTAAATGACTCAGTAGAAAAAGTACACGAGACAAACTTTTACAGACATAAGAAGTATTACTAGCCCAAATACGTTTAGAATCGAATACTATACCCAGAAGATTAACTTCGAAAGTAATTTCATCATGAAACTTATTAAGGGAAAAAATAATACGTCGAGTTTTAGCAGTGTTAATTTCAAACTATCTAGCAGCATATTGTAGTGAGAGATCCATTGAAAGATTAATATAATTTAAAGAATAACTACTGACCAAAAGTGATGTGTGATCAGCATATAAAACTGAACAAAAGAGGATCCAAAATGGATCCTTGAGGTACACAGTATTAATTCTTGCAGTAAGAGAGAACTGAATTTTGATGCAAGTTACATGTGTACGATTTAATAATGTTTTACCATGAATTTCATAAAATTCTAATTTATTACATAACATTTCATGTGACATTCAATCAAAAGTTTTGGATAAATCACAAAGTACCGTCATAGTGTTATTTTGGTTTTCAAATTAATAGATAACAGACTCAATTAAGTGCTCAACATTATCAGCAGCGCATCGTGTTGATCTAAGTCCATACTGACATTTAGAAGAAAAAGATAATTGGAATAAAATACATTTTAAATTGCTTATTAATTAATTTGTCAAATACTTTAGAAAAAATTAAAACAATGGATTTATTTTATTTAGGTCCTGCGACTGCTATGGGACATGTCAATATTGTATGTAATATGGTTGAGATAAATGCTAAGAGACATAGTGCAGATCTAAGTAATCAACATAATACAATACAAAATAATACAATAATATATCAAATAACACATGATATTATAAAGTGTAGAACATTAGGAATTTAATTGATGATCCTTTGATGGAGTTGAGTGTGTATAGCTTAGTGACTAACACAGACATGATTGCAGTATTCCTCAATGCTATAAAACATGCATTATTAAAAAAAACTTTTTAGTGATCTCTTAAATTTATTTGCACAATGTATATTTTTAAAATGGTGAGGCAGTTTGTTGAACAGGTTGATTCCAGTATATTTTACTCCTGTCTGAGTGTGTCTGTCGGAGTTGAGTGTGTATAGCTTAGTGACTAACACAGACATGATTGCAGTATTCCTCAATGCTATAAAACATGCATTATTAAAAAAAAACTTTTTAGTGATCTCTTAAATTTATTTGCACAATGTATATTTTTAAAATGGTGAGGCAGTTTGTTGAACAGGTTGATTCCAGTATATTTTACTCCTGTCTGAAATAAGGATGTGTTATGAGAAGGGATAGACAGGTTGGTTGGTTGTCGATTTTTTTAAAGTCCTCCATGTGTTTTTTGACATGTAACAGAAGTTCATATAAGTAAATAGATGATAGAGGCATGATATGTAGATCCTTAAATATTGGTCTGCACGAATAGTTTCTGTTTGCTCCGTATATTAGTATAACGATTCTCTTTTGTAATCTAAAGACTGATGTACTGTAGGGGCTGCTTCCTCAGAAGATGATTCCATATCTTAAGATGCTATGAACATGCGCAAAGTAAAGAGTCCTGATTGTGGGTAAGTTTGTGAATTTTTTAATGTGAAACATTGTGTAAGTAAATTTTCCTAGCTTCCTATTAAATTCTTCTATGTGGGGTTTCCATGTCAAATGTTCATCTATGTTTATGCATAAAAAATTTATGGATGATGTATAATTAATGGAGTTTTTAAATGTAATGATAGGTGTAGGCGGATTGTTATTTCTTTTGTGGTGAAAGGAAATAGCTGCTGATTTACTTTCATTTAAAATAAGGTTATTTGCTTTAAACCAATCTACTAATTGTAGTGCCACCATATCTATTTTGCATTTAAGCTGATGTTCATTTTTACCTACAACCAAAATGTTTGTCATCTGCAAAGAGTGTGGTGAATTCTGAATAATTGTTTAAGGGTAAATCATTAAATAAATAATATGAAGAGAAAAGGAGCAAGAATTGAGCCTTGTGGGACTCCATATTGAGCTTGTTTCATTTCAGAAGTGAATTTTTCTAGTGTTTGATTTGTTTTGTTGAAATGGGTGACTTCGATGACTTGATAGCGATTAAAAAGGTAAGAATTGGACCAACTTAGCGCTGTTCCCCTTACCCCGTAGTTTTCTAATCTATTTAGTAGCAGATCATGGTTTATTATATCGAAAGCTTTAGATAAGTCGAGGAATAGACCAACACAGCTGTGGCCGGAGAGTGTATCTAACGTATTCGATAAATTTGCATACTTCAGTTTCGATTGACTTTCCTTTTTGTGAAACCATGTTGATGTTCTGATATTATTTCACAGTGGGTCGTGAAAGACTCCATCCTATTAAGCATTACTTTTTCTAGGATTTTGGAAATAGGCGATGGAAGGGATATTGGACGATAGTTCTCCAGCTTATCTCTGGGGCCTCTTTTGTATTTGGGTTTAATGATTGCCGTCTTTAATATATCTGGGGATTGACCTGTCGAGAGTGATAGGTTGGCAGGTGGCATAAGGGATCAGTAAGAGATTTGCTACATGATTTGATTAAGGAGGCAGGGATTCCATCTGTACCCAATTAGTTTTTACTGGGAAGGTTTTTGATAATGGTAATTATTTCATTTTTTCTACATGGTATAAGAATATAGTTTTATCGTTTAGATTAAAGTTGGGTTTAGCGAGAGGGGCTGTAGGTTTTAAAGATTGATTATCTAAAATTTGTTTGGCTATGGTGCAATAATGATCATTGAAGATAGCAGCTAATACTGTAGGATTGGAAACTTGACCATTAAATGCGTCAAATAATGTGTCAATACTGACTATATTGATAGATATTTCTTTTTTAGTCGATAGTTAGGTACATCAGTTGGATCATTCTTTTTATGGCCAGGAATTGCATTTTCAAGATAGCGGGAATCAGAGGTTATAACTAGGGACCGGATTCTTAGGTTTTTACCTATTTTTATCCTTACTTCCAAAACAAAAAGCGCTCATACACTTTTTCGAATCATGTCCATAGGATTCACCCACATTAATTCTGTGGCACATAAAAATACCTAAATGGGGTAAAAAAACCTAATTATACCTAAACGGGACATAAAACCTAAAATATTTAATTTAGGCTCTCTTTTAGTCTTTTTTGTTTGTCAGTTGAGAAATCGATATTTTGCGGAGAGAGAATAATTTTTGTCGTGTTGAAATTAATACCACCAGCGTTTCATTCAACCCATTGTCGTATAGGATGGACATTATCAAGAGAGGAAAAGAGTACCGGCGTATTCCATTTAAAATATTCGTACGAACAACCATTGTTGCCATGTATGAACAAGGATATACTAAATTAGAAGCATCGGATTCGAATCATGAGAAGGGTAGTGTCAAATACTCTCAATAGTAATACCGTCCACTCCCTGTCTACTTCCGGGACACGCTACTACTAGCGCCGCCAGTGAGCAGGAATGGGCAGTCACTCGTCAGCTGATATAGTTAACGTTTGTCTATTGTGTTTTGTGAACGAAAATGTAATATAAATTCTAGTAAAATAATAAATACAGCATAGGCCTAAAGAAAATGTCCGGTTATGTAGGTGGCATAATATGTGCCGTCTATGGCTGTAATAATTATAAGTGGCAGAAGAATTCCAGATCTCTGTTTCGCTTCCCGAAAGATAAAAATGAGTAAGTACTGACATTCTGTACGTATGCCTAAAACTAAAACGGATATTAGCTGATATGTCCATTATATTAATGTTTTATGTTCACATTTTGTTTGAAGATGTCGTCAATGGATTCATAAGTCGAAGAGGGCAGATCTGGACGATGTCTTTAAGAAAGAAGGGACAGAACGGATGTACAAGTGCTACAGAATTTGTGATGCACATCACTTTCCCAGAAGAAGGACTCAGAGATATGGAGTCCGAAAGCTCGGAGTTTATCAAACCCTTGACTCGGCTGTCAGCCTGTGAAGAACTCTTATGTAATATTCGCCGATAAAAGTTCAAATCTCAAATCTTATATTTTGAAATATCGCTGATAATAAAAATGCAAACAAACCATTCCTTCCCTTGAAACATATAATTTCTTAAAATTACACTGAATTGATCAAATAAAATTCACAGCATATTCATCTGTCAACAAACAATTGAGAAACAATACGTATTGCGTGTTCACAGTTAGCTGTGGAACTGCATAATCGAATCTGAGATCTTTTTTCAGGCGGCGCTTTCTAACCGCGGAATGTACTCTGAAGCCGGAATTTTAGCTGTTTCGTTAATTATTAATGGCTTAGTTTATGGCGTGCAAGTGTTAATAAATATAATGCTTTAATAGTTATTATACTCTTAATTTTTAAATTAATTATTGTGGGCGAAGCCAAGGGCTTCTACTAGTATTGTACATTTCTGTAAATACAGCATTATAAATATAATTATCCTTGTGTAGGCCTAAATATTGTAAATATGTACTGTATTATTTCTCAACATCCTGCCTGCTTTCCATTATCCTGCTTTACTGTTTTCATCAGTACTTGAATTTCTTTGGTCAATGCTTGCAAAAATGAAATTCATAGGCCTAACTACTTGTATACCTCATTAAGAATATACATTGTATATATGCTGATGAGTTCTAAATCCTTGAGCTTCATTCATCACAAGATCTACAGTACCAAATATCCACATATACATTAACAGTACAATTTAATAATCATAATTATGAAAAATGTATCGTGTTCTAGCATTACGTACATATTATAACAAGCTTGTGAGTGCAGTACCTGGTATACACGGATATTAAAATTAAATGCTTCTCAGGAGATGTAAAGGTACGTGTAGATGAAAATATGAAGAGTTGTTTTAGAGTGAAATAAGTAAAATCGTTATTTAGAGTGTGTACAAGACTAACTCATTCAGATGTTCATAATAATTGGCTTACCCGAATTGTTTTATATAAAAATTTCAAACTTTCAGAAAAAAAAAAGTAAATACTGTACAAAATATTTTGCAAATCCTATGAATTAAAATTTAAAGCTAATTTTCACGAAAATGTATTAAAGTGAAACAATTAGTTTTGGTAGGAACTTGTTAAAAAAAAGTGTGTGTGAAACGCCATGCGACAGAAGTGAAACTTTTTTTTTTTATTTATTTTTTAAATTTTGGATTATTGGATTTTCAAATTTTGGATTGTTGGACTTTTTAATATTGGGTTTTTGGACTTTTTAAATTTTTGATCTTTTAATTCTATAATTTTGGATTTTTTAATTTAGGATTTTTTTACATTTTAGATCATAGAATTTTTTTAGTTTTTGGATTTTATAATTTTCTATTTTTAATTTTGGATCTTTTATTTTTATATTTTAGATTTTATAATTTTGGATATTTATGTTTTAAATTTTGGATTTTTATTTTTTTAAATCTTGGACTTATTAATTTTGGTTCTTTGAATTTTGAAATTTTGGATTATTTAAATGTTGGATCTTTGATTTTTTTATTTTGGGTTTTTTTATTTTTAAAATTTCAGATTTTCGATTTTTTAATTTTGATTTTTGGACTTTTTCAGTTTTGGATAAGCCTAATCATTGAGTTGATTGTTTTCTGTGCAGTCCGTTCCGTCATACCTCAGTAATTTCATGACGATTTTGAGCGTAATTCTAATTTCGTGACGATTTTGAGCTCTCGATTTACCCCTACCGCCGCTAAAGAAGTTTTACTTAAAATATTATCGTTATCGTCATTTAATTAAGTTAGTTTAGCTGTAGTGTAAATTATGTTATTTCCCGACTTAATTCCTGCATTATCAAGCACAAAAATAAGTTACTGTGTCATCAGGACTTTGAAAAACAAATTTATTTCTGCAGCTATATAGGTTCATTAAGTAGCTTCTGAGACTGCTGCCCATTCCCACTCAACAGATGGCACCTCTGTGCCAGTGGACATTTAGAACAAAGGGAATACAGTAGAGTGGACGGTATTACTTATTGAGAGTATTTGGTAGTGTCTAGTGTCTATTTAGTGATGCCCAATATGGATTTAGATCTAAGTTATCAACTGTAAAAGCTGTCGAGGATCTAGTTTCAAATATCCATGAAAGCTTTGAAAACAGGCTAACTTCAGGAGCAACATTGTTAGACTTAAGCAAAGCGTTTGATAATGTCTCTCATGAAATTTTAATAAAAAAATTAAAGTACTACGGAATTCAAAGCAGATCTCTAAATTTGATTGTGTCTTACCTGGCAAACAGATTTCAGATAGTGAAAGTGAACAACCAAATGTCAGAATTTCTTCCAATAAGGAAAGGTGCCCACAGGGATCAGTACTGGGTCCTTTCTATTTTATTCTGTATATTAATGATCTACCACAGTTTCTCAATTGTAAAACAATAATATATGCAGATGACACAACCATCTATAATACTAGTGAAAACTCGGATTCAGTAAGAGAAATGAATACATATTTTCTGAAAAAATCCAACTTATGGTTTGAAGCAAATCTCCTGCATCTTAACAATTCAAAAACCGAAGAAATAATTTTTACCTTAAATGTACTGAACAATGAAAATAAGCATGTTAAACTGCTAGGAATATTAGATCAAAAACTTAGCTGGGACAAGCAAATAGAAAATTTATGCAATAAATTAGCACGGGTTATATTCCTACTCCATAAGCTTAGAGGAAAGGTAAGCGAGAGATTAATGTTGTGCTCCTACTTTTCATACTTTCACTCCCATTTAATGTATGGTATACTGCTATGGGGCAACTCAACCCACTCTGAAAAAGTTTTCTTACTGCAGAAAAAAGCCATTAGAAGTATTCTAGGTTTAGCTCCCAGAGACTCTTGTAGAGATCATTTTAAGCAACTCAATGTTTTGACCCTGCCTGGATTATATATACTCAATTGTCTAGTATATACAAAAGAAAATCTGAACTCTTATCCCCTCAGGCAATCATTTCATAAACACAATACAAGAAATAGTCACATGATCAACCTGCCTTACTCTAGACTATCTAAGATTCACAATAGTCATATATACTTAAGCATTGATTTATTTAACAGACTACCTAATTACATCAAATCTTACCCCTTGACAAAGTTTAAAAACGTCTTAAATCAATGGCTAACGAGGAAAGCCTTTTACTCTATAAATGAATTTAAGGAATTAGACACAATAGAATTAGACTTATAGTAAGTAAATTTGAGATGAATTGTTAGGATTAAGCTGTGTATCTTATTGTATTATATTGTTAAATGTTAGGATTAAGTTGCATATCCTATTGTATTATATTACTAAATGTTAGGACTAAGTTAGGATTAAATGTTATGTTATGTAAAATCTATGACGAAGCCAATTGTATCAAACATACCTAACGGCTAATACAGATTCTTATTCTTATTCTAGATAAGTTACAATATTAACTATTAACTAAGAGATAACAGGAAGAACTTTACAGTTGAGAATCTTGAAAGATATTTAGTGATATACTGTAACCAGGAAATGTGAGGCAATCTTATTTTCACTGCTTCTTTTGATTGTTTATGCTTTCTTTCTTCAATTGTATAATATTGTCTTAAAGAAAGTTTACACAAATTTAAGTCAGTTTTGTTAGTTAAGCTTTACAAGTATTATGTAGGCCTATTCAATCCTATGTAGCACATTGAAATTCATTAAACCAATTATTCTACCCGAAAACGATATTTTGGACAAAAAACCTAAAAAAAACTATTTCATCTGATGGAAAACCTAAAACAGTGTTTTCAAAAACCTAAAAATCCGGTCCCTAGTAATAACAAATTTAAGCAAATCACTATTCATGTCATAAATGTCTTTACATCTAGAATATTTTTATATCCATGACAGCTTTAACAACGTAATTTTGAGAGAAGGTCCCAGGTGAAAATAGAATTATTACTTATGTTAGAGTTATGAAGAAAAGTAATTGCCTCGTGTTTACATTGTTTAACATTATCAGCGATAAATTTTACAAATTTCACAAATTAGTTATTTACATCATCAGGCTTAAGGTTTTAATCGAAACATATGGGAACCCTAATTTGGACGCTTCCTATAACATGTACTTGTTTAAATGAACTAAATAAATTCTACTCTATTCAATAATAAAAGTTTGACTTTACTACGTAATCAGCGCCAAGTAGGTAACATGCGAACTAAATCTGTTTCTCTGTTTTCATCCGAATTGGAAGGCGTGTTGGATTGTTGATTTGAGGTACAGGCTACGTGTCAGTTACGTACCAGTCAGTTATTCTGCTGGACGTTTTACACGTTAGTAAAGATGGCGGTGTCGTATTCTGCCAAATATGTAAAAACGTCAATATCAAATTCTTCCGGGTGGAAAAGTTTAATAACATTTACAGTTTTACTATTAGCATGGATCTCAGGATTCTCGTCTCGCTTATTTGCAGTGATACGATTTGAAAGTATCATTCATGAATTTGACCCTTGGTAAGTAATTTTTTCCAAACTGAAGGGTACCGGTATGTAATTACTTTCAGTTTAATACCTATATAAATCTAATTACCCCCCTTTACCTTTATGGCTTCCGCGTATTTTTTCCTCTTTTGTTATGAAGAACTCATTGTATTTGTAGGATATTATTTTTAGTTAGCAATTTCATCTTTCAGCCCCTTTTCGAAGCTTGAATGCCATACTACATACTAGATTACTTCTGTTTCTTTTTTTTTGTAGCGGTAAAGTAAGTTTGTCCTACAAAAATTATACAAGAACATCCTACATTAAGAGAACATTGTTAAAGAATGAAAATCTAGTCATCTAAGTCACTCTGTCTCTGTAGGCTACCACACTCTTGAGGTTGATTGATTGCAAGTTTTAGGCAAATGCTTTCTTTCATATTATGGCGAAAGATAAGTTACTTGTCGCACCTTGTTCTCACTCCGCTCTCCAGTGTGTGTTGGTTTGGCAATAGCCCTCTCCTAGCCTGGCCTTCACTTTCCCTAGCAAGCTGCTCGTTGCTGGTAATGCAGCTCACTGTTACACTGTCACTTTGTGCTATTAATCGTACCAATATGAAAAATAGCCAGTGTAAATCAAATGTAAGTCACCCCTTATGCTCCGCTCACTGCGTTGCTATGGCAACCACCTCGGAACTCCCGACCGTGCCCTCACTCGACATTCCCGACCATACCAAATACCAGCTACCAACCCTTGTACCAAAATGACAACCCGCTAGCTCACTCGGCACTTCCGACCGTACCACAATCACCGCTGCATATAGTCTAAATATTGCATATCACTAACCACATAGTTAAGTGCGTGAAGCGGAGGTGGCAGCCGTAGCGAAGCACCCTCGCATTTTGGATTAATATACGATACACTGTTTATAAGTTTAAAAAATGTGGCATATTATATCTCCCAGAGATTTGTCAGCCTGTTACATCCAATCACTGGTTTCTTCGTAATATGAGGACAGAAGAATTCGCTAGATCGTGGTATGAAAGAAAGTGCATCGCGAGGGTGCGGTGGGTGGGAACATTCATCGCAAGGTGCAGGGTTGTAAAAAAGCCGGCTAAAATTGAAAAAGACCTGACCAGTGGTTTTTTTTTCAATTTTAGCCGGTTAAAATCAATTTTTTCTGGTTGGGGAAGGTGGGAGCAGGTTGAAATTTTGAAAAAATTATATTTAAGGCCCTATGGGGTTTAGAGGGAAACTTTGTCTGCATAAATTAGACACCAATGATTCAGTGATTGTGGGGGTGAGGGTGGAAATTCAAAATTTTTAAAACCATGTCTTGTGGGGTATCGTTGAAAAGCTCTTGATGAGTAATCTTTAAATCAACAAGTTGTTTCTCGATAGCACTCATATAAGGAGAGATTTGAATTTTTGAAAGTCAAAATCACATTAAAATATACCTTAGCCAATAGGCATGCCGAAATTAATTCATGAGGACCAACTGAGGCTAAAATTACCAATGAAATAAGGTTTGCAATATTAAAAATAATAGTTAAATATCTTTAGAACAATAATCCTTGGCTGAATTAAAAATGAAATAATAAAAAGTATCAATTAATACATAAGTTAATTAACAACTCTCTTTTTATTCTACACTTACCCCAATAAATTCATAAAAAGCACTATGAAATCTACCTCAGCCTGTGCCCTGTAGGCCTACCTAAAGGGATTTTTTATACTTATTTCTCCATCAATTACACAAATCTGAAGCGTAATCACCTATCGCTGGAATTTTGTCAAGCCATAGAATCTTTACATCGTATGCCGGCCAGTTCTGCATCAATCAAAAGAGTATTTTCTTCATTTGGGTTAATACAAATTGAGAAACAGACTAGGCAATGAAAAAGCCCAGAAGCTTGTATACATCAACAGGCAGAATAAAGCAAATATGCAAGAGTCTTATGAATGGTGAATTTACCATAGGCTATTTACTCGAATATAACATGCCCTACTTTTGTCCATTTGTAGATTTCAATACTGAGGTGCGCGTTAAATTCTAGTACAAATCCATTTCGTAGGTCGGAGGTAATTTTGATCTACATAACAATGCATTGCTATAATTCTCGACTTCGTTCATTTTATCGTTAGCACACCATATGAAATTTAATTTCTGAAACATAATGGAAAAATTGTTTTTGTCAGTTCTATAGTGCAAATGTGGAATATTGTGCATTGTCGATTTTAAACTCATTTAAGAGCGGTAGGCTATCAGCTTTTATTGAGAAACATTCATTTTACGTTTTGTTTGTCCATTTAGCAATAACAAATAAGCACCGTCAACGGGGGTGACTTTGATAGTTTTTTCCCTTTAATCTGTCATAGTTTCTGAAAAAATAGAGTTTTGAAAATCTAAAAAATTGTATCATATTCTACTTGTTTTGAAGTTTCTAAATAATCTATTCACTTTCAGATCAGACGTAACATACGCTGAGAGAAAAATAAAATAGGGCTTGTCAAAGACACCCTGGATTTGGGGTCACTTTGATAGGGTCTCTAAAATTGCACAAAATGAAAGGTAAAACTAACCAATGTATCATTCTCAAACCACACTTAAATCTGCCAGGTAGATTTTATACCATAGCAAGATGAAATTTTTTAAACTGTGGGGTGACTTTGATATGTCATGTTAAATGCATAGAAACCAGTTTATACAAACTAAGGTATTTAATGAAGGCTCAAAAACGAAATAGGAATAACACATTTAGCACAAGGACCCCAAAATTAAACAAAAATAGCACATTTAGCACATGAAACTCAAAATTACTAGTGTTTCACATTAGAATTACAGCTTTCTCTTGCATCAATTTTATTTTCAAAAACGTAACTTATCTGAACCTGTCACATTTTGTCAAGAAGAAAAACAATTTTCTGTAGGCTTGAATAAGTTTTCCCGTATCTGCAGATTTGTGCCCCATAACATGACACTCGCTGCCCATACATTTTGTATTTTGGCCACAAATTGTAAAGCTGTATCTCTTATTTTCATGCTAGGAGGCAGTTTGTAAAAACACAGGCTGTCTTATGAAGGCTTGAAACCAAAAGAAAAATAGGCCTATCAAATTTGGACACATGAAACTAGAGTTTGCTTTCTTTCACATCAATTTTATTTTCAAAAGTGCATCCGAACCTGTCCACCACTTTGTTCAGCTCTTGGTTCTGGCAGAATGGCTAATATATCCAGGAAATCAACAACAAAAACATCATTTTCTAAAGGCTTGAAAATATGTTTTCCAGTAGCCTATCTGCAGATTTGAGCCCCATCATGACTGTGGTACAAGATTTGCTGTGATTCATAACTTTTTCCAGATACTTTACTCCCCTTTTGTAAAGTAACTTATTTTTCCCCGGATCATCACTTAAAGTTACTTTCATCATAATTAAATATGTGTGATGGTGCCAAATTTCAAGTGTTTGTGATAGATTTTGAAAGTAGCCTACTCTTTGATACAATCTTTTGAAACACTTGCCCTGGCTTTTGTTATGTTTGTTGAGAGTCTTTGTGAAATTAAGTTCTTATTGCGTAGAATTAAACCTCGGATCCAGTCAGGGCCTGTTACATTATTTTTGAAACACAATATATTTACACCTGTTTTATCAAAATAAGATTTGGTGAACATCTGCACATCAATCATACCTTAAAGGGAAACCCAATCCCCACACTTAATAATAGCCTTGACGAGACATTGTTCTTCAATGCTGAATAATGCAGTTTGGCCTCCTGGATTACAAGGATGCCTACCATAGAATTTGTTGTGGAGTGTGCCATAAGGTATTTTGTAATCTTCTGAAGTTTTTTTTAACACATAATGTATTACCTCATATCTTTTTAAGGGCTTCCACCATATCTTCATTACTGCAGTTTTTTTTAATAATTCCTACATCCTGCATTTGATTTGTATGTTTGCCCCAATTTTCTTCACATTACAATAGCAGCCCACGATACCATACACTAGAATAACTTTTCTCTACCCTAAATGAAAGAAGAAATATAATACTAGCATGAAAACGAATTTTATTGCTGCAAGTTTTCGTTATCAAAGGCACCCCAAAAATGGTATCAAAGTGACCCCAAAGAAAGAAATAGTCTATAAATAACCTAGTTTATTTCCAAATGTGATTTAATTTATGCAGAATTAATGAGAAAGAGATTTCCTTAAACATTTAAACACTAAAATTTTATTAACCTTGTATGTTTTTGCTGGGGTTACAGAAGTTTGAGAACTAATCATTTTTAACGAGAATGCAACATTCCAAACAACAAAAGTTTCCTTTCAAATTAAACATACTTTAGAGCAACAAAATACATAATATAAAACTAGAATGATCAGGGATGCCACCAGTGATCTTAAAAATTTCTAACTGACGTTTTAAACTTCTCCACAGCCATTCAAATAGTTTTTATAAACACCTATCAAAGTCACCTCATGAAATCAAAGTCACCCCCGTTGACGGCACCTCCGAGGATTCCAGTGATGAACACATTAATGAATAATGAGCCATGCCTATAGGCCTACTTGTAGGCCTAAAACTGGCAGTTAACTGTAAATGTTTATGTGTCGGTTCATTATTCTATAAATACTAACGGTATGACAAATTTCCAAATAAAATGTCCTCCTATTGATGCGCATTACATTCGCTAACAAACTCTTTTTTTTATGATTTTAAGTTTCAAAATCAGGGTGCGTATTAAATTTGAGGGTGCATTATATTGGAGTAAATACGGTAATTAACTATTGCTGGGAATTATACAGTGAAGTGGTACAGTGATTCCCACGCAAGAGTTGGCCAATGACGCGGGATTCTGCGATGCAGCGGGCACAGCTCCAACTCCCGAGCGATCGGGTGAAATATCTACGTAAATAAAGCAGCGATCGGTGTAATGATTCAGGTTCTCACATTTACATTTAAAATTACAATGAAAATAACCACGTACCTCATCACAAGAGCTGTTGGAAATGTTCTTCTCTTGCATCCACACAACACTGGCACCATTTATGGAAATTTTCTTTCACACGCATAATTTCAGCTTCCAAGACAGAGTTAATTTCTCTTGTGATATTTTCTTTAAGTTGTTCTAACAGCATGTGACTATTATTTATGGGGAAACTTCAAAAATAAAGTGTATAGTTCAATTTCACATACATTAGAAGAACTTGAAGACAATATCACAAGAAAAATTAACTCCATTTCGGAAGCTGAACTTATTCTGCGTGTAAAAGAAAATTTCCTAAAATGGTGCCAGTATTGTGTGGATGCAAGAGGAGAACATTTTCAACATCTCTTGTGATGAGGTACATGGTTATTTTCATTGTAATTTTAACTGTAAATGTGAGAACCTGAATCATTACACTGATCGCGACTTTATTTGCTGTGCCTGCCACGACGCAGAAACCCTGTCATTGGCCAACTCTTGCGTGGGACTCACTGTATTAAATTACACTAAATACAATTTCAGGTTTCTGAGCTTGTAACTTTTAAATTTGTGATGTTTGGAAATAAGAACATGAAAGAAACTTCAATTATTTTCACTCAATTGGATTTTATCCAGATAAAATGCCTGGCATTTTTCAAGTGGATAAAACTGGTAGCTCTGCATTTGCACTCAGCAGGCCTAAGTAGGCCTACTACAGGTTCTGAGCTTGTAACTTTTAAATTTGTGATGTTTGGAAATAAACACATGAAAGGAACTTCAATTATTTTTATTCAATTGAAGGGGCTAGTTCCATAAGGGCGTAAGGCACAAGAGCATAATTTTGATAAATCTTAATGTTTCTAAACAGTGTTACCACTCACAAGCACAGGTCTTTTTTTATGACTGAGCAGACGTTTAAGGCACAAGTATAAATTGCTCACTCAGTATTTAAGAGATATGAGGAGAAGGCATAAATGTTAAAAGCTCAAAATTCAAGATGTGCCTTACGCCCTTATGGAACTAGCCCCTTCAATTTGATTTTAGCCGGATAAAATGCCTGGGTTTTTTCAAGTGGATAAAACTGGTAGCTCTGCATTTGCACTCTCTTGGCCTAAGTAGGCCTACTACACAGCCATTTCATTAATACGGGTGGGACATTCTAGCAAATTATATGAACTATTTTTGTTTATTACATAGGCCTATCATAAATAATAAACTAGAATTGGTTCTTCACATTCTGTAAAATTTACAATGCCTTTTCCTCCACACTGCATGCAAAGCATTAGCCTACTTAAAACTTATTTTAAATATTTTAAATTTGTTTTTCAAAATGTGTTACGGGTGGGACATGATTTGGACACTGATTTTAATGATGCAAAACAAAAGCTCATTTTCTATTCTGCTATTACTGTTAGGGTCTTTATGTTGTTATTAATGAAGGTATGAGGGATTCAATACAAATTATGAACTGTTTCCAGGTTGTCAGAACATTTATTTAACTCATCAATAATAATTTAACAAAACTATCACTTTTACGGGTGGGACAAAAATTCCCTTGTTTGTTATTTTACATAGTAATTAACCACACATATTTTTTGAAGTTAATCTTATACCAAATTGTACCTTAAGATGTAGCCTATATTTTCTCAAATGAAAATGGACATAGCTGATTACTCTTGACTACTTGGTATTAAAGAGTGTTAAAATCATGCTAAAAATGGCAAAAAAAAGTAACTCAACGCTATAAATAAGTAAATCTTCAGATTTTATACATGAAACCACTTCAAATATACCCGAGTCCTTTAAATTCAGATAATTTGAGGTTTTAAACTTATTTTTGACCACCCAATTACAATAATTTTATAATTTCTCTCTTTGAGGGAAATATTCCCATATTTTATGAAATGGCTGTACTACAGGTTCTGAGCTTGTAACTTTTAAATTTGTGATGTTTGGAAATAAAAACATGAAAGGAACTTCAATTATTTTTATTCAATTTTATTTTAGCCGGATAAAATGCCTGGCTTTTTTCATAACAACCCTGCCAAGGTGCGACTTAAATTTGTTTTTTTCCCAAATAGCCTTGCACAGTCAAGTCGCATTGTAGGGGGGCCCACTTTGAAAACCAACTTTCTTCTCATTAAACACTTAGTATCAAATGCATTTTGTTACCGGTATAGATACTTCTCTGGAGAGGAGATGTTGCCTCGACGAATGATTTGGTCCAACCCGCCCGCCCTAAACGTTACACTTTCTTTTATAATTTGATCTAGTGAAAAGCAGCCTGAATTCCGCCATAGTTTTATATGAAGAAACTCGTGATTGGACATTAGAGATGTGACCTCACACCAGCTGAACACGTTTAATTCTGGGAAACAGGTTCACCAATCACCAATCTTCTGCAGAATTTAGAATGCCCTACTAAAGTAATATCACCGTTCATAACCTAACAGAACCTGTCACTAATTAGTAACATTGTTCCTAACCTAACTGCCACTAAACTAGAATTTCAGGAGAATTCAGAATGCCCTACCAAATTAATATCACTGTTCATAAGCAATGTACAAGAAGCGTCATGTTCGTCAACCTTCCTCACTGAGAAACAAAAAACATCACCCGTCTGTGGAAACCTGTGCACTTTGCGAGATGAGCCCCCCCCCCTACATTGCGACTTTGCCGTCTTGCACCATATCAAAATTACTATCTTTTCAGAGTTAACATAAGTAGAGACAGGCAAAATATGAAATTTCATATTCTAAAATATGGCTACCAGCACTCTGAAAACTCGGATCTTTACGAATCACGAAGTTTAGATGGCAATGCAAGCAAGAAAAAAGTTCATATTTCATAATATTTTGGTAAAATCTTCATATTTCGTGAAAATCTTCATAAAGCCTCATATTTTGTATGATTTGCAAATTTTTCCTTCATTAATACTTATTTGACAAATGAATCGAGTTTTCCACATTATTAAAATGTTTTGAAAAATTTTCCTGGAATCGCATCTCAAATCCCTAAACCGCTAACTTCAGAAAGCTAAGACATTTGGCAACACTTCTAACTGTTAAGAGGTACCGTACACCATTCCGCTGTAATAATAGCCTACTTCCATTATGATCGGGAATGGAATTTCTACCTATTGAGTGGAGGTAGTCAAATTTTTTTTGCATTCCGAAAGCTAATTTGACAGCAAGGGGGGGGGGGTAGGGGATGTTTACAGTTTGAGGAACCAGCTCACTAGCAGGGAGGAGGGAATATTCATTTATGTGTTGTTTGCGATTCGTGGTGATTTGGATCGTGTGCCTAAATCTGGAATGCGCAATTGGTGACAGAGTTAAACTGTTTTAAAACAGATGGAACGATTGTTATGTGCACATTTTGTAACAAAAGTGTTAAGTTTGGAATATAGTCCTTTTTATTACCTGTGTAATATTATCTAAAGACAAATTTGTACTAACATTCAAATTATGTTTACGCTACATTTGATATCTTGGGAAAGAACAAATATAAGATGCATCTTCGCATGAGACATATCCCGGCCAGCCCTCCCCCAGTGAAGCAATTCATTTTATGCCGTGATCTAGCGAATTCTTCGAGGATGAATAGGCTGACAAACCGTTGGGTACAAGGCACATATTCTCGCATTTAATATTTGGTACAAGGGGCGCTCTAGAATTTTTAATATTTGGTACAAGGGGTGCTCTAGAATTTTTAATATTCGGTACAAGGGGCACTCTAGCAGTTTTATTATTTGTTACAAGGGGCACTCTCGCATTTTTAATATTTGGTACTGTCGGGAGTGTCGGCGACAATATACAAGGATAGTTTGTCACCTGCTTCCCTGAGAAACAAAATGTGAATATTGAGTGATCGAGTGGGCGGAGCTTAAAGTGCACTTAATATTTGGCTTTCGCCGTTATCTTTATTCTGAACAAATGGGTGACTGAATTACATAATAATTTTGTTATTAATTTATTTTTTAATACTGGTATCTGCAAACACAAAGTTTCAGCTGAAACAACAAACAAATAGCATTATTAGGGGCCGTATTTTTTGGTAACAACGATTAGCGCGAAATTTTATAAAACAACCTCCCTTTACTATATTTATCTTTTATATGCTTAAAATACCAATATGAACCAAATTGAATCCACGAAATATCGCGAAATTTACTCGATTCCGCGAAATGTGTCTATAAGCGTGAAATATGCACCTTCTGTCCGTAAAGTGAGAAATGAGCACGAAAATTGTGCCTTAAAATCAAAATATTTTGTTTTGGTGTACTGTATTTTTTATTTCTTAGCAGCATGCTTTTTTCCTGCTGTTTCTGTGGCTGTCGAAGATTTACCGATATATCGATATTTGTGATCGATTACAAAGATTGCAGATTGTCTGTGACCTGGTTTGTACTGTTTGAGTACACTCCTTTCCTGCTATGTCTTTGCCAAGTTAGCGATGCCTATGATCGATTACAGCAGAAGAGTGTAGAATGTTTGTTACTTGTATTCAAAAGATTTCGTCTTTTATCCAGAGTGGTATGGTTGGCACTTCTGTTTTTCAAATAGCTATCTGATGGTGTTTAGTAGAAATTACGATAGTATTTCTCATCATATTTGAACATTAACTCTAATCATGCCTAAATCGAAAGTTACTTCAGTTCTTACAAGGGCAGAAGAATATGAAATGGGGGAGTGTTAGTTCATGTAAATAAAGAAGCAAAGTTTATGATTGCGCAACGTTCCTAATGTAGTATAAGTAATTTATTTCACGAAATACCCACGAAATAGAAGGAAGTTAACACCGAAATCAGCCATTTTATTTCACCAATAAATCAGGGCCCTAAGCATTATACATAAAAAAAAAAAAAAAAATTAAAAAGACACACACACAGTTCAGACGTTTCTTACCGACAGAAGATGTACTTTTTGCCAGAAAACATTGAAAAGCTGCTTTTATCTTATTGTAATAAATATTAGTTGATGTGATGATGTGATGTGAAAAATGTAGGTGAATAGAATATTGTGAATATTTAACGTATTAATTACCAGTTAACTAGTGTTTTTATTTTACCCTCTCATTGTGAATATGGTAGATATTCCTTTGTGTGTTGTCTTAAATCAAATAACAAATATTCAGATGATAAAATTGGTGATTTATTGCATTTCATAATATTTTTAATTTTTTTCTTCATAATTTCATATTTAGCATAAATAAATTTCATATTTTGGCAAAATTTTCTTCATATTGTGCCTGTCTCTAAACATAACATTTCACAATTATACATTTTTGTTGGTAAATAAGTTATGCTCTTTTTCACATCATGAATTAAAGCTGTCTAAACTTAAATAGATGAATTTTCACTTCACCGCTCAACAATCACTCATTGCTTAATGGTTAAGGCTGCAGGTTACAGTGCCAGTGGTCCTGTAAATTGAATACCGGTCGATGTGAAAAAGTTATGGTTAGGAATAGGTCCCAAGTAGCTAGGCAGGGGAAAAAATAACTTTAGGTCGTGCGCTGGGCTCCTCCCACCAAATCTCTAAAGGGATCCACCTTGGGAGGAGGGGTTTAGGGTGCGGAATAACTTCAACATCGCCTACTAGATGTCTCTCTATTGTGCAAAAGATGAAACTGGGGAAAAATTAAATCATTCATTTCTTCTTTATTCTCTTCTTCTCTTTTCCTCCCTTTCTCTCATCTCCTCCTCACCCTACCTACCGGTACCTATTTGGGACCTATTCCTAACCATAAATTTCAGATCAACCGGTAGGCCTAGATACGAACCCGTAACCGCTATCACCGTAACCAGCAGCATTAACCACTACACCAGTGAAGGGAAAATTCATCTACAATTAAATTTAAAATAAGTATTCAACCTTTAATTATAAATACATGTACACACTGTAGATAGTGTTTGGTGTCTTAATATACATATGTTTGCTTTAATATAAATGTGTTTCATTTCTAAATGTCTAACACATCAGTTTGGGCACCATCATGCTCAGAACACAAAATAATCCGTTGCCAGATTCTGTGTGACATTCTTTTCAGCATTGGTGGAGTAATCTGTCTGAAAGCAAGTCTCACAGCATCTTTCAATTCATCAATCATAGGGTCATTCCATGTCAAATCAACACACTTTTGATGAAAATTTAACCTCACCATGTCAGATTTGGATGAAATTTTGTGGAGAGGTAGTTTTCATGTATATTAAGAGAAATACACACTTTTATTGAAATATTTCAACCCAGTTTGAAAATACAGCCATGTAAATTATTTAAAAAATTACAAAAATTGCATAAACAACGTATCTTTCAACTGATGTAGCAACTCTCCTAATTAACCCACAGGGTTGGGTAAGGTGTCATTTTTTAGCATTTTTTACAAGCTTTCCAATCATATGTAACACATAATAGTTCTAATGAAAATTGTTTTTCAAAATTCAAAGTGAAAATTTTGATTTTGAATTTTGAAAAAAGTACATTTTTTTAATTTTCAAAATTACCTAGGAAATAGGTTATATCAATGTTAAATGATGTACCAAGTTTGAGGGTGGGATGGGAATGGGTTCATAGTTAAAATAATATAAAACAAAAGTTGATTTCCCCTATAGTATGGAAATTTCATTGGAGGCGTGAGATAAAGGTTTTGTTCATTTTCTTTTTAAGTTATGATTGTCACAGACCTCTTTTTTAAACTCTTACTAATATTATTTATGGTTGGCAACCCTTGTCTACATGTCTTTGCAGGCTCCAGACAAGTTCAGACAGGCCTATAATATTGCAGTTCTTTTGCTTGGGCAGTCTGAAACTGGAGTTGTGTTGTGTTTCAGAAGTGGTATAATTAGTGTGTTTAAAATCATTTATATTTTATATATCTAATTAGGCTACCTATAATATATACAATCAGTGAAAAAAGTGCAGTTTTAAGTACAATATGGCTCATAGTGTAACAGTATTGAAATTTCAGTGTTTTAATCTGTTGAGAAAAAATAAGATACTATTAGGGATGGGAAAAAATTAAGGAAAGTTACTAATTGGATGTGCAGTTTGTATCCTAATTTGCCAAAAACAGCAAAAATTTGTGATAGTTGTAGAAAAGTAATAACAAATAATCGAAATGCTTCCACTTATCATCAAAATCAAGAATCGAACTCAGATTGTGATAAAGATCCAATATTTTCTGCACAATCAGAGGTGATCGAGACACTAAACACTTCATTGCAGGAGCTAGGGGAATCTCCTATTAATAAAAGGAAAATCAGCAGAGTTCATAGATTTACTTTGCAACAAGTTGTCACTCTTAGTCCGACATGACTTTATAGCAAAACAACAGACATCTTTCATGAATCACATAAAAGAAAATTTAAGAGAATCTGAATTTGCAGTCACTCTCGACTTTTCAGAAAACTATAGTATGGTTGTGCAAGATGAGGCTCAGTCCTACCATTGGGCTAGTGGACAAGCTACAATTCACCCTTTTGTAATATATTACAAAGCAGGAGAAAAAATTAATCATTTGAGTTATGTTGTGATTTCTGATTGCCTAGAACATAATACAGTTGCTGTTTACACCTTTCAAAACAAAAAAAACTCATTGACTTTTTGACGACAACATTTGGAAAAGTTCCCAAAAAGATATTTTGTTTTTCTGATGGATGTGCTGCCCAGTATAAAAATAAGAAAAATTTCTCCAACTTATGTTTTCATAAGCAAGACTTTAATCTTGAGGCCGAATGGCATTTTTCAGCCACCGCACATGGAAAAGGGCCTTGTGATGGAGTTGGTGGCACAGTTAAGAGACTTGCAGC